>NW_019379885.1:230440-307589 GCF_000648655.2 Copidosoma floridanum | reverse complement strand
TTTGTCATTATAGCAACAGTTATTATCATAATTTTTATCATTATTGCAACAGTTATTATCATTATCATTATCATTATTATCTTTATTATCATCAACATCATCATTATCATTATTAGCATCATTATTATCATTATTATCATTATTATTGTTATTATCATCATCATCATTATCAACATCATCATTATTATCCTAACTATAGTTATCATTATCGACATCACTATTATCATATTTATCATTATCATCGTTATTATCACCATAATCATTATAATCATTTTGATTATTATTATCATTAACATTATTATTATTGTCATAGTCAGCATTATCAGCGTCATCATTATCGACAATTTTATTATCATTATCGTTATCAATATAATCGGCATCATCATCATCATTATAATTATCATTATCATTATCATACATTACTATTATTATAATCACCCTTATAATTATCATTTTGTTTATCATAATTACAATGTGCTTCTTTCATATTATTAAATTTCTTATTGTTATTATTATTATAGTTTCAATTGTCTTAAAGCACACGTTTAAGTTCTCATATTAGAAACATTCGTAACACAATTATTTTTCAAGTTGTCATTGATTTTATTATTATTNTAACTTCAATAGACTTACAAAGCAAAAAAAATTTTTTTGTTTTAATATAGTACAGCTTTATATTATATACATATAGACGTTTAAGTTCTTTCTGAAATTTATATATGGCTGCACAGTCAATGCTGTTATGTAAAATACCGTTAACAAACCTGAAATGTTGAATCATATGTTTTTTATTTTTATTTAGGGTTAATATTATGAGAGTAACAATAATGACTATTGCTTATGTTATTACTTCCATACTTATAACTTTGTTTTGTAAAATCATTAGTACTATTATTCTTACCAGCATCATCATTATTATCATAAGCGCTGTTCTTTTTATTATTGTCATTATTGTTACTGTCATTTTCATTATTTTTACTGGTAATTTTATAATATTACTTATTATTACTTTAATTACTATCTTTATCATACATTAACATAATTTAGTTATAAATTTAATATATCAATTATATTATAATCCATATTAATAAATTTATCATTATTATTATCGTCATGAAAAACAACATTATAAACATTATTATTGTAATTATCACTATTAAAACAAATATTTCTATTATTGATGTAAAAACGAATATTATTAAAACTTTACTTGTCGATATTTATTTTGTTTCTTAATTGTTATAAGTTTTTCTTTTNACTTTTTTCTTTTCTAATTATCATTTTTTTATTATTATTTTTATGTTTATTCTTGCCATTATCATTATTATCGTCGTTTTAAATATTTTTCTTATTGTTATGATAATTGTCATTAACATCTTTATTATTACTTTTGTTGTTTATTGCAACATTTTTGTCAATTGACTTTCTTTCATAAGTCGTCTTACAAGTATTCTTACAATAAGAATAAACAAAGCTTAAGTCTTCTATATTATGGTTGTTTAAAAATTAACTAGCATTTTTTTTCACACATCAGTCACAAAATTATTAGTTTATTAGTAATATTTGGAAAAAAAAATTATAAGTACCAGTCGTTTACAGTGAAAAAAAAATTTGACCTCTTTGTAACAGTAAGATGACTATTTTACTAAGCTATTTAGGACTGATGTCCAAGTATTTGAGACTTCTAAATATATTGTGAGATTCTTTTTTTCTGAACTTTAGTGCTGAGATTACATAAGAACTCTTTCAAGTACACACAGGCTCCTGTATTTGCTAATACAAGTGCGCATAGACATTTGGAAGAGCCAAATCTTATTGGGCTTTTTAAGTCTGAGGAGATGGGCTCGACCTACTACTCTCAAATATATTTTACAAAGATCACAAAATTTTTTTTTTCAAACAGCAAGGAAGTGAGAGTGTCCGCTTGTTTTACCTTTTAACAGCACAACAGCATTTTCTCTTCTATTGTTCAGGCTTCTTCTTCTTAAGCTAACAATGTCTTGTTTTTCTTTGACTATTTTACTAAGAGCAAAAGAAATATAACTGATGGACCCTTGTTTAACAGTGTATGAAAAAAGGGAGAGAAAAAAAGAGAGATAGAAAGAGAGAGCAGAAAAGAAAGAGAAATAATAGAAAACATATTAAGAGAGTAAGAGAGAGAGATAGATAGAGAGAGAAAGAGAGCGTGAAAGTGCTAACTGAAAGTGAGAGGACACACTGAAAGCAAGAGTCAAAAATATCTTTAATTATTACATAGTTCTTTATTGGAGACATTTTTCACAAGCTTTCCATAATTATTCTACAGCTCTTCACAACCTCTTCAGAGATTCTTATTTACTACTACCACTATTGCGCCTCCTTACATATTATTTCAACAAGCAAGGTAAAATTTCAGTATTTTTTTTTCTCACTTTGGCTTAGCTAAGTTTTTGTTCAGACCCTCTATGGTGCTCAGTGACCACATCCTACCTAAAACCTCTCTTTCTCTTTGTACTTTTACACAAATTTTTAGAGTATGATTACAGCCAACTTACCATTATTAACTCTGACAACAATGCACACACTTATCGTAGTTTACTAATAAAATGAGTTTTGAAATACAAAAATACATACACACAAAAGTGCATATGTATAAATTTAGTGGTAGTAAACTAAGTTTTTTTTATAATTTGAACTTATAATATTTTTTGTCCACTTATCCCACTGCCCTTTACCAACTTTTATTTTATACTCAAATATAAACTTTAATTTTATAACTTTTATCTGTTTTTCTACACTACCTAGTATGCAACTAAATCGACCTAATAGTTACTTGCTAACGAATTTTTTATAACTAACATTAAAATCATAAATTAATTTATAATAATAAATGTTAGCTATTGCCTTTAATATGTAACGTATTTAAAATATATGTACACTACCTTTTCAACACGTGCCAGCAGACACACAATAACATCATTGTCTCTAAGACAAACTGTATGAGGCCTTCAGCCCGCCTGTCTTTCTTACAAAGAGTATTGACTTATTTTAGAAACGATACTTGCAGTAAAGTTACTTCTTAGTTGTTGCATGGTCAACTAGCACTCCTGTCAACCTGTACAAACTGTCGGTAAGTTTTGCATCTGACCTACGGATGATAATAATTACGCGTCTGCAGAAAAACGGTGTGGATTGCGGATTGCAATAAAAAAGTGATCTTATCCTTATCTTAGCGCAACAGTAGCGTAAAAGCGTCAGATGTCTCTGGTTAATTCTTCTATGTTCAGACCCACACTTACAAACAATAACACTGTGCTCATATGTCAGAATTCAAGTAACCATACGTAAAATATGTGTATACAAATATGTCATTCCACATTATAAAGTTGTTTGTGTTGGAACTACCACACAAAGTAAGTAGTCATCCCACGAATACCAACTGACCTCTGTAGAGTTTTTGGGAGATTGGTACACGAAGTGCGCAGGGGGATAAAGCACCTCTAGTATATCTTATAGTTCATAGTTGTAAGACAAAATTCAGGCACTAATCCAAATAAAAACAAAAACCACAAAATTTCTCCGTTAAATTAACCCAATTAAAAATATCTAACAAAGATCGGGACTCCCTTCGACCGGTCTCCAGCCACTTCCACATTCAAAATGGTCCCCACCAGCCCATACTGAGCAATTTTGCCGTTTTTTAAATCAAAATTCAATATCCCCAGAATGAAAGTAGCCAGGCTAATCATTTCTCTTGATACTTGTACGTAAGCCACAGTGAAATATGAAAAACTTATTTAAAACAGTAAAAAATTATTTTCTTACCTCTACGTTATACAATGACGTATACGTTACTAGTATACATGAATTTAAAAACTTATATTTGCAGAATGTATCCTCAAAAGGCGTATACAATAAGATGATTGAAAAATTGTATTTCTCCGTTTCAAAATAGTATACCTCTAAAGTTTACGAATACATAGACGCATACATAAGATGAAAATGTATTTGTCAGTAAACAGAGGATGCAGCAACGTTATACAAGATATTTTAAAGCGATCTTCTAACTTTAAAAATCATTTCATACCTTTTTCTTTTAGTAAATTGGACACTGTCACTTGCATAAGTTACTGTATCCTTACTTAAAGTCTGTTAAAGTTTGTAATTGTTTGATGTTTTTTCTTTCGCTTATCGTCTGTCATTTTTTAGTTCCTCAACATAACTTCAATAGACTTACAAAGCAAAAAAAATTTTTTTGTTTTAATATAGTACAGCTTTATATTATATACATATAGACGTTTAAGTTCTTTCTGAAATTTATATATGGCTGCACAGTCAATGCTGTTATGTAAAATACCGTTAACAAACCTGAAATGTTGAATCATATGTTTTTTATTTTTATTTCAATAAACCTCCTACGAAATTTATATTCCGTTACAACTTAAAAGGATGAAATGCATTTGTTCTAATATATGCAAACAACACGATGTCATTCACAAAATTTTGCATACACAATCCCAGAAAATCTGCTTTATTTTACTATTTGTAAGGTGCACGACTTCAATTTATGCATAGTTTACGTTTTCTGATATCCATGATTGAGTTTTATAAAATTTACAGCGTATTTTCATATGAATGTATAAAAAATTGGTGTTTTCCATATTTTTTTAATGCGAAAAATCAAACTTACCTGATTGATATTGCAAAAAGTGTGTGAAAAACTATTTTCTAGAGTGTGGCCACAATTTTATATTTTTCACTGTGTGGAGACCTATGTTCTGGTACATATCAAAGGTGTGCGGAAAAAATTTTTCAGTGTGCAGAAAATAATTTTTCACACCCCTAAGAATATTTCAAAAAACATTTTTCAAAATTACCGAAATTCTTTACGTTATTTGAAATATAACTAATAAATCGTTAGTTCACACAAAACATTGTGGAATTTATTAAAAATTACTTACCCATGCTTTTCCCTTAAATTCTTTTAACTTAAGTAAACTGTACTGCATTTAATTATAACATTTTTTCTCTAGACGGTTGCAACGAAAGATTTTTTAAATTAAATTATTATATTTTATTAAAATAAGGTATAATAATATAGTCTTAAAAGAATAAGAACGCTTTTTTCTAAAAATGATTACTTTATTTTGAGCACTCATAAGCCAATAAATTAAGAATGAAGTTGATTTGGTTCTTACGAGGACAGATCTGAGTACAATGTTGCCCTCTAGTGGTAGTTTTTGCATAATAATTACCTAATTCCATCAATTTTATTTTTTGTAAGAAAAATGGTTATAAACTGTTTTTTTAAAAAAACGATCATTTGACTTTTTGAAGTCATGGCACAGGGAGCTTTGCTCCTTCGTTCCCTACCGGAGCTGCCACTCCTAAACCATACACAACTTATCTTGCAAATTATTTAATTTTTACTTTAAAAGACAAAAAAAATTCATTATATTAATATTTATCGTATCCATCTCGTATAAATAAATAACTCAAAGCGCATAAGCTTCAAAGACATTATTTAAATTACTTATTTTGAAATTTACATCAACTTTCCTCACACCCTCACACATATAAGAAAAAATCTCGTATATAACTTATGTGGACGATTTTCCGCATTTGTGTGATTGACTCGCACACGTGGCCAATGTTAGTAACTTTGGCCACTTCTTATTGTCAATCTTAACTAGGGCAGATAATTTTTTTTCCGCACTTGTAACGTCAGTAAATATTGTCCTTTTGTAAATAAGAATAAACGTTATGTTTAAATCTATTAAAAACTACTACTACCTTTATTTTACAGTTTTATCTGTACCAGAAAAACAGCAAAAATACTCATACGATAATAATACGTATAATAATGATTTTCAAATCGAAAAAAAATTTGTCCGTACAATAACTATACACCTTAGCTAACACTACGCTCATAGAAGTGTATTGAACTAGAAAATTTTCGATTGGTCAAAGATTGGGCTCTGTTTCGTCAGCCTCCAGTGATGTAACGTCATTAGGTTGCAAGGAAATTTATTATTATTAGTTTTACGAGTAAACTCGTAACTTTAATGATGTACATGAGAAACCATTTTGTTAATTACATTATAAGCTTCCATTGATACTTAAGATATTTAAAATATGCCAAAGAAAAATAAAAATTTCAAAATATCAGTATGTCACCGGAAAAGGTACCAAGAGTCTCAAACAATTCTAGAAGCAAAAGCGTGGAAGCATTTCGTAATGTTGTTATATATCGTGACAGATAAGAACACGTATTAAAGACACCTTAAAGAGGGCTTTTAATTCATCTGATGGACTTATACCACTGGGAGAGTTAAAGAATTAGAATACATATAACTCTATACCCGTGACAAAAGGTATAGGACAATTTTAATTATAACTTATTAGCTAGTTTTGTAATTAAAATTACTTTTTTATATTCTATGATCTATGATATAAGAAGGAGGCTGTCATTACGAAATACCCCTCAGAATGCGTCGTTAGAATTATGCTAAGGAAACTGTTGATGTAAAACATACAAAATATTCATGTACAGAATACTTTTTTTTATAAGGAAGTTATGTATTTTTTGTAAGTGAAAAAAATGTCAAACTCCTTATTATATCACAAAGTTTCTATGAATAATGTTCCAAGATAAAAATCTTTTTTTCTTGTGGTTATTTGGTTTTTAAATAACGACTGAATTCTTAATATATAATGATTCAAGGATTGCGTAATACTTTAATGATGGAAAAAAGTCGGACCACTCCATAATAAAATGCATGTGCAAGTAGCATAATTGAAACTATCGTTAATCCTACAGGTATGTTTTCGAATTTTTAAAACGATTTTATAAAATGAAAAAAGATCAAACAATTTTCAATTTAAAAATTTCGACTAAGTAACACTATTGTATAACCTCTTATGTAGGTAATACTTTTTAAACAGATTTAGTAGTCTATTTCAATTGATTTGACAGATTATCCATATTATAAAAAAAAGGTAAATAATAGTCTCAAGTTCTGTTGGGTTACGTGAAACGACTAAAAAAGTTTACTCGTAATAAAAGAAGAATGTATACGTAAGAACTTTTCAGTAAAACCTGTTGTAGGCTCTATAATAATAGTTTGGTTAGTTTAAGGCACAGTATTTAGTTTTGTAAGAAAGTTAGGTTTTGACGAATTTTTTAGGTTAAAAATGGTTTTTTTTTAAATTATATATCATATGATTTCATTGCTTACCGATTAACATAAATATTTTAAACAAATAAATTCGTCTGTGTGTATAGATTTTAGTAATGAACCATTTTAAAAGAGTTAAACTCAATTATTTTTATTTATATATCTAATAAGGTTATGGTAATTAACTGAAACAGTATAAGTTAAAAAAAATAAGAGATGTGTTCATCAAGACTATTGTAGGCTCTACAGTTATTATTGTGTCGGTTTCAGATACGGTATTCAGTAATTTTGAAAAATATAGGTACTGACTTAATTTTGAGGTTGGAACAAGATTTTTAAGAAATTTTTTTTACATGACTGCATTGTTTGTTAAATAATACGTGTATTTTAAAAACGACTTTACTGTCTTTGTGTATGATATGTAACAACATATTTTAGTACACATACCATGTTAAAACATAAAATATTAATTTTTTTACTTTATAAGTCTATTAAGGTTAAGTTGAGTTGATTTAAATATTTATTTTAAAATGCATACATACGAGTTATGTATATGTCATAGTATTATAGTTAACACTTCAAAAGCCCCATGGCATGTACTTTTCTTGTTTATAACTAGTTTTTATTTTTGACTAAAAAATATCGCGTTTAATTAAATTTCAGAGGTAAAAAAATAATTTGACACGGTTTGCAATAGTTTGTCTATATTTGAAAGGTCATTAAACTACTGGCTTTAACGAGAATTATTAGCCTGCCGACTTATATTTCAAGAATATTTGATTTTATACAAAAATATTGCAAAAAAATCCCACTGTGTCACGCCTCTTCGATACCCTTCATTGCAAAGGTTGAAACAAAGTTTTTTATCATACTTTATGACCACATAACAAAAATATTTACAATACACAGTAAAACTATAATTTTAGTTGTTACCGTCTGTGATATTAATTCAATAATTAACAATTAATTGAATGACTACTATTCATTCGTTACAATCATTTTACACGAATTAAGTTTTTAAAATGTCACGTGCAGTTTTGACTTCAAATTTTGTGCTTAGTCGCACCGCCTGCCGCTCACTAGGTGGCAACTACTAGTTTCTGGTAAATTTCACAAGTAATGATGTAGGGCTAAGATTGTTGGAATGCAACTTATTTACTTAAGAAGCAGAGAGTCAATAGATGTCATTCTCGTCCTTCAAGAAATATGCAGAGGCCTCCGTCCACCCAGTTAAACCAACTTATTAGGCACTTCGGTCCACAGGCCAAAATGCCTCAAAACTACACTGCCATCACCTAAGCTCGTTCGTACAGATGGGACTAATTGCTATCCATGCTCGAACGACCGCTTCGATACACTGGCATAAGTACTTAGCATCATGCCGATACTTCTCTTCGGAACTCAAGCTCCAAATCCACGTCAGACGACGCACCAATCCGAGCTCGCCCGCACAGAGGGGACTGATTGCCAACCACGCTTAAACACCTACTTCGACATATCAGCATTAATACTTCACATCACCCCGATGCTCCTCTTCGGAACTTATGCTCCAACTTCACCTTGGATGATGCCCCACCTAAGCGTGACTGTACAGAGGAGACTGATCACCATCCACTCTCAAACCCCCGTTTCAACACATTGGCATCAATACTTCACATTACGCCAATGATCCTCTTCGGAAATCACGCTCCAACTCCACCTTGGATGACGCCCCACCTAACCGTGCCTGAATACAGGAGACTGATCGCCGTCCACAATCGAATCACATTTCGACACACTGGTATCAATGCTTCACATCACGTTGATGGTCCTCTTCTAGACTCATGCTCCAACTCCACCTCAAACGTTACACTACCTAAGCTTACCCCCGCAGAAAGCACTAATCGCCGTCTACGCTTGAACACCCGCTTTGACACACTGACATCAGGGCTTCACATCATGCCGATGCTTCTCTTTGGAACCCAAGCTCCAATTCGACGTCAGATTTTAGGACTCAAAAAAAAAGAAGAAAAATCTTACGAGACTTGACCAGAATATTAAGTTAACTATAACGCAAGCATATAAACATAATGGATAAGTCAGCTAGACCTTTCCAAGCCAGCTCAGACAAGTAGCTCTACATATCGGTAGTCATTCTCGAAGGCTGCAGAAAATTTTCATGCCAGATTTGCGCAAGAATGGGGTGGCCCCTATCCTATCATGACTCATGTGTTGGGGACATCTACCTCTCCTTTGCAGGCCAACCTACCATGAAGCTTCACATGTCCCAACTCAAACTCCTACCATAAGGACATCGATCGCCACCGGCGCCCGCATGCACACTTCGCCCTGACTGCATCGACAACTTCACAGATCACTGCAGACCCAGAGCCTCCTACAGGACCCGATCAGCAAATGGAGCAACCCAATACTAATAAAATAAGCAAAGTGAATAAGTCCACCAGACCATTCCGAAACAATTCAGATGAATTAGGTGAAGTCCTACTACAGCTACCCACAGGCCCTGATAAGCTATACTGATGCTACAAGTTACGACCACGAAAATAAAGTAAAGTGTAGTGAAAATATATGTATAGAGAAAAGACACTGAATAAAGTAGTATAAGTATGAGTGTGGATGAAACTACGAACCTTTGTTAACCAAGAATACATGAATAAATGATCACGAATATTTATATCAAGAGTGATAAATACTTCAACTCCTGTAACTCTACCACTGCTTCACAAATTTATTACAAACTCTCTAAAACGGAAAGCTTTATTACTTGGTGGTTGCAGCTACTAGTTTTTGGTAAACATCGCAAGTAATAAAGTAGCTTATAGTATATAAAAAGGGCTGCATGACTTTGTGAAATCATTTTTCCTATCACCTGATCTTGAGCCAGAGCTAGGTTCTCGCTTATCCAACGAGACCTATGCTACGGCAGTGGCTAGAGCACCAATTGATTTTAATATAACACTAATGCTTACTACCACATAGAACTAAGTGTGTCAACTTTTTTTTTTATTCAATCTCATCAAACGTTATCGGCACTACTTGCTCTACGGCCTAACTACTGTCTAACAACCTAGAGAAAGAGACAAGTGTATCGGTGACGGACTATTCTCGATTGTCGTAAATCACCACCCAACTACCCACTAGTGGCATCAACTTCAGTGGTGAAAAGGAATTATATCAGAAGTGCACTACCTCTACACGCCTAGAGTCTCTAGCAAAAGGTGCTTACTGCTGCTCGATCTTGACTGCTAATCAACACCTTCAAATATAACTATGGCTACTCTCAACTCTTCCTCCCTGTTCAAAGCCTCCTACCCCCTAAAAGGCCAAGGATAACAAAGTGTTTACTTAATTACTATGATATAACTGTTTTAATTCAATAAATTAACATAATATTTTTTAATTTATTTGAAAATAATAATATTCTTAATACAAAAGTAAGATTCGTAATAGATACACTTTTTAAAATCTTTTTCCATACTATTGTTTTAATGATTAATTCATTTTTAAAATTATTTTGTATCAATACATTATTTAAATTCTTTTCTCCTAACAGCAAAACACAAAGTTGACCATGTAACAAATAAATGTATTTCATAATAAAACTCCAATTTATCAAGCCTTTGGCTCTGTTATTTATTTATGGTCATAAAAAGGCTAGGACTAAAGAAAAATTTTTTCTGTATAATATAAACGGTATGGATAAACTAATATCCGTATTTAATGTGACTCTTAGTATGAAATCTTTATTGCCTGATTTTCCTCCAGTTGGTGTTTCTGCTCTTATGTTATCTTTAAATAGTTTAGTTCAGCGAAGTCTCGTTCCATTGCACAAAACTGTGTCACCATCTACGTCATTACTACCTTTACACTTTGTATAAACTATACTGTAATATAAACTTTTCATTTCTTTAATTATATTTAGAACTTTGTTGTTGAAGATCTAAGAATTATTGTAAGTTTTGAAAATATGTTGTTAAGGATATTATTTATACTGTCTTGATTAACATTAACTTTCCTACAAATGTTATTAACTTTCTATTCCTTAGAAAAATTAAATGATTTTATTCTTCCATTTCCAACCTTTTTTAGAGATCATTAAAGCTTTATTATGAATAAACAAATCTACTAAGTGTAGTTTTTTATTAGATTCATACTCTAAAACATTATTTCTGATGTTAGTTGTATGTAATAAAAATGAAAACGTTTTATGACTGGCCATTCCTTTATGTAATATTAAGAAAGGCATAATAATTGTTTTTTTTTAGTAACAAGTATTAATGAAATAATGTTTTGTACCAAAATGATTTTCCAGAACTTCTTAAACTACAAATAAAATATAACTCTGTTGCACTTTTAATAATTTCACTAAATTTTTTTTCCATCTTCAGCAAAACTAATGAACTTTATACAAAGATTTTTGAGCTGTTTTTCTAACTTTAAAACTGTTTTATTTCTTTTGTTTTTCTTCGACATTATTGTTAAAGTTCGTTCTGGTAATGTTAAGTATACTTCACATCACCCCGATGCTCCTCTTCGGAACTTATGCTCCAACTTCACCTTGGATGATGCCCCACCTAACCGTGACTGTACAGAGGAGACTGATCGCCGTCCACAATCGAATCACATTTCGACACACTGGTATCAATGCTTCACATCACGTTGATGGTCCTCTTCTAGACTCATGCTCCAACTCCACCTCAAACGTTACACTACCTAAGCTNAAATTTTTTACATATAATTGTATCAATTTTCCTTATAAATTTTTGCCACAAATATCTTCAGACATTAAAAACCACGCAAAAAATTATTTTGATCGGCATGGCAGCATAACGTTCCATGCTTTTACAAAACCATAGTGGATTAAAAAGTCATCTTTCACTTTACTTAAAGAAGAAGAGACATTTCTAAGTGTACTATAAAGTCTTTTTTTAACTTTTTCTAATATTTTAAAAGACTCAACTCTATTAATGCGATAACAATTTGGCTTAAGAAAACTCTCTAAGCCCTGAAGGAACACTGTGTTAAGGTAACGTGTTGTCAAATTATTAAAAATTTGTTTGCGTTTTGACCAATTTTGGTTACTGAATAAAAATGGTAGTATTCCGTAATATGAGCATGGCAAATTATACTTTTAAAACTATCTTTTCTATTTAATTTGAACAAAGCTGTTAAGACTGTCTGTGGATTTTTTATTTCTTTCAACATATCATTTTCTTCGAATTTTATTTTTTGTTTTTTTCCAACATGTACTGGAGAGATGAATTTTGAGTAACTTTGTCTACAAATAGAATATTTCTACAACCGGCATGTTGCTTTCACAGGGCTTCAATAATAAAAATCCATATACTGTTATAGTAGTAGATTTACTATTAATTCTTATCCAGAAAAAAGTTTAATTAACTAAGAATTCTAATGCACCACGTGAATTCGTCTTCTCACTCGATTTATCTCGTAACTTTATTAGAATGCTTATATAGATTTTCGGTTGCACCTGTACTAACCATTAGCCCTACTACCCTTTCACATTTTTTGCGAGACCTTTAGAGTCCAGGATAAAGAAAATACCATTAATTTATACAATTAAATGAGGAAAAATTAAAATAAAAAAGAAAATGAAATTATTTCAAGAATTTTTTATTAAATATAAGCAATAAAAAGGTATATTAATAATAAGTCTTGCGAAATTTTTAAGTTAAAAGTCTTGTAACGCCACTAATAGTAACAGAGATATACGAAAGTGAATATTAGAGAGTGTGGATAAAGTGCTTGAAAGCCCCTTATTGATTCAACCATTTTGGCAACTAACTGGGCAAATACCGAGCTAAGCAAAAATGTGTACATGTATGCATGTAAATCTGTTTCCTTCTCCTTTTTTTCTTATACTATGTGGTCAAAATGTCATCTTCGGCCACACTCCCTTATTTCCACTATGAATGTACGCAATGATGATAGCCATTAAAACATGAATCTGCATTATCGATGTTGCATAATCTTTGCCGTTTTTACCTACGTGCGCATTCGTACATTACTCTTACAAAAACTTGAGGTATCACGAAGCATTGGAGCAGTCATTATTCACTTAAACTTATTCAAGGGCACATTGGCATCAGCAAAGACACCGAGCAACACTACGCATGCACAGAGGATGATCTCCATGGCTTTCTCACTGTAGTCTACATTCAGGAGATTTATCCAGCTCAACAACTCTTTAACGAATGGGCTCCATGCGCATGCGCACATCACTTTAAATTCAGTCATAAGAGGATGAAAAGCAGTGCTGATTATGAGAGCAGCCATTCTTCTATTTGAAATAATTAGGAGCACATTAGCAACAGCAAAGACACAGAGCTTCACTACGCATGCACAGAGAGTGTCTACGAATCTCCCATTTTAAATGAATAATAATAAAAAACAGTTTCTAGCTCAGAGTAGTCATTCTTTGTGATAATAAATTGGAGCCTCGTGATTCATTATTGTTCATGCGGCTTAGGCTACACAGGATCACTGAGTATGGCTTTAAGTCTTTACTGGGTTCAATAACTTTAATCAAATCTCCCTTCTCGCTCTGTCTCTCTCTCTCTCCCCCCTCTCTCTCTATATATATATACATATATATATATAAAATTATAGTGCTCTACGTCCAGCTTCTTTAATAAGGGCACTACTATGGGCACTTAGCCGCTTCTTAAAGCATTAATGAGTGATATCTATATCATTAACAAAACATAATGTATAAAGAGATGTGAAGACACGTGTTAATTCCTTAATCCTAAAAACTATTACAAAAAAGGAAAAAATTGCATAACTCTAATGTTGATGAAAGGTTTTAATTACAAAACAAAATGCCGCAAGAAATGTCTCACACGAGTGTGACAAAAGTTTTAATGTGTTTTGCTACGTGTCTGGTCTTTGTACAAGAACGTAGTAAGATCTGATGCCAGGATAACATCTATGGGCCCTGGCGCGATGTAGGTGTTAACTAGAGAACTTCATAGTTCGTCTAGTTACTGTTTAAACGTCGTTTTTTTTCTTTAAAGCTGAACCTATTGTTTCAGAAGAATTTATTTGATTCTCTAAAAAATGTTATAGTTACTCTAAAGTGGATACTTATTTACGCTCACCTAATAAGGTTTCCCATCTCACTCGTGTGTACCAATCGAGCTTTTCCAACAGTAAGTAGACAAACCACTCATCCCACCGAAGTATCAGTTAACAATGCTTTTCTAAGGCACGTACAATTTGCCTAAATCCTAAGTTGCTTTACAAAAAGTGCTACGATTTGGAAATTTCTAATCAGAATGAAAACTGGATGCCATATGCAGTTTGTGGTTCGTGTTATACGATGTTGACACGATGGGGTAAGACTAAAAAAAAAGAGATTTTTAGATTCATGAAGCCAACGTTATGGTCTGCTTCATTATGCCGTGAAAAAACTGTTATTCCTTTTTGACAAATACTACAAGTTTTACCACAGCTACGAAGACTAAAATTTTGTACGCTAATGTTTCTTCAGTTGTGAGATCTGAAAAAATAGTAGCCTTAAACTAAACAACAGCTCCAGAAACCATTGATGTTGACCATTTTCGCGAAGAGGGAGCAATGCAATCTGATGAGTTTTTCGAAAAAGAACGTAAGGAAGATGACGAGGAAGACGATTACTTACAAGTATCTAAGAGAAATGTTCCTTAAACATTCAGCCAAAAAGAGTTAAATGATTTAATACGAGATCTTGGTTTACCCAAAGATGGAGCTGAACGTGGCAGCAGCACTAAAGGAGAAGAATTTGCTATCAAATGGATCTAGTGCTTACGTTTATTATGATAGAGATAAGGAGTTTCAAAAATTCTTCAACAAAGATGGGGAAAACCCACTGGTATTCTGCTCTGACGTTAAAGAAGTAGTTAAGGAGTTAAAACCAAATATTTACAAGGACGAAGAGTGGACACTTTTTATTGATTCATCAAAACGAGATCTCATAGCAGTTCTGATTTTCAACTGAAGTTCGTACGCTCCTAATCCAATAGCTAATTCTACGAAACTAAAAGAGACCTACAAAAATTAACAGACAGTATTGGAGAAAATAGGCTAGTCGAAACATCAATGAAAAGTTTGCGGTGATCTCAAAGTTTCAACTCTAATACTAGATCAACAATCCAGATTCACAAGAAATCCATGCTTTTTATGTTTATGGGATAGCAGAGACAGGAAAAATCATTGTATTCAAAAAGACTAGCTGTAAAGAACTAAATTTCATCCATGATTGCAAAACATCGTACGTCAACCATTTATTAAACCTTCAAAATTTTTTCTACCACCTCTTCATATTAATCTGGGTCTCATGAAGCAATTTATTAAGGCTTTAAACAAAGATGGTAATTGCTTTCAATATTAAGGTGAGAAGTTTCCCGCGAATAGTAATGCCAAATTAAAGGAGGGTATTTTCAATGGTCCTCAAATTTGTGCTCTATTTTATGATGAAAATTTTATTACAGAAATGAATAATATAGAAAAAGCAACATGGCAATGTTTTAAAAGCATATCTCAGAACTTTTTAGGGAATGAGAACAGTGAGAATTACCAGCATATGGTTGATGAGTTGTTGGACAATTTCTAACGATTGTGTTGTTTGATGAGTCTCAAATTACATTATTCACATTCTCACCCTGACTATTTCTTTGAAAACCTTGGAGATTACAGCGAAGAGCAAGGAGAAAGTTTCCATCAAGATATAAGTGAAATGGAAAATCGATATCAAGGAAGATGGGATATCAACATAATGGCTGATTTCTGTTGGACATTAAAGAGAAAAACAACTCAACAGAGTTATCAGAGAAAGAGTAACCCGCTTCGTAGGTCGTTTGAAGAGAAAAAGTTCGCTACAAGAAGAAGAAAGTCTGAGAGCAGTATAAACGAAAACATGATTTACATGCGTAGACCTATTTTGCTTTATTTTATATCCATGACATTTATACTCGACACTTGTTACTCCTTATGTTGGTCGTTTTTTTACATCATTTTTCGACGTACAAGAAGAACATATTCCGAAAAGATTTGAAAAAAACTTTTTATAGTTTTTTAACGCTCACAAACGCAATTTCCTTCTGTTTATAAAATTTCCTCGGAATTTTGAAAGTTTTGGAGCTAAATGAATCTCTAACCTTTACTCAGTGAAAAATGATACATGAGAATTAGACAAAATCTGCATGAAATTTTTTTTCATACCCAGCTAGAGCATAGAAACTAAATTTTTTACGATTTACTAAGATTATCTGCTACTCTTTGCGGTTTTTTGCAAATTTATTAAAATTGTGAGGGTGTACGGGTCAAGTGGACGTTGAATTCGGATTCAGAATGTCAAAATGTATAAAAATGAGCCTTGACACACGTTTACAAAAATTTTTTTAAATGTTTTGATAGCTAAATATATGATTTCTTACGATTTTCGGCTATTTTCTGCAGTTTTTTGCGATTTACTCGGAATTTCGTGGGTGTATGGGTCAAACGGACCTTTGATTTGGATTCAGTGCGTCATAATACAAAAAGATAAGTGGGTCTGTTTAAAAGCATAGTCTCCTTTTTTTTTGTCTGCCAGTGTAATCTTAATCAGATAACCACCAGCCGTAACAAACTGTGAAGCAAGCTCCGTTCCATTGTCACTCAGTAACGTCTGAGAACATTCTCTACGTGCCGTAAATCTGTTAAAAGCTGCTGTGAATGCCATTGAAGTCAAATCAGAAACTCTTTACAGGTAATCGGCCTTAGTTGCTATGCAAGAAAAGATACATATGCAAGCTTTGTGTTTTTTATGCCAATAAAGCTATTGGAGTTTTTTTGTCAATGAAGGAGGGCCGTATCTATGTATGCTTCCTGCACCACGGTAAAGTGATCATCCTTGAATTAGGCGTCCTTAGCGACTTCAGCTACAAGTAACAAATTATAATGATTATAATGAAATGTTTGCCAATCTTGTTCCAGTATTCTTCTTTATCACCACAATGCATAACTGTTTGTCGTCTTAAAAAAGTTTTTACCACCACTTAATAAAAGTTTTATGGCACCTCGACTAATCGAATTGTATTGAATAATCTGATCGTACAAAATAATGTATTAAGAAAATGTGTTCGTAAAAAAATTATCGGAAGATTCTAATTCTGAATGTGTATCAACTAGATCATTCTTTAGTGACTTATTTTGCTTGAAACAATCTATAACGATGAGAGGTACCAATGATAGGAGATGGACTTCACTTAACAGTAGGTCATGATCTTTACTATAATACAAATTTTTAAAGTTAGCATACATGTTATACAACAATGCAAACTGAAATTTGCTACTTAAAGATTTTGATTACAGTGGAGTTAATATTGCGAATTTCAATAAGGTCTCACATTCCTTGAGTTGCAATGATAAAACAGGCTAGTATAAACGCCTCTTAAGTTCTTTTAGTTTATCTGAAAAATTAGAATTCCATAGCACGGTTTTTCTAACTGATTAGATATTTTGACTGCTTCAATATATGTTGATGTTGTAGACAAGAGCAGATATTCATAAAGCTCCCAAGTTCGAAAACTCAAAGATATGAGCTTACCATTCTGTAAATTATTAAATAGTCAAATTTAATGAAAATCACGTATTACTATATAAGGCATATGCCGCTTAAGCTTTCATATTTTCATTATTAAATTTTGTGATAGTCTTCAGCAAAACCTAATGTTATAGTCAGAGACATCAAAAATATTAGAGCAGTTGTTAATATTAGTTAAAGATGTTTCTTCTAAAATTATAAGCCAACCTGCATTTTTAATCATCAAACCATGTTTAATACTTACTGAGAGTCAACTTCTTGTTAGCGTCATCAAACCCAAGTTTTTACAATTATCTATCTCTATACCATTCATTTCATACGTAATTTCTTTGTACGGATGACAAATAATAATCTTCACCAATCAAGTACTTGCTATGGCCGTACTACCATCTTATTTTACTAACTTTCCATTAACGTAAAGAAAACTGCGTGATAGTAGTAAACATAAGAGTTGATGTTGAAGTGATATAAGAATTTTATTAGTATTTTTTGTAAGTTCCAGATGCGTATAATTAATGAGCATAAATCTTGTAGTGTGCAATGAAGTCTTTAAAGATAACAAGCAACTGAATGACTAGACATCTCAATCATTGTATCAAAAGGTGCATGTGCATAGATGGCGGCACTTTCTATACAAGCGCTCTATATTCTCTATATATGCCCTTTTCTCAACATCCAATATACTTAAAACTCAAAATACTAAGCTACATAGTTTCAGTTACAAGAAAATTTCTTGAAAAATAAATAAAAATGAGAAAAATATCCTCCTGGGGTGTGGATCGAACCCACAACCTCCTGTTTACTAGGCAGTTGCTCTACCACTTAAGCTACCAAACAGCTGTACATTCACTCGCACTATAAGTTCTATTAGTTGTAATAATTTCTAATTTACCAACAAGCATTAGAGTCACGTAACTACTATATCTAGCTCAGGTGAAAGACAGCTCTAAAAATTAAGAATAAGAAACTTATCTAAGCTTATGGCTTAAGTGAATGTACAGCTTCTCGGTTGCTCGCGTGGTAGAGCAACAGTCTAGTAAATAGAAGGTTGTGTGTTCATTCCGCACTTGGGGAGGATATTTTTCTCATTTTTATTTATTTCTGGAGAAAATTTCATTGAAAAAAAATAAATGTGGTTTGATATTATGAGTTTTGAAGTAAGCATATTGGATGTTGAAACCAGAAGTGATAAATGGGTCATGGGACCCACGGTAAGAACGAAGTTCTTTAAACATGGGATGAGTATAGACACAATTTCTTAGGTAACAAGGGGGTCGCCAGACCCAAAGGAAGAACGAAGCTCTGTNCATAGTTCATTCTCAAAATAAAGAAAACATCGAAGCTAATAATTGACCAGATAGAGTCGTAGCCGAAAAACCTTAACAAAAATTCAGAACCAGGGATTTAAGTGTTGGGGAAACAGCAGTTGCTGCAACTGTTGCAAGTACTCTGAAGCTTTAAAGTAAATTCGGCATGGGTTCAAAAGTAAGAATTGACCGTAAACTGCCTGGTATACAGTCATTAAGGCTGCATTACAAAAAATAAATACCAAAAGCAAAGATGCACTGAAAATTATAACTTTGGCTTTAAAGGGAGCACGTTTTGCAGTTAGAAAAGTAGGTGATGAGGAAAGTATAAAAATAGAATGTATTTCACCTCCTCCTGCTTAAACTGGCAGTGCACTATCTCAAATACCCTTATTTGCTTGCTTCAGTCCAACTAGTGCAACAGTTAGTGGTATAGTTCAACTATTTAAGAGTACAAGTGCTAGTAAACACAATACAACTATGGAGTTTATTGCACTTCGAAATAGTCTGCAACTTTAACCATATAAAGTAAAATAAGGTGTTTACTTAAAGCTATATGCTAGGAGAGGTTTGAAAAAAAATTATTGAAACAAAAATCGCTGTTCAATCTTCAACAAACATTGATTTACTAAGGTATGCTAAAAAAGTAAGAACTTTTTATTTTTTTGGGGTATTGACGCGGATTAACTTACCTTTAAGTAGTACACACTATTGTCAGACTTTTCATGTAAATCTTAACGATAATAAATTGGAACTCATTGAGAGGCGCACGGTGCGATCGATTCCGAAAAAACTTGTCAGAAGTCGAAAGAAGGAGCTTTTTAGGATCACTGATTACAAATTTACCCGAAAAATGACCCCTTTTACATCTTGGTAACCATCCCCTCGTATGAAATATCGCACATTTAAGAAAAAAAATTGAGCCACATATAATTTTTGAGATTTTGGGCTGCTGATTACGAATGCTTTGTCAATTTTCGAAAAATTCATTTCCTTTACCCCTTTTAAACCATATCCTGGTATAAAATTTCAAACACTTTTATAATTAAGTAAACTTTGAGTTCTTCTTTGTTCATTTCTATCAGGCAAAGTCTTAAGTTTTTTGCTTCAATTTTAGATATTAATGTGTAAAACGTGTTTTTAGAAAATTAAGATAAAGTGTGACATGATGAGAGCTTTGTGGACATCAATTCTTTGATTATCAAAATTCTTTTGATGCAGTAACACTAAAATTTTCTTAAACTGAATCGTAAATGTTCCTCTTGGTCAGTTCATCCGTGGAGCACTACCACCTAAGAAAAAGAGTGAATTATTTGACTTTAAATTTTTCAGCTTACTGAACAAATTTGTTAATTAATTAGTTTTGTAGTTATTATTTCTGGGTAAAAGACTTTTGTTTCAAAAAAAAAAAAAATCTCTCGGTTTTAAAATTCCAGCCCCCCAAGTAACGCGACATAAAGAACTTTGTTCTAAAAAAGGGCATGTATGGAGGATATAGAGTGCTTTTATTGAAAGTGCTGCCATCTATGCATATGCACCTCTTAATACAATGATTTAGATGTATCAACATTTGCTTGCATACCATTGGTCGTATAAATTTCTAATTTAACGACAAGCATTCGATCCACATAACTACTACATCAAGCTTAGGTGAAAAACAGCTCTAAAAATTAAGAATGAGAAACTTATCTAAGCTCACGGTTTAAGTGAATGCACAGCTTCTCGGTAGCTCGAGTGGTAGAGCTACAGTCCAGTTAATAGGAGGTTACGTGTTTGATACACACCTGGAGAGGATATTTTTCTCATTCTTATTTATTCCTCAAGAAAATTTTCTTGAAGAAGAAATAATGTTGTTTGATATTATGAGTTTTAACGTAAGTATATTGGATATTAAGAAAAGGTCATGTATAGAGGATATAGAGTGCTTGTATTGAAAGTGCCGCCATCTATGCATATGCACCTCTTGAAACAATGATTACAATGTATTAACATTCGCTTGTATACTATTAGTCGTATCAATTTTTAATTTACTGACAAGCATTAGAGTCACAATACTAAGAACAAATAAGTTTGTTTTCACCAAGGACTCTTATTTTGAATCCTTGATTTCTTTGAAACTAAGTATTTAGATGTGTTAGCTTTTGACGTTTCAGCTGTCGTCTCCGCTGTCACGTTGACGGTTTGAATCCTTGTTGTCGACTGAGCATTGAAGTGCATTTTAAGCTGTTTCTTTACTTTTTATGATTGTAAGCAATTTCCGATATCATCAGGGTTTGCATATGCAACCTTTCCATTATGACTTCATCACAAAAATTAACTAGTTTTTTTGCCCTGGTCAACTATACATTAAAGTATGGGATCAATATTGTGCCCAACAATTTGTATAAAACTTCATACCATCTATATAGGCATTGGTAGTGATGTTGCACTTAACTTGTTATGCATTTACTTCAAGTATGGTCACAGATAAGTATGAGTTTTAGGTTACGTTATCTTTAAACACTCTTTTTGTAGAATCTAAGAGCATTGTTATAAAATAGACTCCATAGTTATACTGTCTCTTTGGCTCTCTTGCAACCACTAAATAGTGACCTTGCTAGCATTTATATTTTTTAATATTTCAGCTACTACACAACTATTGCACCAGTTGGTCTTAAGCAAGTGAATAAATGTATTCGGGATAGTGCACTGCTAGTTCAAGCAGGAGGAGATAAGATACGTGGTATTTTAACAATTTTCTTACCACCCGCTTTCTAAACTGCAGAACGTGTCCCCCTTAAAGGCGAAGAACCAACCTTGTGTGAATCTTTGCTAATATCATTTGTTTTCTGCGACGCAGCCTTAATAACAGTACTCAAGGCAGTGCACAGTATCTTCTTACATTTGACATCCATGCCTAATGTACTTTTAAGCTTCATAATACTTGCAACAGCTACAGTGACTGATTTTTTTGAATACTTGAATCTCTTGCTTCGACTTTTTAATAAGCTTTCTCGGCGAAGATTCTATGTGCTCATTTCCTAGTTTCAATATTTTCTTGATTCTGAGAATAAGCTATGTCATTCTTCTTGCGCATTTCGTGTAGTGGATTTATACCTCGAAGACGTCTGGCAAGACATTTCACAAGTTAATTACCTGAATCGCAGTACTGATAGGCTGGTATGTAATGTTTAACAGGTTAAATGTTCATAATCTTCTTTAAGAAAGTACATTTCCGTGCATCATGTATAATGATCATTCTTTGAAGGTTAGATTACTAAAAAGTTCTAAAGACGGAAGAAATCGTATTTAAAGTTGGCAAGTCTGAGAACATCAGAGGTTAGAGTATTATTACTGTTGTTGTCGGTTGTGCAATGTGTAATTTTTATGATCGCATGATATTTTTTAAAAACCTTGTAACCTCACAACTTGCACGAACAGCTATTACTAGTGGAAAACCTACCTACGTTTGTCGTGAATCAAACCAAATCATTGAACGTGAACCTGATAACTTGATTTTTTAAGAATTTACTCTACTGGATAGACATCAGAATACTTTCCTTAGAAGTAATCGTTCGTAAAAGCCCTTCTAACACTGGTTGACCTTAAAAATCTTTTAAATGGTAAATAGAAAGAATCATTTTCAATATTGAAAAATTTCTGTAGATCAATTCAGTTTATAACCTTTTTCAAAAGTGTTTTTTATTCTGCTGAAATACACTTCATTGTAAACGTTAAATTTTTTTTTCAGGGTCACCTTAAAAATTCCAGTGTTTTAAAAGTTCTGATTTATTCATCACTTCTATTTCTTTTTGTTTCATAGCTATTGTATAATATTTTGAATTATTATAGGCTGTAATTAAATCTGGCAGTAAGTTGAGATATTCATAGTTAACATTAAAATTTGATTCAACTCACATTATATTTCTCAATGTGCAGTTAAGTGTCTTACATGTTGATGCTTTAAGATAACTGTAAGTTAAACAAAGACCAATGCTATTTTTCTACTGAAATCTTTAAAATTGTTGTTACAAATTTCTTTATTTTTATCGGTATGTAAATTTTTTGGTACTCTTCCTCGATTAATCATGGACTTTCTAGCTTCTACGATGACATTCCTGAATCTTCGTTTCACTCGTTTGGCCCATGTATACTTTACGTATGTGTTAATTACAGTAAACACGTATCTATACGATTTTTTTCTCCAGAACAAAGTATTATATCAACGTTATCAGCTTGCCGTGTTTCATTTAATGTTCACATATCATACTTTTAATGTGAAAAAATACTACAAGCTAGTTTGTGGAGCCCCTCTATTACGATTTTCTTTTTGTAATACATCCTCGTTAATGTCTGGTAAATAAATGCGAGAAAATATCACAAATACAAGTAGTTAATCTATCTGCTCTAATTATTTTCTGAAGTAATGTAGGCTGAGATAACACCTGTTTGGGAATCCTTGTTTTATGCTCTAAATTTACTATTTTCTGAGAAAATGAATTATTTAAGTTACTAAACATTGCTTTTAGCTTATATTGCTCTCCAGCTACAACTTTTTCTATGTTTCAACACAAGTAAGATTCATGGCATTGTTAGTATTTATTGCTACTACAAAATCGCACAAGATTCCTTTTTGTAAATCATATTGACCATCAGAAATAACACAATATTTAATACTAGAAGAACTTTGGCTGCTACCTTTTGTCTCACCTAGCTTGTATCCAAACACGTCAATGCTCATTGCGACACTGATTGGAATGAACATACAACATAAAACTTATACTGTCCTTTTTTGTTATTTTTTAGTATAGCATCTTATTATTATGACTTGCAGTAACTGCCACTCTTTTAGCTGTAAGTAAGTAAAGACAATTTACCAGCTCATTTGGTTTGTTCCAGTGTACATAATCCATTCACTGCTGCTGCTGCGTTAGTTAAGCAATTTTATAGTAAGGTAACCATCATCCTATTTTTTTATTGCTGAGAAGATCAAACATCAGAGCTATAATTTATTTAAATTTATTACTATTAAGCGTTTGAATAGGTCCATTCTTGCTAAATCCCTTTCGATGTGCACTTCATGTTTTCAGAAGTACGGTATATTTATCCAAATAATTTTGAAAAATGCGAGTTGTATAAGAATTTTTTTTCATTAGTAGCTCTATTATTCTAACTGTTATAGGATATTGTATCCCATTCATCCTGATATTATTGTTATCTCAATTTATTGGTGAATTTTTAAGCTTAAAGTTTCCATCTTATTTTCGAAGCGTATACACCAAATCTAAAAAATCTTTCTAGTTCTCATTAACTATTTGAAAGTATGGGTTATTTGGAGTGTTTTCATTATCATCATTTGTTTAATTTTAAATAATAACATTTATAGACAACAGAGTACATAGAAATTCAGAAATTGTTAAAAGTCTCTCGTTTAGTCAACTAGGAAGAAGGATTTACTTAATTTTTATGGTTTGGCAAGCCTCTCTCTTTTATCGTATAAGTAGTACGTGTACTGTTCTTATGTGTTTCACTGGGAACTGCTTGCGATATTAATTTTATTCTATTGCGTACGTGTACTTACATCATTCGTGTATGTGCAGAGTAAACAAGCAGCTGAACATAAGACTCTGACTATATTACCATCTTATTTCCCTTTTGTAAGAGTCAGAGGTATTTTATACACTAAACCTAATTTTCGTTTGTTATACATTATTGAACTTTGTATTGTAAAAGATATTTCTTATTACTCACAGCTTTTTGTACTTGATGAGGTCTGGGACGTTGTTTACATGGCCAAAACATTATTTTTGTTTACATGCAATACAAAAATGTGGCTGTATTACTATTCAACGTTAATTTTAGATATACAAGAGAAGTCATTAATTGTCATCTTCTAGTTCCTACATAACGATTACGACCACTTTGAGTTCTGGTGTGCCTCTGGAATCCCCGCAAAATTTTCGGTTATTTAAGTTTTTAGCATTTTAGCTGTTGTCACGTTGAAAAATTTATCAGGTATGATTATCTTTGGCACTATTAATCATGTACCAGTGAGAACACTATCTGCACCTTTTAAATACAGGGAAACCGTCACCGCATTTCTTATAAGTTTTATAGTTAAGTGTATTAGCGAGACTGTATTTCCCATCTAAGTCCGTTTTTTCGGGGTGTACTCTGTATGTGACTCCAGATGTATCTTCTAGTGCTTTTTGGCAGCAAAAAAACATTTTAAAGTAATTCCAATCCGAAGTATTTCTGCTTAATTTTAATACTTTTTGATGAAGGTGGTCCTTTTATCTTACAGTCTTTTTGGGGTTAAGTGGATTTAGTAGCTTCATTTGGCTTAGCCATGAGCGTAAAAACTCAAAATGCTATGATTGACATTCTAATTAATAGAAAGACTTTTAGGGCTGAACTTATTTTTTTGTAAATAATTGGTACTAAACTGTCAGATACTTTACTAAGGAAATATTTAGGGTAAGAGAAAAAATATTAGTGTAGACTCTAATACAATAAGACAAATGTGCTGTCCGCGAGTTCAAATACCCTTTGTAATACACGAACTTCAGTTATAAGCACAGAAAACGGGCATGGTTAGCTATGCATTCGTTATTTGAGTTGGAGCTGGAAGTAAAATTGTCTTAAATTTAGAGAACTTAGGACCAATGACTTAGTCACTAAGGAATTTCTATAAGACCTTAAGTACGTATATTTACTACCATCCCCTTTTTTTGGGATGTTTTGAGTAGATTTAGGCAACTTCGGTGGACATCGTAGCAAGAGATATCAATAGTATTATTATAAAGTCATTAAATTATCTTTGAAAACGTTTAAATAGTGCACATCCTTTCTTGTACTTGCTTCTACAACAGTGACTCGTTGTTTATCACTATATAGGGATCATGTACTGTGGGCAACTCTTATGAGAAAAATGTTTGAAAAATTGTGAATTTACTTTATCCCTTTGGCTATAGACTTCACATTGTTCTGAGAAGTGAGTGTTGGGCCTCTGGAATCATAATTAAAATCAGGATTGCTAAGAACATTTCTGTTTTTAACTAATCAAAAGATCTATTAGTAAATACTATGTACGTATTAATTATTCTATGACTTTAATAGTGCATTCGGAATTCACTTTTAGAATGTCATATCTTAAGGCCGGCAAGTGATTTTTACTTTCTTTGATGTTAAATTATTTTGTGTCAAAAAATCCAGAAAGCAGGGCCGATCGTCTTAGTTGTGTATGACAGCTCAGCACTTAGTACTTGTATTTGAGACTTATAAGAATAAATGTTCTTAGAATTTCGGAATACTTCTACTTCGCAAAAGATTGGTTCTTACATACGGCAATAACGATTGGCAAAAATACACAACAATTGAATAGCATTCATCAAATTCTGGCTGGTTAGTAAGATATTATTTGAGGATGCTATTTACTTGTGCTAAGTAGTCTGTGGTGGATATTATGTAAGCTGTGACAGTGCCCGTAAGGCTATTCCTTTTTTCTAAAATACTGGCCGTAATATGCACTTGAAAAGTTTGAAGTACTTTATTTAGATGAGTAAAAATATTATTTGTATTATGAATTAACTTTTAAATGCATGAAAATATAAGTTGACTGTATTTATATAAATACTAAATATTCATTTCGTTTACCGGAACAGGCATTTTTGGTTCACAAATAGTGTTTATAAGGTAACTAACACATTGAATAAGTATTACTAAAAATGTAAGATAATTTTGTAGTGTTGAGTGATGTTTTCTGTAAGATTCTTACAGACAATAAAAATGCGATTAATTTCTAGTAATAAAGCTTTAGCTTACGCTTCTATCTTAGCTAGTCAATTTTTTGCATGTTTTAATTCTGTAAAGTTGAGTTATAAGTTTTTTAATCAGTTCATCACTTTTTTTTTGATTTGATTCATTTCGTTCTCTATACATAAAGTGTATTTTTCTGATTAAGTGAGGGCTTGCTGCTTAGTGCTATAGACACATTTGAAAACTTTGATCACTTCAGAATACGTTATTGTATTACTAACCTTGTATTATGTTAGTTATGTTGAAAGTGCCTCATTCTAGAACTTTTATAGCTAATACTTTTATTGTGTAGAAAAGCCGCGGTAAGATTCGTTAATGTATTTGGCATATCGTAGTGACCTTCTTTAAGACGCTTAGTATCGATATGGAATATTATAGAACAGTAATAGCTTGTTTATTTTATATCTTGTATCTGTTAACAAGTGATTGCTGATTTTTAATTTCATTGGTTAAACTAGGACATTTTATTTTTACTTGTGCAGGCAGTCATGATTATGGTGATTACAAACATGATGAGACTAAAAAACATTTCCGATATCTAAAAATGAAATAGAGACATAATGAGTGAGAGGAGAAAATGTAAGTTTAACCTTTTTTTTGGCGTGTAACACGGCTATATTTCAGTTGAATAAATAAGATTATTTCCCTCTAATTGTGTTATGCTATTCAATCAGCTCTTTAAACGTTCCAGTGTAAAACTGTAGAATACGGTCATTTCTTTAAACGTGATTTGTTGTACACTTCTTTTCCTGTTATTTTGCTTCAATAAGAGATCATTAACATCGATCAGGAGGTTGAAAAAAATTTGTTTTTTAATTGAGGTTAGAGATGTATTGATTTTTTGTTTCACGTAAAAAAATTTTATAACTGGCATTACCGTATTCATAGTACGGACGGCTAAAAAAAAATTCAGTGGTTCGTTTATTGTAGGGTAAAAGTGTCAGCTGACCTCCACTTATGCTGCGTCACGCGTACCCGTAAATATTTGTGTCTCAGGAATTTATTGGTTCCAAAAACTATTATTGTAAAAAAAGTAATGCTTGCTGAGCAGTGTTCGTTAAGTGTTTTTGTCAAAAATATGTGACAATAAAAATTGTTTTGCAAAATTTGTTTTTTTTTTGTTATATTTTCTGCTACTTCATTAAATGCTCCTGAGCATTTAAAAGAAAATTTTTAACTTTTCTGTATCATTAACTAAATAAATACCACTATTTGCAAAATCAAAGGGACTAAAGTATTTTCAAGTGTGTTTTGTATCAGGCTTTAGTAATTGCAGGCTATTTTACGTTGTAACTTGTGATGGCATTTTGTACCAATGTTTCCTGAAATAAAGCATTATAAGAAGTAGCGTATCGTATTCGATTATAATGATGTATTATATAAGTACANTAATATTAAATAAATATTATTATAAAAGTAGTGTCATTACCGTTCTTTGTTTGTATTACAATTTGCTATAAAGGATTTTTATCCTTGTTTGATGATCCGGTTTGTTTTAAAGTCTCACTCCCATTCTTACGGTTACATATTATCAGACTTGCAGACTATAAATACTATTATTTCCTGCTTTAGAGCTCTGTCATGATCTAACCTCCTAAGAATAATAATCATACATGGTGTGAGAGGACGTGGTCTCCTTAATAAGGTTGTAAGCATTTTACCCGTTCAACTTTGCATACCAGGCCATTAGTACTGCGGTTCAGCTACTAAACTTGTTAAGCGTCCTACCAGATGCGATCCAGGTATAAGTCTACTAAACGAATCGTGCAAGAAGCACCATATAGCTTACTTTCAGAGTCGAGAAAACATTGAAGCTGATAATTCAGCAGACTGAGTCTTATCCAAGAAAGCTTAGCAAAAAGTCAAAACTGGAGCCCATTAGTGATTGTCGCTTACTTTAGCCACACTCTCGTATACCAAATCTTCATAAATCTGCGTTACTATAAGAGGATTCATTAAATATTAAACTTAGAAAATTCCTAAGACTTATGAATAATACACTATTTAAATGCTTACGTTTAACAAACAACTCTTAAAATATTTTAATTTTTTTTTATCTTATTTTTCTTAATGAAATTGTATATATTGATAGATAGGTGCGAGTTAGTATAAGTGCCACCAAAAACCTCCATAAGTATTGGTTAAGTGATTTAAAATACTGATAAATATTTTAAAATCTTGGTCCAATATTATGTATAACCAGAGCTCATAAGCAGTTACTTGTTTCGTTTGACAACGGCATCATTGTTAATAACCTGCAAGCTTATGGATTAATCTTTTAATTTTATGTCTTGACTGTAAAATAGATTGACTGACGTCTAGTCTAGTACACATCCTCATGCTTGCATATTTTGAGAGTTGCAGACCACAAATACGATGAACTTCTGCTTTGGAGCTCAGTTACGATTTAATCTCTGAAGAATGATTATCATACTTAATGTGAGGGGATGTTGTCTCCTAAATATGATTGAAAATATTTTACTCGTTAAACATAACATACCAGGCTATCAGTACTGCAGTTCAGGTACTAAGTGTGTTAAATGTCTTGCCAGACGTAATCTTGGTATGGATCCACTAGACAAAGAGTGCAAAGAGCATCACATAGTTCATTCTCAAAATAAAGAAAACATCGAAGCTAATAATTGACCAGATAGAGTCGTAGCCGAAAAACCTTAACAAAAATTCAGAACCAGGGATTTAAGTGTTGGGGAAACAGCAGTTGCTGCAACTGTTGCAAGTACTCTGAAGCTTTAAAGTAAATTCGGCATGGGTTCAAAAGTAAGAATTGACCGTAAACTGCCTGGTATACAGTCATTAAGGCTGCATTACAAAAAATAAATACCAAAAGCAAAGATGCACTGAAAATTATAACTTTGGCTTTAAAGGGAGCACGTTTTGCAGTTAGAAAAGTAGGTGATGAGGAAAGTATAAAAATAGAATGTATTTCACCTCCTCCTGCTTAAACTGGCAGTGCACTATCTCAAATACCCTTATTTGCTTGCTTCAGTCCAACTAGTGCAACAGTTAGTGGTATAGTTCAACTATTTAAGAGTACAAGTGCTAGTAAACACAATACAACTATGGAGTTTATTGCACTTCGAAATAGTCTGCAACTTTAACCATATAAAGTAAAATAAGGTGTTTACTTAAAGCTATATGCTAGGAGAGGTTTGAAAAAAAATTATTGAAACAAAAATCGCTGTTCAATCTTCAACAAACATTGATTTACTAAGGTATGCTAAAAAAGTAAGAACTTTTTATTTTTTTGGGGTATTGACGCGGATTAACTTACCTTTAAGTAGTACACACTATTGTCAGACTTTTCATGTAAATCTTAACGATAATAAATTGGAACTCATTGAGAGGCGCACGGTGCGATCGATTCCGAAAAAACTTGTCAGAAGTCGAAAGAAGGAGCTTTTTAGGATCACTGATTACAAATTTACCCGAAAAATGACCCCTTTTACATCTTGGTAACCATCCCCTCGTATGAAATATCGCACATTTAAGAAAAAAAATTGAGCCACATATAATTTTTGAGATTTTGGGCTGCTGATTACGAATGCTTTGTCAATTTTCGAAAAATTCATTTCCTTTACCCCTTTTAAACCATATCCTGGTATAAAATTTCAAACACTTTTATAATTAAGTAAACTTTGAGTTCTTCTTTGTTCATTTCTATCAGGCAAAGTCTTAAGTTTTTTGCTTCAATTTTAGATATTAATGTGTAAAACGTGTTTTTAGAAAATTAAGATAAAGTGTGACATGATGAGAGCTTTGTGGACATCAATTCTTTGATTATCAAAATTCTTTTGATGCAGTAACACTAAAATTTTCTTAAACTGAATCGTAAATGTTCCTCTTGGTCAGTTCATCCGTGGAGCACTACCACCTAAGAAAAAGAGTGAATTATTTGACTTTAAATTTTTCAGCTTACTGAACAAATTTGTTAATTAATTAGTTTTGTAGTTATTATTTATAAAATAATTAGTTCTTAGTTGCAATACCACTATAATGTTTTACTCACTACTTTTTTATTGTCGATTTGACAAAAATATTATTGAAACGATCTTTTTATTGTTAATCACATATCTACTCGTGTTCATAAATATAAATATTTATAATTTTTGTACTAAAAAAAATTTCTGTGTGCATATGTGTGTGCGTATATATGTGTGTATTTCTGTAGTTAAATGCATATCTGACTTTTACTTTCTTATATTATGAGAATGGATGTAAACAGAAATAGTGTTTGAGCAGAGAACATAATATTCCAATCCTTCATTCTGTACTGGTTAAGAAACCACCAAAATCGATTAACATACGTTTTTATCATTCCAATTTAAAAAAATAAAGTACAAGTTGGTATAGCTTTTTTTAAACTAATTCAGAATATATTAAAGTACAATACAAAATAAGTTTGATGGCGGAAGAATGTGGAGCAGTTAATTTTCTACATATTAACGTGTCATAATCAAACAACTTGAAATAATGAATTTCATAAGAACTGTTGTTTAACTAATTAGTTGCACTTGGAAAGTATTATTTAATAACTTTTTTTTATATTCTACTTACCTTTTGTAATGGATTCCATTTTACTCGACTAGAATTATTTTTAAATTACAATTTTTAATTAAACAAATTCGTCGTTCAATAACATAATAGCACTATTGACAGTGCTTGACAAAGTTCGCTACAAAATAGCTACAAAGCTTAATAGTCAATTTAGGTAGTCCTTTTACAGCCTAATGATATAACTAATAAAATAAAATCCAATAATGGTACACTTCGTAGTGTCATAGCGTATAATGAATATATTAAAGTTAAATTGAAAGGTTCTAAAGTAATGATCTAAGATTTCACTAACAAAGGTTTGAAAATACATCGATACCCATAGCTCAGACTTACCTGTGGCATGTATCAAAGTAAATGCAGTACGAGATAAGTGCAACATCATTAATGAAACCTATATAAATGGAAAATAGGTTAATTCAAATTTTTGGGAACAATATTGATCTCGTTCAATCACGTATAGTTAACCAGAATGAAGAATTAGTTCATTCTCATGGAGAAGTCATAACTATATGCATCTGCAACTTATAAAAATGGTAATAAAATACATTCATCACTTCAATATCAAGACTGATGTCTACCACCGTCACGCAGCTTTTTTCACATTGATGAGAAGTTTGTTAAATCATATGGTAGTATGGCAACAGCAAGTTTTCAATCGGTAGACATTATCATTTGTAACCTATTCAAAGAAATCATGTATAAAATGAATGCTATAGAGATAAATAACTGTTGTAATATGGGTCTGACGACCCTAACTAAAAATTGACATACAATAAGTTCTCATCAGGGTTTGATGACTCAAAATGCAAGTTGGATTATGATTTCAAATAAAACCATTTTAACTCATAATATTAACTACTTTCATGTCTTTAATTCTCTGAATATAATCTTAGATTTCGCTAAAGAGTACCGCAAGATTTTATGATGAAACTGTTCAAACTTAAATGGCATTTGCCCTACAACAGTTAATCCTTAATATTGTACGATTATTACAAAAAAAGTTTTTCTTTTTGCTTTCTAACATTTCGTATGACGTGCAAAGAATTTTTATTTGATTTTATTTTTTAATTATTTACAGAGAAATAAGCTTACATCTATCAGTTTCTAAATTTAGGATCTCAATTAACATCCACTTTTGCCCACAACATCCAAACATATTTGGACGGTCAAAACGTCCAAACAGAAAAATTACGTTATTTAATAAACTTTTTGTACAATTTTTTTGAATTTGGTAACAGTAAATCCTTAATACTTTTCGATTATTAGCAAAAAAGTTTATCTTGTTGCTTCCTAACATTTCATATGACGTACGAATAAATTCTCGCGTTAATTTTATATCGAAAAGTAGAGGACTGAAATTTTTACTATTCAGAAGATAACAAGTTTTACACAAGTAGCATGGTAACAACGTCAGATTTTTTGTTTCTATACAAATTTTTTTTCCATCGCAAGAGCACTATCTAATATTATCTGAGAAAAATAGTGAAAATAAATCAATCGCATTCACGCGCTGTGATAATAATTTGATTGAATATGTGTGACTTGGTATATTATCTCGTAATAATTTTAAATGCACTAATGAGTCTTAATCTTTAATACTTTCTGATTTAAGAATGATTATAGATCTATAATCTGTTGTTACACTTTTTTTGTATCCATGATTAAGATTGTTTTGTTTTTTAAAAAATTTAGATAACTTGGTTTTAAAATGTTCTATATTTAAAGTTTAATTAAAATGCCTAGTTATTGCATATCAATTTAATTTCAGTATTTGTGTTAGTATTTAAATACATCGACGAAATGACATAAGATTAGGTTAAAAAAATTTTTCCTTTTAAGTATGGCTATTATAAAAATATTTAAATGAGGCGTTTCACGTGAAACGTCCTAGGCCATCCACGCGAGCGCTAAAAGTCACTGTTTTCAGCTTATTTTTTCGGCCTTATTTCTATCCTAAAAAAATGTTGCAAATAGCATTGTTGATGTATTTTTTAGTCAGCTTTCTGATGGATTGGTTAGTTTTCCGTAAAAACTTTATTTTTACTGAAAAAAAACATAAAATATGCTATATATCAATAATGGCATTTTTAACATTTTTTTTGATAAACTAGATGGAAAACTGAGATTTTTTTACATCAAAAACGTGTTTTTGCACAGTGCGCTCTTACTGGAAAATTTGAGTAAAACAATACCAAAGAGTAGAAGTTCAGCCGTCTCAACGCGCCCCAAATGCTGGCTACGTGCCACGCTCCACTTAAGTTAACTAATATTATTAGTTTTGTAACATTTAATTTTTTATTTAATAATGAAGTATGCTTATACGTTATTCCTTATTGTAGTTTTGTATAATTAAAATAGAATCTTTTATTTTTTGTATGATTTTCAGGTAGAATTAAAAGAACCATCTGAACATCAAGCGTATTTTAGTTCTAAATTCATTATAATTGCCTTGCATATCTTCATTTGTTTAACTTGCTGTAAATAGCGTGTTTGCTAAAAATTGCTTTTAAGAGACTACCACGACTGTATTGGAGCAATAGTGAGCAGTAACTCCATTGAAAAATATTTCTTAAGTGCAGAATGTCTAGATTGTCCAAACAAATCAACGTTACGTCTATTTTAAGAACCCGTCTGTCTTTTACCTATTCCTTCGACACATACGTGTTAAAAGATAATTATTATTGTATTTGAATTTTGTAAATCAATAAATTAAGATTTAATTTAATAACNAATTTAAAACAACAAAGTATCATAATAAAAAAAAATACATCATGTCATGTATACTTGTTAAATGATAAAATATTCATAAATATAATAATCTTAAATTTATCGCCATAAATATGTGTTTGTGTATTTAATACTATTTCTGTATTATTTTCTCTTTTTAATTGGATAAATAAATTATTTTTATTTTTGCATCTTAATAAAGCCACATACAATTAAAAATTAGGAAATAAGGGTCTCCTCAAAAATAAACCTACATTATTGAAACTCTAATATTGAGGGTTGTGTATTGTCATAGCAAATGCTACAACGATTAGAAATTGTTTAAGATATAAAATAAAAGGTGATGTTTAAGTGCTTTCTATGTCTTAAGTTATTTCTGGAATGACGACTCTATTTCCAATTTTTTCTCTAGTTATTCTTTCTCCTTTTATGTCATACTGTAATAATTTCATGATTTTTCAGATTGTTCCATTACACAGTACATCTGATATACTTAAATTTCTGAGTAACATCACTATTGTGTCAATTTTTAGATTTAGTTTATGAGATGATAATTTTTTACGAATATTGCTCAACATTTTCACCAAAAAATTTTAATATATATATACGTTTGATTAATGAAAATAATTATTGATCTATAATCTGTTGTTACACTTTTTTTGTATCCATGATTAAGATTGTTTTGTTTTTTAAAAAATTTAGATAACTTGGTTTTACTTTTACATCTTGGTAACCATCCCCTCGTATGAAATATCGCACATTTAAGAAAAAAAATTGAGCCACATATAATTTTTGAGATTTTGGGCTGCTGATTACGAATGCTTTGTCAATTTTCGAAAAATTCATTTCCTTTACCCCTTTTAAACCATATCCTGGTATAAAATTTCAAACACTTTTATAATTAAGTAAACTTTGAGTTCTTCTTTGTTCATTTCTATCAGGCAAAGTCTTAAGTTTTTTGCTTCAATTTTAGATATTAATGTGTAAAACGTGTTTTTAGAAAATTAAGATAAAGTGTGACATGATGAGAGCTTTGTGGACATCAATTCTTTGATTATCAAAATTCTTTTGATGCAGTAACACTAAAATTTTCTTAAACTGAATCGTAAATGTTCCTCTTGGTCAGTTCATCCGTGGAGCACTACCACCTAAGAAAAAGAGTGAATTATTTGACTTTAAATTTTTCAGCTTACTGAACAAATTTGTTAATTAATTAGTTTTGTAGTTATTATTTATAAAATAATTAGTTCTTAGTTGCAATACCACTATAATGTTTTACTCACTACTTTTTTATTGTCGATTTGACAAAAATATTATTGAAACGATCTTTTTATTGTTAATCACATATCTACTCGTGTTCATAAATATAAATATTTATAATTTTTGTACTAAAAAAAATTTCTGTGTGCATATGTGTGTGCGTATATATGTGTGTATTTCTGTAGTTAAATGCATATCTGACTTTTACTTTCTTATATTATGAGAATGGATGTAAACAGAAATAGTGTTTGAGCAGAGAACATAATATTCCAATCCTTCATTCTGTACTGGTTAAGAAACCACCAAAATCGATTAACATACGTTTTTATCATTCCAATTTAAAAAAATAAAGTACAAGTTGGTATAGCTTTTTTTAAACTAATTCAGAATATATTAAAGTACAATACAAAATAAGTTTGATGGCGGAAGAATGTGGAGCAGTTAATTTTCTACATATTAACGTGTCATAATCAAACAACTTGAAATAATGAATTTCATAAGAACTGTTGTTTAACTAATTAGTTGCACTTGGAAAGTATTATTTAATAACTTTTTNCCAATTTTTGAAAATGTTGGAAGTTTTTTATTCCCCTTTCCCAATCTCTAATAATAATTTTGAAAACCTTTTATTGTGAAAATAAATATTGACTCCCAGTTTTAAATTTGAAGTAAGTTGCACAAAAATGAAAGTTGAATAGTTTGTTTGATTACAATTCTTTTACTACCTTTTTTTATCACTGTAAAAGTTTGTTAAAAACTACCTCCTAAAACAAATAATTTATTTTCAAAATCCTTTTTAGTATTACATAAATCTCTTAACGTTCTGTCAACTATTTTCATTGCTTTTTTGGAACCATTGAACCCTCATCATAAATAATTAAATCAATTTTTCTTATTTTCTTTTTTCAACTATTAAACTCATTGCAATTGCAGTATCTTTGAAAGTTTAATATGTTATTCCTTTAAATGTTCTAATATATTTAAGCTATGTTTAACCAGTTACTTGATTTAATACAAGTCAAAAATTTTTCACAATTTTTTGGAGATACATCGTTCAATCTACCTATTGCAGTATTTTTTATTACATATTTTCTTCTTTATCAAGTTCTTAACTTATTATCAAAAATGTAGTTTTTTAAATGCTCTCATACTTTATGAATTTTACAAAGTCATCATGTTTATTTAATTCGAACCAAGCTGTTAGCTGTGTTTTGTAGTTATCTATAAAAGTTTTAATATTATTTTCTCTGATTACAAGTTTTTTTTGTTTTTAAGATCAACAGCTAAACTTATAACTGAGTGACTTCTACCGTAAATTGGAAACTCTCGCAATCTTCAAGCAGCTTCCATTAAACGTGCATATCTAGCTTCGACGCAACTATTAATTTCACAAAATATTGCTTCGTCTCGGTCTTTCAATTTTTAAATTTTGATGTACGCTCTGTCACTATCTTTATGTATGTAGTCATGAACATATTTTATGCTTAGAATTAATGCACAGAATTCAATGTTGATATGTTATTTTTATTTGATCAACAAAAATTTTTCATACTGTACAAACCCTAAATTATCTACAAATATTATATCTTTTTAAATTTTGAACATCTAAGTTATATTGTTTCAAATTTAAAAAAACTGTACATTATCAAGTTTATAAATATGTGGTTCGGAAGTATTATTCTTTCTTTATATTCCGAGTAACCATTCGTTTCAAATAAAGTTACGTTAGTAAACGATTTTGGGAAATTTTTTTGTACATTTTTTATCAATCACACAAGAACTTAGTTTTGTATGAGGTCCATAAAGCATGTGTTTAATTATTTGTTTTGTAAGTTTTGTATTTTCAGAAAAAATTTCTACTAATCAAATAATCGCATAGATTTAATCAAGTGTAATTACTTTTTTATTAGGATGCATAATTTTTTAAATGTATGCAAAAGGCAGACCTTGTTTTTGGAAAGTGGTTGTATAGGCATATGCTAATACTTTACCGAATATATTGTTTTTAATGATGTCATCGAACGCTTACATAATTTCAAATAAAATAATCCAACATTTATGTTTGAAATCATTTGAAGAATCACCAAAATATAACACGTTCATAGAATTTGGAACAATAATGAGAACGTGTAGATTTGTTATATCTATAAAACTTTGTCTTTTATTTGACGTATCGTAAGTTCCTGAATTGGTTGTTATTTTAACATAATTCTTAAAAGTTTTTTACATTTTTGAAATACTCATTCCCAACAACAAAATTGAGACACATGTTTTATTTTTTCACGACGTTTTCTAACTATTATCAATCTGGTTCTAAAATGGAAATACTCATTATCATACAAAAAAAAATGAAAAATTTCGAATAATCTATTCCCATCTGTTTGATATAATCTGTTCTCTAATGAAATCTTATAAATTGTTTAGGTTAAGTATTATTAACTAGTAAATTATAATAAGATCTTTGTTTGTTTTATATTTGATGTATTACTTATTGAATTGTCAACTTCTGTTTAAGTTTTATTCAAATATCGTTATTCGAGAAATTAACTATAACGTCAACATCACGCAAATCTTGAAAGCTTTTGATTTTAATAGTTGTTCTATAAGTCGTTTTTTTTGACATTGTGTTAGTATAATTTATTTCAAAATGTTATTTTAAGTGTATTTTAAAGAAAAATAATACCACGAGCAGATTTTTTAATATGTTATTAAATATGTCAATAAAAATATAATATGTACACAAAAATCTGAAATATTTATTTTTACACTTGGTAAAAAATACTGAAGTAAATTTATTTTTAAGTTTGTGGTTTCTCAATACTAAAAAAAATTGCAAATAACGTAATATTAATGTATTTAAAGTAATTTAAGATCTACGAAAATAAACTTCCAATTTCGTATGCCAGGGGTTAGCGCGCAAAGCTAGCAGGGGGGAAATATACATACGTAGTTTTAAATTATATAGTTATTCTATTATTATATTATTACATCCCATATTATACAGTTATTTCGAATAAATTTAGCCTCTTACCAACTTCCATCTCCTGTTATCCCCCAACCATTCCCTTCAAAATACCTTGTTCTTCTTTAGATCTCTTGCTGTTTTGTCTATTTTACTACATTCCCCTTCATCTCTCTCTGTTCCCCTTTATCCCCTTCTATCCCTTCCATCCCCACCTTACTTCTAAACAACCTTAACAGTTTAGAAAATGATTGCATGTTGTTAGGTAGTTGTTTTGATTACGTCAATTGATTCAAGTGTTGTGCAAGACATTCGATGTATTTTGAATGAATCTTGAACTTGTATGATAGAAGAATTTATCATAACAATATCCTGTAATCATAAAAAAAAATAAAATAATTGTGTACCAAAAAAAAAATTTTATTTTGAAATCATTGTACATAATGACTTTATAAATTGTGAATTTTCGTATTTTCGTGCGGGAATACATAATAGGCCAACTTGTTGTTAACTTATAGTTTATTATACTTCCTTGTGTTCGAAGAAAGTTGTGCGTGTATTTTCGTCTCACGAACTTGGTTCTGTCCCTCTCAATTATCTACCTAATCTCACCTTTTACTCTCTTCCTTCACTCTCCCTTTCCTATCAGTTCTCCTTTCTATTTCCCTTCTTTTTGGGCCCAAGCCAGTGGAGGTGCATGCACGCATAGCTATATGCTATCGTACGTAACACGTCCGAACCTGTGGCGCTGATGTTATCAGCGGCGATTTTCTCCTTGATCGGTATGTCTGTGATAGAGTAGTGGCAGTGACATGTTCTTTGTATTGTATAGTATTTTCGGTTAGAGAAAAAAGGGTGGTTTAAAGCGCTCTGTCCCTATTTCCTCTAGTGGTTTATTTTGCTGTATTTTATGTGCATACATTTTTGTTTATTGTTTGCGCGTTTCCCTCGTATGAAAAATTTGTTGTGAGATTCACTTCATTACTTATGTTACATAATCGCTTAACTACACTTTTCATGTTTTTTATTTATGTACGTATGCACTATATAATGGCTTATGATAACAATTTGTTTTTACACTAAGGAATAATAAATATGACTGTCAATTTCATGCTTTTTTTTTGTTTCATTGTCAAGGATGTCGAGGGTCAAGGACTTACTGTTAAACTTATTCCTAGTTGTGTTTCTATTAATTGTGGTCAAGGATGTCGAGGGTCAATGACTTACTGTTTAACTTATTTCTAATGTTGTTACTAGTTTTGCCAATCTCCCTATAAATGTTCGTCAACGTTATAGTTATCTCAATGTAATTGTTATTGTTATTATTATTTTAATTTTTTTTTTATTACAACTTATATCTCATATTATATTTTAAGATACATTTGCTTCAAAAATGTCTGTAAAACAGAACACTTATTGTTACGTTGAAGTTATACAAAAAATCTATAATTTCGATTATTTTCTGCCTATTTCTATTACGTACTAATATTAGCAACTTTGACCCACGAATGTTTTATGATTGTTCTCGAGTATGCACTGGTCATAAAAAAATTATTTTCTTTCTTTTTTGTTATTACTTATACCTATTTATTGTTCTCTTAGTATTATTCATAATTATTGCTATCAACCTTTTTGATTGTTGCTAATAATCTTTTAAGTTGATCCTTTCAGTCGCCGAGTAGTGTTGCTCTCCGATATCGTCTCATCTACTGTTCGCTTTCTGTTGCGTTGGTCATTATCTGTAAGCAATCTATAACACGTATTAGTAAAAGGGCCTCCCATGGGAAACGGCACTTCAATGCGACCATTGTAATAAAAAAGAAGGCGTGTTGAGTAAATACAATGAATTTTTGCACCCAACGTACCAGGAGAAAAATGATTTGTTAATAACTTATTATGTGAATAGATTTTTATCATTAGGTGATTATATCTTGCACCCCTTTTACACATATGTTTTCTTGCCTTACATTAAATTCTTACTTCACTATAGCCAACCTTTTTTTCGTGTACAAAATGCTTATACTAGTTTTCTTCTTAAATATCACACCAGTTTTTTTTCTTTTTTTTTCCCATCACTTACATTAGTGAACTCTGAAGAATGTGTTGATTGTTTACCTGATTCAATCATGCACAAAGTGTTTTTTTTTCTTTCCGCCAGATGTCAGTTAAAAATGTTTTTCAGCAAGAATAAATATTTGTTTATTTCCCTGATTGCGGACTATGTACATTGTTAGCAAGAAAATGTATAGAGAAGGCAATTTGGCAGTTTTTTTTTTTTTTTATTCAGGCAATAATTTGTTGGTTTTTTTTTTCTGTAAGATTCGCAGATATTTGGCCCTTTTTTACTAGACACACACTCTTGTTAGCCAGTATAACGATTTTTGGCTTCTCTTTATTTTTTACATCGTCGTTTATCGAGATGTTGTTTTTTTTCTGGTGCGTATGTCTTCTGCCATTGTAGTATTGGTATTAACTGATAATACCGTGTGGTGTTTTAGTAGCAGGGTTGCTCAATTATTCTGGTAATCTATGTTTCATTCTCACTGCAGATTCTTAAAAACTATATCACAGGTGTCTGCTTAGGATGTTCTGACTTCGTTTATGAGACTCATGACTCGTGTTATTCTCTTGAGTAGGGTTTTTCCCGTATAAATACTTATGTATGTAAATTTACACATTTTTTTTCTTTGATGTATATTTAACAGCTATTGTATTTTCTTCTGAAAACTGTGTCCTATAACTTCTGCAATGTTGTGTTACTCTGCATGTATATGCTTTTGTCATTGGCATGGTGAAATGCTGCCTCAGATTTAATTGTGATTTTGATACCTAACACAGTGGAAAAGACCTTATCACACATGGCTTCTAAACCAAATGTGTGTGAGTATTTCTTTTTGTTCAGTTTTATTCTAGACTTGTTGTGTAAAACAAATCTTCAGAATTTCCAGTAGTTGTTATTATCCCCTGATTACTGTTCAATCTTAATCTTATGATCAATTATACAATCATAGCTTTTTCACTGTAATCTCTAACCGACGATTCTCAAAGTTAAACTAGGTTCTTTCTATTTTGGCTGTTAATTTTGATAGTTGTTAAGAAACATCAGGATTGACTATTAATAGAGTAATTGATGGATTGTAGCTGAGGGTAGCGTTTGGTAAGAATTTCCGATTACAGTTGTATTTCTTGATAATTAATATCAAAATAATTGGAAAATAAGATTCTTTTTTTTGAAACTTTCCATATCTTACGTCCTTAAAAATCAACTAGTTACACTGTTCTGAAGTGTGTCACATATAATTGTAAGTGTACTTGTAAATATTTTGTTATTTAATCCTTTTTTTGTATTGTTAATAGTGTTTTACTTTTGACTGATTTTAAAAATTTTTTTTTTTGTTTCCATAGAAATACAATACTAATAATTATTATTTATTTATTCACTATTATTACTTTGATTATATTTTTTTCGATAGTTCTAAGTGTAAATATATGATTTTCTTACTATAAACAATATCTCTTATTGTTTTTTTATTTTTTTTTTTTTGACAATGCCTTTCTTGTTAAGGGTTGCAAAATGTAATACCTTATTCATTTTTTATCAATACTACCGCTACTATTACTAAAACTTACGTATACTTTTTCGTACAGCTGTTCACATTGATTGATTGGTTAAAAAGTGTATAAGTCTGATACTAGCATAAAATCAGGTGCGATACTTCGATTTGATGATTTATTTTTATTGCAGTCTGCTTGTTTGTTGTTGTTTTCATTTAAGGCACCCGGAATTGATTTTGTTATATATGCTAAATTAAATGCTAAGGTCGTCTGTTTTGTGTAGTAATAGAATAACTTAAGTTCGTTGGTGTACTAAAACTTAAGAATGTATTTTTTTTACATGTGGGGTAACTGATAACTTTTCACTTATCATGTTTTTTCTTATTATTTTATTATTATTAGATAGATATCTAAAATCTGTTGTACATCTTAATATATAAAATATAAAGCCGTTTGTATTATCCCAATCCGAAAACCTAGTTACTAAAAAAAGTTTATATTAGCTTGTTCTGGTTTATCGTCATTTTCAGACTGAGTCTATTTTTTTGTTAACTTTTTTATTTCATGATAAATAGTTTAATTAATGTTACTTGTCGTATTTTTAGATTTGTCTTTCAATACTTATTCATTTGAATTTTCACAAAGCAAAATGGGACTAACGGAGATCTTAGCATTTGTAGCATCTGAGTCTAAATCAGCATAGGTATCTGAGTCTACTTCCGTTTAAGTCAGCTATTATCGTTCTTCTTTCCAGCTTAGATAATACGGTGGTGGTTGTGTATCTTCTCCTGACAATTTTTTAGTGTCTCTAGGGCCGTTTTCAGATAACATACTTGTCCTCGATGATGCATCAAGGTTAATTAAATCTCTGACAGGTTACTGTTGAATTTTATCATTTCCAGAAATTTTGGATAATATTTCGGTGATTTACATATTTGTATCACTAGCGTTTAATGTTGAGGCTACTGATTCTGAAATATTTACTTGAAATAAGATTAAATCTTTTCATGTATTTTTAGTGACAGTTTTAAATATACTTGGTCAAGATGCGGATGATGTCTGTGGCTGTAAAAATGTTCTTATTCAAGTCTTTTAAGCAATCACACTATGAATTTATTGTAACCGTTCCTTGTTTATTTTGAATAAAGAGTTCGTCTAGGACCCCAAGTTAATTAAAGTACACTTGTTTCGTATTTGGTCATGCTCATAGGTTTTTTTACTCCTTCTGTCTTCTTCAATACTTTAGGTTTGCTTTTATTTTGGCAATGCTTTAGGTTTAGTAGTCGTTAAATTACATCTTTTTATAACTTTTTTCTTTAATTTTGTGCTTTTGTTTTCCTTTTCTCCTTTTTTATTTGACCCATTATTGTTACTTTTTATGATGATGATTTGTTATTTATGTTACGTTCTGCATACAAAAATGCTCCTACTGGATTTCTAGATACTGCATCAGCATAGATGTTGAGTTTTTAATAACTACAAGAAAGAATTTTTTCTAATAAGTAAAAACGGAAATGATGTATTGCGTATGGTGTAGCTAAGTATTATTTTATAGCCATGAAACAATGTATTTTGGCTTTATTTAGAGCTTTTCAAAAATAGAGAATAGGGTGGTCAAACCCATCTTTGTTTTGATCCAATACCGTTCTATTAGCCAAATCAGATGCATATATTGTTAGCTTGAATGATTTACAAAAGCCGGGAACTCATCAAATTGGATTTTAACGTAGATAGTCTCTTAGTATTTCAAAACGTTGTTTTGAATTTTGGTCCATTCTAATTTTTCCCTGCCTTTTAATACATCTGATAGTATAGTATACTGCTAGTCCTCAGAATCATCTTTCATTTTTCATAGTTTTTGGCTGAAAAAATTATGTAATGGCTTTTACCTTCTTGGGTTTTGGTTGAATTTCTCATTGACTTAGAATATCCCTAAGAAATAATACTTATTTTTGAAACATTTCATCATTTCTGGCTGGAGTTCCATTTTTTCTGATCTTAATTAGTCGAAGAGTTACCTTACTTTGCAGTCGTGTTGTACTAGATCTTTTTCGTGACTCATTATATCATCCTAATATACTATTATTTAAACGTTTAGTAAGCCTCTTCATATGAGATCCGCTAGTTATTGGTACGTAGCACGTACGCTTTTCAAGCCTTTAGACATTTGTCTGTATTAGAAATGTCCATGGTGTGTCATAAATGCTGTTTTATACTTATAATGTCTAGCTATAGCAATTTAACGGAATCTTCTTGTAGAATCAACAACTGAAAAATATACAAATCCTCCCAATTGGTCCATAATATCTGTAATATTGGGTGGTGAATATGCCTCTCTAATGGTTTTTTCAATAAGTACTTGTAAATAAACTACTACTCTCCACTTAATATTTCCATGCCTATCAGATTTCTAAGGAACACCAAAAAGAGAGCTAGTATACGGTTCTTAAGAAGGGTCAATTATTCTTTTGTTAAGTTTCTTAGCTACATGTTCTTCTAAAACTCTTTTTAATATCGGTGGGTGACGACGTTGTTTAGTTTCGATAGAAGTCTTATTTTTTGTCAGGATCTTGTACGCAACGATATTAGTATAGGGTACAGGGTTCTTAGGTAACAAAAAACGTCTAGGAATTTAAAAATAAGTCGATAAGTTTGCTCTTGTTGCTCCAGGTTCAAGTGACCAGTGCGCGCAAGTACTATAAACTCTTTTATTCCGTCTTGTCTGTTTTTAACCATTAGTTGCTCATATTTGCTACTGGTATCAGGGTCCAACTAAGATGAAATATGTTAAAAGGGTGAAATTTTTCTTAATTTATTTTGATCATAATATCATCCTAATAAGTGTTTGTTGCCATAACATTACATTGTCCCTTTCCATCTCTTACTAATCCTCTCCCTACATACACACTATTTTGTCCTACGTCTACACGTGGCAAGTATCGTTTAATGGAACTGGTAATAATTATTGTAGTAGTTATTTTATTCTAATAAGTATTTTCATTCTATTGACAGCCATAGGGTTAAAGTGTATGTTCGTTGTCTAGCTCACTATTTTTGCTATGTATGCCAATTTGATTAGTTAAATTATCACTGTGTGTCGTTTAATGAACACCTATATTTGATAAAATCAATTTGTCATATTCATCTCAAAAATGCATAGAAGCTTTTATGTCACTTAATTTTTCATATTAAGGTACATTTGATTTCTTAGGTTGGCTTACGATGTATTCGTCATAAAATTTTTGTTGGTTAATTTTATACCTAAGACACCTTGTTTCTTTGTTAATGTTAAGAGTAGTACCTGAAATTTTATTGACTGCGTTTGTTTCTTAAGTTTTATGGTCGTCTGTCTTTTGACATCCCTCTCGAATTGCTCTATTTCTTTAAGAGTTCAAAAAGAAAAAGGAATTTATTAAGTCCACATCTGATACTATAGGATAATGATAATACGACAATGTGGATTTGAGTTCTTTACAAATGTTTTCGTTTAACAAACAACAATTTTTGGTAAAAAAAATCGTCAGGAACAGAATAAAAAATAGAAGGTTTTCCTGGTCTAGTTATGTACGTTATTTATTTAGTAAAAACAAGTTAAGGTGTAATTCCGGTGAGATTATTAATTTTACTAGTCTCTACACGTTAATATAAAAAAAGCTAGTCACGTTAATTCAATTTTGTGGCAGCTCCATTACAGAGCATAGGTGTAACAAAGAAATTTTTTCTTTCTATGACAGACAACCTTATACACTTAGGCTAATTGTCTACCCAAAGTTCCTGGCACGTACCAATGTGGACGGCTTCTATCTGGTTCCTATGTTCATAACTTAAGCTGAAACGTTCAATGTAGGGGTAAAATTTCGTCTTTGAAGGCTCACCTCCACACAACAATGTTGATGAGCCACCTTAGAGTTTAAATCATCTTGCAAATGGTCATCTCCTGGTTTGTCATAATTAAAAAAAAATCTTATATTGATAATTAGGTTGTAAACTTTGTTGGTCATATTTATTATAATTATTATTCTTAGAGTTATAGTTGAAGTCTTATTTTGATTATTTCTGCGGTAATTCTGTCCATTTCCAGATAACTAATGTTGCCTATTATTTTTCGGGTAATTATTCCACTGCCCTTTAGTATTGTAATTCTGATTGTTCTTTAAAAAATAATAATATACATCACAATAGATAAGTTATTTAAATTATTTCTTAAATGACTGCGAGATAGTTCTTAGTATCGTATGTCTGATATTATACCACTTTTTTTTCAGCTCTCCAATTTTAATGCATAATCAAAAGCATCAGCTAGGAATGCAGGATCTTTCAGATTTACTTATTGGATTATGATGAGAGCTGGTCCAATTATGAACATGTCTAGCACCATGTCTGGTATTCGTGTCATTATATGCGCGTTGTATGTATTGCCCTCATCTTTCGTTAATGCCTTTTTAGCACAACCCAGCAGTGGATTCAAGTAACTACAGTATGTGCCCACCGATTGGTTATGTTGTTGACAAACTTTCGGCAGCTAAGTTGGATATTGAGCAACGGCTTTACCTGTCACATATATTTTTAAAAATGTACTACGAATGCCTGAAGGTCTTCAAAGTCTTGACCACTTGTGCTCATATGTGTGGTATCTTACAAATTTAGTATTATGTTTTTTGCAAAAATATTTATCATTACCTGTGACCCAAATTTCTTTAGCCCTAACTTCTTAAGGAGAGTTCTTAAGCGGAATATTTTTTAAATCAAATATAGGAATAAATTTAATAATACTTTAAAACGAGAAGTTGGCGTTAAGAGACTTCATCAACGCTTCAGCTTCTGTCATATCATCATGAACTGAATTATTGTTTTTATTGACAATTTTTACCGTTGAGTTATTATCTCCGTTTTCAGTTTATTTTATGTGCGTATTTTTTCCCCCTTTTTATTAATCTTTTAAAGGTAATCTATTTTATCTTTCTTTCTTTTATTAAATTGAGTTATATTCCAGAAAAATAAAATGTATTGTTTTACTTTTATTTGATTTTTTTTTATTTATTTAAGTCAAGAATCTTATTAGATTTTACCATGCATTATAAAAAATACAAGAAATAAACTTATGATTAAATATAAACGAATATGAAGGATTCTATAAAAATACCTTCTAACAAAACAAAAAGGTAAGATTAGTTTTATATCTTAAATTGACATTTTGTAGGAAATTCCTTAAAACCTTATACACTGGTGATAAATAGTATTCTTCCTAATAATTAAGAAGTTTCAAAATCCAAATGTAAAAACGGGTAAGTTTTTTTTTTTTTTTTTTGGTACAACATACATTTTGTTTGGTACTCATAGTATAACACTGTTTAGTATTCGTACTTTAATAAAATCAAACGAATAATATTGACTTTTGAGAAACCTAACATCGAATACAATAATGCCTTGCTATGTCGAAAGTATATATAAAGGATGAATTGATTGAAAATAATACTATATATTGCTAGTGTATAAGGTCTTAAAAAATTCCTTACAAAATGTTAATTGAACACATCAAACTTAGCTAACCAGGTTGTTTTGTTAATAGGTATTTTTATGGGGATATAACTTCTTAGAGAAATACCATTTTTTTCAACAGATACGAAGTCTGCATTACATAGATTCTGTAATCTACAAGGGTCTCACTAAATTTCTACTTAAAGTTACTTATTTAAAAATGCTTTACATAAATCAATGTGTGTAGAAGTTGATTTGTACAAATAATTCATAAGTTTACTGACCGAAATAAATTTGTTAAAAAAATACAGTTTTACGATTCTTATCTATGATGCTTTTTTCTTTTTCTCCATTTTATTAAGCTACGTTATTCTTTAATTCTTGGAAATTTTTTTCCTCAAGATAATTACATAAATGCAATTACTCTTTTCATTAGAGTTTTTAAATAAAGTATTAAGTAATTATTCGCATTAAAAATTTTTAATGTGTGTCATTTTTTTAACTAGCTTTCATTCTTGTGTGGTTTTTATCAATGATGAAATCAAAATATTCCAAATTACAGTTTTTTAATAACTAAGTAATTCTCACAACAAATTATTATTATGAGAATACGTACCAAAATCGTATAAGTAATGGACAATTCACTGAAAATTTGTTTTTCCGCAGTGATTTCTAATTTTACTACTGCTTAGAATATTAAATAAACATGTATGACTACTAATTACCCAAACCATTGAGGTGAATAAGGCTTAGGTTTACAGTTTTTTATCCATGGCACTTTAGAAAATAATTAGGGCTTCGCGTTTTATCGAACAGATTATATTGATACTATGACAGCTATATTACACGATTTATTGTAAGCATTAGTTTTATTGAACAATACATAAATAAGTTAATTTTTTGATTGCGTCTTTAACTCATGGCTCACGGTTAAAGAGAATGAAAAATAAGATTATGTTTTAATTGTCTGTCATCTCATTTGCACTGTTGCTAGCTCTGCTAGATTTGAAGAACATGCCTATTCCAATTATACGTAGGAAAGATTTGGTTTGCAGCTAACTTAACGATAAGACTATTTTCTGTGAGGGCTGAGTCAGAAAAAATTTTGAAAGTAAATTTGAGCCTTTTAAGATACACATGCTTTGTTTTCATTGTTAAAACGACTGTCTGACTTATGTTTTTTGTTGAAGCTGTAGAGTACGGCTAAGAAGTTTAAATTGAACGAAAACAAATCAGGCATGCAGGCAAAAATACTTATTTTTTGATGTTCAAAATTTTGAGTATTCAAATCCGAAGTAAATAGAGGCATGGTCGCCGAGGCTTTGTCTGCTCCCACGTCGTCACTCTTCCACGCGACTTGATAACGATAATTACATAGTTGACATAAAACACATAGTGAATTATGGATAATTAAGAAAAAAACTTTTTTTGCGTGTATATATGTTCATGTCTCAAATGTAAATGCTTGTTTGGCATATGCATACACAATAAACATTAGCATATTTCATATGTATGCGCCTACCTACAAAACGATAAGTGTACGTATAGTATCTAGAATCTAACGCTTACATACTGTATTAATTATTCTTATGTATTTGTGTGTTTTTTAGGAATCTTCTGCCTATGCGTTTATACGTTCTTGTGGGTCTTTAAGAACTTATTTTTTCGTGAAAACAATTAATTTGTGAAACTGTTTATTTATTGAAATTTTTAAATTATAACATTTTTGCTGAGTGGTAATTTCTGATTCGTAAAAATAACTTTTTAGAAGCATATGAACTACTTGTATTCCAAATTTATTATTTTTTCATAAATTAGTGTTTGGCTTAAGAAAATTAAAGTAATGTTGTATATTATTATTCATAGAATTTATTTGTGTTTTTTAGAAAAATTCTCCTAGCTTAGAGTTCTTGTAAGTAAATTTTTTGAAACTTCTTTTTTTTTTCTAGTCAGCTGTTGATTTAAACACCATGTGAAAAAATGCACCTTGCGTGAAGCTTTAGTCAAAACTACTTTGTCTTACATGCCATGGCGCTGATACTTGTTGATTTCATGTGCTTACGCTTGGCAGCTTGCTTTGGTTGTCGCTTGAAACTTTTGAAAGCCATGGAGTATACAGTCAGCTTTGTTAGGTGATGACCTTCGATATGTTTAACTTTTTTAAGAGTCTTAAAGTTTTATCATAAAGAAAAAAAATTTTGTACAGAATAGAATAATATGAAATGAAAAAAAAAAATCTCTTCATGCAAGTCGTCACCTTACATACACTCTCACATTCTTCCTCTCTTTTATTTCTATTTTTTTATTCAGTTTTGCTTTGATATAGCATTTAATAATGAAAATAGATCAAAAAAGTACAGACTCAAGATTTTTTAATAAACTCTTACTGCTTTAAAAGCAATGTGACTGTGTTGAACTTTCATTTACATATTTATACACTTATGCACGTACTGATAACACAATAGGACATGACATAATCAAAAGAGCTGGAAGCAGAATTTCTGAAGACTTATTTTCATCGTTCTTCAAAATGTAAGACGCTTAGGAAATTTTAATACAGATTTTTACCTTAAACCATGCAAAAATGTATGGCCATGTAAAAATAATCCATGTTAAGAGAAACTTTTTTGCAGCAAAATGCTACATTTTTCTACATCTCTTAAATAAATTACGTATCCTAATATTTTTTAGCATTCTTTTTATTGTACTCTAAAAATCTAAATTCTAAGAACAACTGAAAATAATGAGGTAGAACTGTGAACCTTAATTTGGCTACAAGACACTTCTGGCACTTAGGTTGTTAGTGACTGTGTTAAAAAAACTTTAGGTACTACATGAAATCAAAGAAAAATTAGGAATTGTGCAATACAATTGCACCATCTAGGCATTTTCAAGGGACCATATGTAATTACAATTTTAAAGTGGACGATAAACTCACTAGATGACGTTTAGGTAACTTTATATCAGTTTGACCAGAGATTTGTAAATTCCTTAATTGCCATTACTCAGTCATATATCTAAGTAAGGTAAAATGGTGTATAGTGGGACATTTTTTTAAGCAAAAAATACTTATTTCTCATTTTTGAAGTTCCACCAATGCTAATTAACTTAAATTTTTTTCTAAATTGAAAATGTATGTCTTTACTTAAGAAAATAACATTTATCAACTGTGCTTATCATTATCCGATTAATTAAATAATTTTTCAAAAAAGTCGTCAAACCTGCAGTAGTGGGACAGAGTCTTTAAGGATTACGGCAGTAGTAGGACACTGTATGTGGTAGTAGTGGGACAGTATATGACAATGTTATTTGCATATGTAAGAGCACAATTTTTTATTTATAAGAGGTGAGTTTTTACTTTTGACAGTATATTAATATTAAAAATAATAGATTAATAGGGATTTCTCTTTTATATATTCTTTTTCAACAGTTTCACAAAATTCCTTCTTACTATGTCCATTAATATTAAAGGAAAATATATTGTCTAATACAACACAAACTAGATAATATAATTATTAATAATACAAACTACGAAAATCATAATAGTGAGCACAAGTTAAAAATAAATATTAGTTTCTAAGGTCTTAAAATTTTTTTTTTTTTTTTATTTTACTTTGCAATAAATAAGCTTCATACGCATTCAATCCTTTTTATAGTCTTCTAGTTTAGATAAACATTTTTTTATTCTCTGTACTACTGAGTTATTATTCTCATTTCGGTATTTTTATTTAAAAATTTTTTTTAATTTTTAACTTTCGAGTTAATTTCTTTTTTTGTTCCTAACAGTTTTTTTACTCTCTTGAAACTTCTTGTTTGAATTTTTTTCGTACTCTTTAACGTTTTAATTCCTTCTTTTTCTTGTTTATTAACTAAAACCTACTGCTATTTCAATGTTTTCTCTTTTTTTTTTATGTAATGTATTAAATTATTACCAACCGCCACGGGTCTGTTTTCCTTAGCTGCTTTCTTCTTGATCTTAAAATTAAGATTGATTACAGAAAATATTTTTTTTAAAAGAAAATTATTTGATTCTTCTGTGGAGATAAGAAGAAAGTTTAAAAGGCTGAAATACCAAATAAAAACACTACTAATTAGTTTAAAAAAAAAAGGATGCAGTAGTGGGACAGCAATGATATGCCTCGTTCCATTTTACATGTTGTTTGCAGAAAATAAGGGCATACTAGGACAGGCTGTATTTTATGACGAAGTAACTAGTTTTAAGATCTAATTAATGACACTTGTTTTTGAGTGTCACATTATTACGTATCAATAGTTTGAACGTACGAAAAAAATCTTATTTTTTGTATATGACCTAGATAGTCAACTTTAGTGTCACATTTAAAATGGGAGGAATGCTTCATTTAAGACATATGCGTCAAACGAGTGCTTGGACAGCTTCATGAAATATTTTTTCCATTCTCCCTTGAACGTTTACCACAATCAATTTTGGGAGTCTTATCGAGCTAAGAGATAAAGGAATATTAGGAAATTTTTATAAGGATTTTTTTTGACAAATTAATTTACCAGTTATGACTTTCTTCTCCTGTCCCACTATACCCTGCAATTTCTGCATTGTCCCACTATACCCCATTTGACCTTACTACTAAGTGATTATAAAAGACGACTTTTTTGTGCTTTGAATATTTTAATTAGTTGTAAGGCCTTGGATATTTTAAAAGTTATTATCAAACGTTTAAATAAAAACTTATTTAATAAATGATGTAGTTTTTTTTATTGTCGTTTGTTATGAATTCACCTACTAAATAAAATATTTATTAGTGTTCATTAACAATTTTATAGCTATGTACACCCTCTTTCTAAACACAGTTTTGATGAATGAATTATCTCTTTTACATTAAATAAATTTACTATTTTTATTTCCGAATCTTAATGTAGCTACGTATAATTAGCCATGAGAGAATACTGATTTACTTACATATAAAATGGCACTCTTAATTTATTGATAGTCACAGTAAATGCCGTAACTATTAGGAATCTTACGATGTGAAATAAAAGGTTGTCAGGAGGAGTTTCCAGTATTCAAAGTTATTTTTTAAGTAAAAATCTTATGTCCTATTCTTTCTCCGTTTATTACTTTTTTTTCTACGATGTGCTTGTATAATTAAGTAATTTCTAGTCAAGAACCATTATATAAACTGTCTGATTTACTCAAATTTTTAATTAGCACTTCTATTGTACTTATTTTTAAACTTACACAATTAAAAGGTGATGCTTTCCAGATACTATTTAACACACGTATTGGAAAATTCATATAAGTACCATTGTCTTATTTATCCAAACCTCTATGTGTTGTATTATCTTTGCTGCATTAGTTTTTAGTTTAGTCATTTAATTTTCAAAGAATTATTTTATTTAAGAAACTGGTATTCTCATTGTGGGATGTTAGTATAACACTATTAACGAAATAACTACTTTTATCAAGTAGATTAGAGCACATATTACTTGATATTCATTTTTTAACATAAAAACAAATACTTACTCGTAATTTTGAAGTGTCAAATATTCAGAAACATAATAGTTTTATTGGTTCTTAATTACCAATATTTTCACAACTGATTTCTATAAATGGAAGGAATTAACGAAGGTTCCTTCTAAAATAATTAACGTATTACCAAAATATTTTTTCGTATCAAAGACATCCCTTAAATTGGTATCAAATACTTTTAAGGCTTTTTTTTATTTAAGCTCTATCCTGAGTAAATAAATCATCTTTTCTTGATTTCTTGTTATCGTTGTTTAATTCTAAGAACACGCTTTCTTTATTGTCTTAGTCTAACAAAAGTCAGACAGTTCCATAACTTTGAGAAATAAAATAATTACTTGATGTTTTATTTAAGTTAGTTTTTCTTAAATCTACAGAGCTATGAGTAACAAAAAATTTTTTTTTTTTCGCAAAACGTAGAAAAACTTTTTTTATTATTATTTAATTTTGTATAGAATTAGTCAAACGTTCCTTTTCCAAAAGATATTTCTCTATCCATAAAATTTTGTACATCTTTGATTTGTTGAAGTTTTGTATTTCATCACTTTAGATATTTTTTTGAATAAAAAACTATGCATCAAATTGTCTTAACTAATAACGAAATCCAACAGTAGTTACATCTTCAAAAGTATTAGCAATTTTAGAACCACGATCGATTAAACCTACTGCCGTTTCAGTGTCTTCAACATTTGGTATTAAAGCTCTTAGTGTATTTTAATATCTATGAATAATTTTGTACCATTTATTTTATTGAAAATAAGTTTAAAATAACCGTTCATTGTCATTTCAAGATACTTTGTCAAATCAACCTAATGGCATATTTTACATCACATTTTCTATTTTTTCAAAAATTTTTTAGTTTGTTACTTAAAATGTTATATTCTGAAATGCTAACCGACTTTATTGTTTCACAAAATAATAATGCTTTTTTAGTAACATCCAAGCAAGTAGTTGAGTTTGACTGTTTAATACTATTTTCAATTGTTTTTGATAAACGTAAGTTCTTGTTACTGTTCAAGCGAAACCAATAAATTAACGACTATATGACTTTCAACACAAATTAAAGGTTCTTGTAGTCCTCAAGCTGCTTTTATTATACCAACGAATATATCATTAATATAACTAATTATTTTACTAAGAAATAATTTTACACCCCTTTCGTAGGAGTCTGAACTTTTGTGTACCTGATAAGGGCAGCGACTTTGTCCAAACAACCAAAATGTTGTTTCCCTGTTTCATACGTACAAAAATTTTACAGTACTATCATTATAAGCTCTTTCAATTATTATACTTAATACTTGTGTTCCTTTGTCTTCAATTATTTTTATTTTAATGAATGCTGTGTCTTTACATATATAAATGTAGTCGTAAATATATTTTATGCTTTAGATTGATGCACAACATTTAACTTTTAAATAACATTAATATTTCATTGATAAAAATATTTTTTAAAGAAAAACCATTCAACTATCTAATTTTATCCTTTATCCAAATTGTATAAGCATGTCAGTTAAGTATGTTGTTTGTTCTTTTACATTATGGGTAACCGTTTGTTTGGAACATTGTTTGAAATAGAGTACGTTCATATAATATTTAAAAAAAATTTGTACACTCTTTGTTGAAATTGACCATATGGAGACTGTGTTTTGTATTAGAACTGTAAAGCATGTATTTAATGACTAATTTTAAAAAATTCCGGAATACGTGTAAAAATTAAAGTAGAAATAAATGTATTTATTTGCTCAGGCATAATGTTTTTTTGAACTTGATGTAGGGTTGTTGAGGTGTAATATTTTTTTAACATGATGTAAAATTAAATATTTTATTTCTATTTGTAATTAACAGTATTTTAAGATCGTCCTTATAGTGGTTCAGCATTTATTTTGGACTTTTAATATATTCAGATAGCAGTATAAAAAGACTTTTTATTTATTCCCTCTGTTTTAAAATTTAAAAAAAGATTCTCTATTAGTTACTGCATCTTACAACCCTTACTGAGATTCATTTTTCAACTTTTTCCGAGTATATGTTAAATATAACGTATTCGAACGGATTTATTCAATTACAACATAAGGGTGTTAGAAAAGTTGTTGAGGTAACCTTTTCCCATATCATAATTGACCAAGATTCTCGTTTTCTTATTTTAACACAGTCTATACTCATAATATTAAAACATAGTAAGTTTTTTATTTTTCGGTAAGTAATATTTAATGTAACCAGTACTAAAGGCAAAATCATCTAAGGAAAAAAAAGAAAGAATTTACCACCTTATGAATAAAATAAGTAAGTTTACTTCAAAATATCTCCTTAAGATGGTCATCTTTTAATTCATTGTATGTATGTTCTTCTAATCAGTACTTCGTTAAAACAATCCTTACACAAATCAGTAATTTTGTTTAATGTAAATGTTTGTCCTTTTTTGGTATTGAATTTTTTTTTATTGTCTTTGTCAAAGTTTACCTGTATCATATAATCGTTTGGCCTTCAACACAAACCTTGCTACGAACCTTCACTGCCCCCAATAGCTCCACACGCTGCAATCTTTGAACAAATCTTCAATGGCCTCTAATGCCAGCCCACAAAATCAAGTGAGATTTTGTAGTTCTCTCCCTTGTTTGGACTTAGCTTACTTTTAGGACACCCACCATTGACAAACTATCATTACTTCATAAAATTCTGATCGAGATCAGCGAACAGTTTTTGAATTAACGTTCTGTTTTCAAATTTATAGACACATCATTAACTTTTTAACCTCTAAAAGAGAAGACTATTTTAATTTCATCTAACTCTACGTAAAATACCAATAATTACGAGCTTTACTGTACACACATAAGCGTTCAATAATACTATAGTTACTAACTTCATAAGTATACTTGCTATCTAGGTAATTTCATTATAATGAGCCTCTTGAAAAGAGCAATACTTTTGCGGTTGGCATTATTGTAGAAAAAAGTGTTATTAAAATTGTCGCTGTATCTATTCACACCTGATATCCACGTATACGCAAGCGCCCCGCTCACTTCAGTCGCTTGGAAAAGAAAATAAACTTGGATCCTATAAGTAACGGACAATAGAGTTGCCCACCACACATGCCTATTCGCTTGATCCACGTGATTACGTGGATATACGGTGCGAATAGGTAATACGGTTACTGTATGTATGAGTATTATATCAAGGGACAGTAAATGAGAAATAGAAGTTTTTTTTATAGTTCATTATCAGTATTACCAAAAAAATTTTAGCCCAGCAAATACTTAATACTTGTAGAGTAGCAGCCCAAGGTTTATTTTCACAAGCGATCGTAAAGTGTCTTCAAACCGTACTACATGTTGGTTTCGTGGTTAATACAGAAATATAAAAATAGTCATAAGATCAACTTGTTTGTTATAAATGTTTTGATAAATTTTTTAAATTTAAAACAATATAATTATTTAAAAATCATCGTTAAATGCATAAATATTGTCAAATTAAAAAAATAGAGTTAACAAAAATTGGTGGAAATATGTTTGCAGATAAATAGGAGTTTTAATTATCCCTAGAAAATTTTTGAATGACAAAGAAAAGTCATCGTTAAAAGTCTGCACTTGAGACTAAACATTAATAAATAATTTATGAGTTATTCATGAAAAAAAAAGTTGCAGACGATATAGATGTCTAACAGAATTTTATTAACACATCAACAGTGTAATGTTTTCAAATAGTAAAAGAGTGAAAATATAGATCGTACTTCAAAAATTTCTAGAGTCAATGCGGTTTATGAAAAATCTATTGAAGTAAGAATTTTTTTAAAAGCTCAAAGCCTTATAAGTTTAGTATATCAATTATTTATATGATTTTTTTAATCAATTTTTTTTTCACTTCAAAAACTTCTGAAAATTGTATAAAAAAGTATTTTGTGTACTGTATCCGTATACAGTAATACAATTATTTTATGTATATGTAAAAAAAACTAGGATGCCTAGAGTAGACCGATGCCGAGAGAAAGAGAGAGAGAGAAAGAGAGAGAGAGAGAGAGTGCGTGCCTGCTGCGTGCTACCGTAATATAATGTACCTACTGATTTCACTGTCGGGAGAGCATACGGTGATGGGGGGACAAATAGAGAGAAACGAACAGCGCAAGAGGAAGTGTTACGATTTTCACCATTTCTGTCAAATAAAATTTAAAGTTATCAAAATAACTAGAAGCTCCGATTGTTATTTATTAGTTTTACATAATGCCACACACCATTGACCATCAACCACTAGTACCACCTGAAATGAAAATAGACGATAAACACCCTGATACCTCTGCTTGACTTTGCCTTACCCTCCAAATAATGATTATATACTTGGAGGAGGCCCTATCCTTGACTGTCCGTTTCGAAGTAAACACCTCTAGAAAATAATGAGTAGCACATACACAATATACAAGTAGCATTAAAGTACACATGAACTAATAACTTAATTTTCCGAAACATTAGCTTATTTATTTACGTTAGTCCCAACTGATAACTTATACATATAACTGATGTTTGCTTAGGTTTTTAGAACCTTGCACGAGCTTACTAATTGTATGCCATGTCTTAAAAAGTAATTTTCTACACTTAAGAACTGAGAACCGTTAATTTTTAAGGAAAAAACAATGGTAAAAGCTATTGTTTAACTTAGTATTTTTTACCATAGTACGGTTATTTAAAAATTATGAACCAGCTCACTAAAAAAAAAGACAAAAACTATTTAAGAAGCTTCAAAAACTTGCACGTAAAATCTTTGATAAGAGAACTGCATTTATGTATGTAAATAACTAATCAGAAATCTGACTGCTTATTATAGCTTTAGTTAAAACAATGACGTATAACTATAATCATTAATTATAAAACTGCTAAGTGCTTCAATAAAGACAAGTAGATAGTACACAAGAGTTGGAGTTTCTACGATTGAATTGGCTAACCGTTTATGCATAAGAAAAATCAAGTGGAATTTTATCCATACCTCATAGGGGTAAGTGTACCTATCTCCGTGCTCTGCCCTATTACCGTGGATTTTGAAAAACTGATGATTACTTGCTCAAAATAAGAAATGTTTCATATAAAATAATTTTTCAATTTTAATAATCTAAAATGACGTTAATATAGATGCAATTCAAACAGAAATATTTGTGTATATTTTGAGTAAATAATTATTTTCCACGGTATTTGGTACAACGCGCTCATTAACTGATTGTGTACGTATTTCCGCGGTGAGCGTACGTAAACATAACCCTATACATCCGCGGTAATACGTACACGGTAATAGGTACACAACCACGGTAATACCAGCATACCGTTTTTATTCGTTTTAAAAATATTCTACTGCAGTTTTAGCTTCATAAAATTTTTTTTAATATTCCGTGAGAGATTATGTAAGATTAAAAAAAAAATATTCCAAAAAATTTTAGTATACCATTTTTTATGGTGCATTTAAGTTGGAATTTTCAGTACGTGCCACGGAGATAGGTACACTTACCCTAGTAAGTAGAAGGTCGGATGTTAGGAAAGTGTCGGGATAAAATCTGAACTTAAAAAAAAAGAAAAAACATAGTATTACTCTATATGATCTTGTGAGAAGCTGAATGTTTATGGTTTGTAGTTATTTATTAGGATCTGAACCACCTTAACGTTATACCTTTGTGGCAGGAGAATAAGACTCTTTTGAGAAAATCTTCTTTTGAAAAATGTATTAAGTTAAGCATCATCAATAAAAGTTGTGACAATTGTTTAGTAAAATAAATTATTTAAAAAAAATTCTGAATTGTGAAATAATCACATACTTCTTTAATTGATGATATAATAGACATCATGTGGTGATACACAAGACTTTTTATTAACTTTTATTCCTTCATATTAATTTTTTTATCGTACTTTCCGAATATTTAATAAATAAAAATACTTATTAAAATAACATAAAAGTTTTTAAATATAAACTGCTGGGCTTTATTAGTCCATAAGGCCTCTGGCTATAAATATGACAAAATCCTCGTATTTCATGAAGTTAAAATAATATCCTGAATAAATATTTGGAAAACTTAAAGTCTCATATTCCGTTGATTACTGTTTTCATATTTGTTCTTAGAATATCTCTTACTTAAGTAAAAATTAAATTCGTTTTATAAAATTCCCATTAAGCTGAGCACTGAGTGGTCCAATAAAAAAAACTTTTTATTGCGAAGCCATACGTCAGTGTGTATTTAAAATTCTTATCAACATGTCCTTTTTTGTCTCTTAGTATCTTCTTCAGATGAGCTTGTTTCAACTAAAAAATTGTTATAGTGTACCTACCACAAGTATATTGGCAATAAGAATTACAAGGCCATGAAGGTTAACAATGAAAAAATAGAGCCCTTATATTTCAGATGTGTAGAATGTTAGGAATTCATAACTTCAAGCCTAATATAATCTATATATTACGGGTATCTCAATATTTATCCAATTGAAATCGTTTTGATACAATTTAGTAAATTTCCTGGTTGCTTGGCTATATTTGTAATTTCTTTAAGTAGGTGAAATAAGTCTGAACAAATGACTAAGCCACTATCTAGTATCTCCCTTATTAGCACCCAGCCAGTACAGAGGCTGTGCTCTCTGCAGCAGATATTTGACAAAAATTCTTGCATGTTAACAAACGGCTGACAGCGTGCATATATACATGCAGGTGCTTTGATTAGCCCCCAAGCGGAAATTTTTTTTGTGATTAAGTANGATATCGATTAAGTGATAAAGTTTTAAGCTGTTTAAAAAAATCTTCTATAATTTTTAACTTGTATTCTACTAAATTTAAGGTTAAAATTTTTAATAAAAACTATTGAAGAATTCTAATACAGTGCTCTCGTACTTTCACGTGCTTTTTTGTATACACTTTTGTTTATAACTTTGAAAATCGATAGTCGATCTTAGACGCCCAAATTTCTGATAAATTCAACATCTCATCAACTTAAGATTGATATCAGGTTTTCACAGATTTTATTATTTATAACAGTATTTCCACTCTCCCTACAAGCTTAAATTATATGTTTCGTTCCACTTTCCTTACACATGCACGTTTGTACCGTTCGATTGCGAGAACAAAAAAAAATCACTAATAACAAGTATTTAAAAGTTTTAATAACAACTTGTGAGAGACAATTGTTAATAATAAGTCTTGTCTCAAATCTAGATATTCAAAACTGTTATAATTTTTTAATATTTCCTACTAATTTTTTAAAATAATCATTACCAACTTATCAAACAAAATTATTTCTGCTTGGGCAGGCTCAATTAAAGAGACTGCAGAAAGGGATCTTCATTTGCTCTCTAGTCTGCTAATTGCAAGCAGTCATATCCTATGAGGCCTTTGGTTACATACAAGAACTTTTGTCGAATATTTTCAAACAGAGGATGCAGCCTCTGCATTGGTTCAGAGCAAATACGGTTGCTGGGTCACTGGCCTGGAAGTTTTCTTGCATATTGAAAGTGTACCTGCTGCTGCACATTAGCAGTAGCTTTTGTGCTGGAAGATGTGTATAAATAACTTGTGACATGGTGAATTAGCAATACATCCAAACACGTCCCAGAACCCTTGTTACCAACAGTAAGCGACAAGAGTCTCTTGTTAGTTCTCTCTCTCTCTCTCCCTCCCTCTCTCTCTCTCTCTCTCTCTCTCTCTCTCTCTCTCTCTCTCTCTGATGTGGCTTCTTCTATATGCAAAATTCTGGGGTACGACCCGGAGGCCACAGCACTCGAAATAACTGTAGGGTTCGGTATTACTCTCATCCCGTACTTCCCACATGTACCCTTATAATGAATGTGTGCTGTTGATGGTACGGGTGTATAAATAGTGGCTACTGGTGCGGTGTGTTGGTCTACCGAAAGAAAGCATAGCAATGGTGGACAATTTACAGCAATGTGCTGGCTAACAGTCTAAAGTGTGCCATATAGCATACAGTATTTTGGACCGCTGAGACAAGGACAGACACTTGAGCTCGTCATGAGGCTGACACTAGAGCAACGTGGCGTGGCATCAGCAGACTCTCACCCGACGGAATACTGCGTGTTGCTAAGATCAAACCCCAGATTATATGAACACCAGCACATCTGGACACGGCTATCCAGACTCTCGGTGCCCTAGATACGGATCGCGTAACCGAGAGCACTGTAGGATACTTCCTTGGAGATAACCTGGTAAGTGTAAATAACTTTTGTTGGTGCAGTATGTTGTGTCGTGATAAAGTAGTTTTCTTTATTTACGCTACCTAAGTATAATAGGGTCAATCCAAAGCTCTCTAACGTGAGTTACTACTTGACATTCTTGTAATTAATAATAAATTAAATCCGTGACAGAGCAAGCCACGATGCAACGTTACGGTCGTTGCCTTCGTGGTGTGCCGTATATCAGTTGTAATCTAAGTCTTTATAGCAGTGAATTTATACCAAAAAAATATTACGTTTAAGTGTTTATTCAGTGTTATTAGGTAGCAGCTTCAGAAAAGTGGTAACTTGGTAAGTGGTTTTTATTAAAAAGAAGGCTCTTCGATCATAACAGCAAACAAAACATTAGTTGAAATTCCTGGCTTACGTGTCGCAAACTATACGCACGATAAATAGTTGAAAATCTGTGCATGAGTTTTTATTTTACTTTTACTAAAATTATTGTCACTGATGGGTTCTTCTAATAATGCAGTTTGATATACTTACTTAAAAATAATAAAGACAATCTTGAGAGTTCTATTAAACAGATGATTACGATAGAAAATAATCAATTTATAAAAAAAGCTTACACTAAAAGATCTGTTGACTTAGTAAATATAATTGTTTTTTCGTTTCAGTGAACTGACAAACGCTAAACCTCTAAAAAGTTTGTTATAAAGCACTTAGACAGATAGTATAGGCTGCAGTTAGTTGCACTATTTTTATTACAAAAAATTTTATGTCTACTAATCAAGTAATAAATACTATACATGAGCAAACTCACGTACAAACTCTGCAGCCCAACGCTCTACTATCATTAGGATAAAGGAATATTATCATACATTATTATAAAATATGTTAAGTAAAATAATAAAAAAACAAACATTATAAGTATAGCGTTAATAAGCATAATATTATTTAATAAGCTCCGTGTACGGTATGCCACTCCCTTGATAGTAAAAAAGCGGTTATTAGAATATGAGGCATTAAAGCTAAGTGCTTATACAATTATGGCTTGTGCTTATCTTATCAAAACTTGAAGCTTACATATACTACATTAAACAAGTGTGTTGTAATAAAAATTGAAATGGTTAAATGATAATACATCAAAATATTAGAGATTCAAAGTAATGTAGCAGTAAACACAAGTTTATTCAATACAATATTTGGGATACACCCTGTGGAGGTATTTAAGAGCAGTGGTAAATTCTGACCAAAATTTTTTTTTTACATATTGGACAAATATTATAAATTTAGCACTATTTTTTACAAGGGTTCTAACTGCATGCTCTACTAAAATAAGAAAAATATCTCATGTAATGAAATATTAAACACAATCTTTCAAGAGCCTTTAATTATGAATAATCGATTACAGGTAATCTTACAATTTTAATTTTGGACTCATCATTTTCTCAGTAAAGAGCTATGTCTTAGTCTCCAAGGTAGTACTCATTTTTTTATCACTTGTCTGTATTAATGTATATCTTTTTCTGTCATCTTCTTATATTTTAGCAAGAACTAACTCAACCGACTAAAATTTTTATTTCTTCTATAAAGTCTTATTTCCATTGTTTTTGTATTGTTACGTATATTTTTTTTTTTTTTTTTTTTTTTTCATTCTAACACATTTTTTAACATTAAGTTTTTTAAATATATTTCAACTATGTTGTAGATTATTCACACTTGTTTAATGTTATACTGTCATTCGAAACTCAGTCATTGATTCTTTATTGTTTTGGATCTAATAAATTGCTTCAGATATTTTGTATTATTTCCTGAGTATTTATAAATTTTCTTATTTAACTTTCTGGAGAAGCCTTATTACAAAAATTATTGTCAGTTAACTTATTTTGACTGTATACTTTCTATATTCAGTATTATTTATTTACACAAAAGTCTTTTAACTCTTGTCTTTTTCTTTCTTCTTGTTACTATACCTGTATGATTGATTTTATAAAATAGAAGTAGTTTTGTCATTTTTAAGTTATTCCTTTTTCTATCACTTAAGTATAAGAAAACTTATACCTCACAACCGATTATTTTATTTTATTCATCCAAATCTATAACTGATTTGTATTCGTTCAAGAGTCGACCTCCCTATAGGTGAACTATTTTTTGCATTTTCAAAAATAAATGAGTATAAGACTGTGCTCAAGCACTTCACAGTTCATGTTTACTTTGCTGACGCTATAAGGCTTAAACATGTATTCTTGTAGATATACATACGTTTCATTCTGTTTGCCTCTTTTTCTATGTCCTTTTGCTATTATAGTTATTTAGTTACCTTGCGTTTGTGATTTCTTTTAGTATGTTATTCAAAACTCCTTACTTTTTCTCTGCTGTGTATTTAAAGTAGCTCTAGCGATAGGTGCCGTATTAAGTGGGAGTATAAGCCGTTTGCAGCGTATGGTTGTGTTGAACTTGCTAGAACCATCGTGACTGCTGATAATATATTACCTTAATTATTTTGGATATCGATTAAGTGATAAAGTTTTAAGCTGTTTAAAAAAATCTTCTATAATTTTTAACTTGTATTCTACTAAATTTAAGGTTAAAATTTTTAATAAAAACTATTGAAGAATTCTAATACAGTGCTCTCGTACTTTCACGTGCTTTTTTGTATACACTTTTGTTTATAACTTTGAAAATCGATAGTCGATCTTAGACGCCCAAATTTCTGATAAATTCAACATCTCATCAACTTAAGATTGATATCAGGTTTTCACAGATTTTATTATTTATAACAGTATTTCCACTCTCCCTACAAGCTTAAATTATATGTTTCGTTCCACTTTCCTTACACATTGCATGACGTACAAAACTTTGATAGTGAATAGTAAGCTGTATTTTAAATAAATCTGCTACAGCAAGTCGTATACATTTATTTTTAATTTAAAACACTTAAAAGAGAGAGCTCTTTTAATTTTATCATACTCTACATAAAAAAGAAATGATTACAAAGATTTCTTTTAAATATGTTTACATATAACAGCATAATAAATACTCTTTGGCCTGTTGTGTAAATTGATCTCCTTTACAGAGTTACATTTTTGAAAAACTTATATTTTTAACATAGCTCATTACCACTATGACCAAAGAAAGGGCTACATGCAATAAAGACTTAAATGTCAATTGAAGAAAATTCTTACACTCTGAGTTCACCAAATCAATAAATTATTATTGATCATTCGTATGTGTAAATTTCTTTATTTGCCTCCTAAACAGTGTTAAAAAAATAGTAAAAAAACATCTGTTTTAAAGTAAAAATTTATGTTTGTACAAGGTGAGTGAAGACTAGTGAGGTATTGTTAAAAAAATTAATTGTGAGTCACAACCATGGACGTAGTAGCCAAATAAACTTACCAAGTTATCAATATATATCTTTATAAATGGTGACTTATGCGGACATTATTATGTAAAAACAGTTTATTATAAAGACAAAACTTTTTAATGTTGTTAGTATATATTCTTCAAGCACGGAAAGCACGGCTAGGTCGTGGATTGACACGCAGGAGACCGTGGTTTGATTCTCGGCCAATGCGACTTTCGGGCAAGAACCTCTGTGATTTCTCACATGTCCTTTTTTACCATGCAATGCTCCTCAAGGAGGGTTTAGGCGACCTTCTCGCAACAAAAATTGACTAATTTCCCCCTACCCCCCTAACAGTAATGGGAGGCCTCCCATCCCTTTCCTTGTCCCTTTCCCAAGTGCTAAGTGCCCATAGTAGTGCCCTTATTAAGAAGGCCGGATGTAGAGCACTAATATATATATATATATATATATATACACACATATAACAATATTGTCCTAATCCTCAGTTATTTTGAAGGGTTATTCCACACAATCACCATCCACCTCTCCTAGGGTATAAGGTTAAACTCTAACAGTTTTGACGTAACCTATAAAGGGTTTAATTATTAATTGGCTTCCTCCACTCCCCCTCCAGCCCTCATGAGCCCATCGCTCAGTTTTATTCAGCCCCCCTTGAGCCTTTCGTCAACCTTTCTTAGCCACCCTCTAAATAAGGTAAAACTATCAGTTTTAACTATATTCTTACTGGGTAAAGTTTTTGTTTAAACCCAATTCCACCCCCTCCACTACCCCTCATTATTTTATAACCAAAGAACTGGATAACCCAATACGCTCCCCTTACAATTTGAAAGAACTTTCTTTCTTTAGTAGTAGTTTATTATCAAACTTTCTTTAGTGTTCCATCAGTAGCATCTCTAAATAAAGTAAAGTTATATCAGTTGTTGTGCTAGTTTTAATTTTGTTACTTTTTGTGCCCTTACTCTTAGCTCTCCTTACACTTTTCAAGAAAACCTTTCGGCCTCCTCACAATTTCGAAACAGCCGCTTTTACTACTCCTTCGCTCTACGTTATTATTTTTTATTCAAATGCAATAATTATTTATCTTAGTTGTATAATTTGTTAGCACATTTCCCTACAGTCAGTTTTTTTTAAATTTTTATGTGGTTAAATTTTTGTTGAGTCCCTTTCTTTTCCCTTGTAGAAAAATGAAATTCAATAACCGGATAATTTAACAAAATTTTGAAGAACTTCTTACAGTCACCCCTTAACCGCATCTCTAAACGAGGTAAAATTGTCTCGATTTTTATGTGAATTCTAGTTATTCAACTGTTTGCACCATGTGTCTCAGCTCTCCTAACAGTATTATAAAAGATTCTCTTTTCTAGCACATTAGCACATTTCCGCATCACCTGTAATGTAGTGCTATGGTGTGCTAACTCTTTTTCTTATTTTTTCTAAAAGCTTATTACTTGCATTATTAAATACGTATAAGAACATGACATACTTTTATAGCCAATCAATAAGAAAAAATATACTTAAAGAATATTTTAACAGTAGACCTTGCTTGTATTCCTATTGATTTTGAAAAGATCAAAATTATATTTATTGAAACATGTCAAGTAATGTGCATTGTTATTATAGAATATTTAAATGATGATTTCATTGATCTTATACATTTGCTTATTAATTATATAAGCTGCTCAAGAATAATTTGGACAACTTCATACTTTCTCTAACGTGAAGAAATTACATTTTTTTTATCTTCTTTAAATTAGTTAACATCAAAAATTTTTTTTCGAAGAAAATTTTATACTTCTAAATAATTATGACGTTCTATTTTAATATAAACTTCATTTTTATTTTTGCATCTTGATAATAACGTATAGTTGACCATGCAAAACTGTAGTTTTTTCAAGTATAACCCAATATAACTAAAACTTCGATCTTGAGGTTTATTGGTAATCATTAAAAACGCTAAGACTAAAAGAAATTGTTTACTGTATAAAATAAAAACCAATGATGATAAATTTCCTATATTAATAGCTATTTTTGGTATAAAAACACCTTTTTCGATTTTCTCTTCAGTTATATTCTTTGCTTCAATACTGTATTTAAGTAATGTTGTAATTTGTAATCTTGTACCGTTACATAATCCATTAACTGTACTCCAATTACGTATCAATATAACAATTGTTTTAGTTTTTATATTAAGCTCATGCGGTAGTAATCTTTGACTAATGATATTTAAAAATCAATTGAAAAATTTACAATAATTTCATTATCAGATTTGTCAACACTTGTATGTAGCATGATCTATGCTATTATATGTTTCTATTTTTTTTTTTTTTTTACATTATTTAGAAATTTGTTATTTAAATTCTTTGTATATTCGTTATCAAAGTGAGTATGACGCTATTTATCAAAAAGTTAATATCTTTACAACAAATATTGGAACAAACATTAGTTATTTTTATTTATTTGGTACTTAAAATAATTCAATGTCTCCTGCTCCAATATCTAATAATAATTTTGAAAATGTTTTGTCAATCGAACGAGTACAGATGGTATAAATTTTAGAATATGAATCATTGACCAAAGATGTGATAATTTAATACTTTATTGCATAATTATGCTTTTATAACTATTTTTTAGAACTGGAAGATTCTGTCTAAAATCGCCGTCTAAACCAATCAATTTATCACCAAAATGGATGTTTGTATCTCTTTGTAGTATTTCTTCGACTTTTTTGAGATCATAGAAGCCTCGTCCCATATAATTAAGTGTTCTTTTTTAATTTTTATTTTTTTTTTTTAAATAACAAAAACGAACTTTTTACATTATTTAAGTCTTCTGGTAAACGAAATTTTCTATGACTGGTCATTCCTTTTAGACGTAATATTTATACTATACCAGTGTATGCTGTAGGTAAATTTTTTTTTTACTAGAAATGAGATTATACATTAACGTTTCATTTAAAAACGCTTTTTCTGAGCTTCCTTGTATAGGTAAGGCTCTGCCCCAATGCTTGCTTTTCGCACCAACTTTCATGGATACATTCGGACTTGAAATTAAAAAAAAAAAAAAAAAATTAAATGCTGTGTTTTACAAACACCTTCATTAGGTAATAAGCATGAAGAAACTTCAGAACAAAAAAATAAGGATTAAATAGCTTTACATATTGTTGGATTTCCTAACAACATAATATGTTAATAACATAGGCATAATCAACAGCTTCACACATATTATAGAACCAAAAAAAATACATAAAAGACTTAAATAGAATTAAAGTTGTTTACTATTGAGAAATATAAAAAGGTAAGAGATCACTTAGTTCCATTGGTTTAATAATAAATCCTTATTCCTTACGTATCAAATATATAAAAATGTTAGTCATATTAACTTTAACAGCTTTGTATGCTGTATTATCCAATAATCTTTTCAAAAAAGGCCATTTTATGCGTATACATCAACCTTTCGTTAATATATGTTCGTAATTATAGCTCAGAACATCAATAACTAAAACAAGCTTACTAGTAGGATTATCCACCCCATTCCATGTAAAACCTGTTTCATATTGGATAAATATCGTTTCTACGTCAATATATTTTTTATCACTAAGAAATATATGTGGAATGACAAATTTTTATAAAGGTTGGCATGCAAGGTGTGCAGAGGGCAGAACCTAACAAAGATCTTTCTAAAATTCCATAAGTCATAAAAAATGCTTCATATCTGAAAACTGTAGCTCAGTTAGTAGGCTTTTTGCTGTCATTTCTTAGCATGCATGAGCAGGCCTGACAATGGAAAACCATTAACTTCACTCTATCTTAAAGTTCGTGACATATTTATAATATAAATTTTTATTTACTTTTGGTTAAATTATACATCAAATAAATAAATTATTTAGTGTAGAAAATAAATATTTTGGTAATTATTTTTTAAGAAAATTTGGAAATCAGCATGTATTAGCAGAGCAGCTTTTTTATGAATTGAGAAACATTTATTCACTTATCACTAATTTGTTTCTTTTAAAATAAGTAAATCATTGTTTATACAATTTTCCACATTTTTTTTTAATTTTCATTATTTAAAAGGAAATTTTTGGTACTGTATAAGAGGGTACAGTTCAATGATCTGAAATTTTTTTTGGGTATTTCTTACGGTATTTTTAGTATACTTGTGATGCTTGAATAATATCTGTCAAAAAAACCCATGTGTGATGAACTTTGTGCAGGGACATTGTTTATACTATATTGTGCCATAATATTCTTGTTTCTAATGTTTTAGTTACTAAATATTAGAATATTTATTGAAACAACATCCAAATTACATAGGATTACTCATTCAAACGAAAATTGCACCATCTTTGTACACAACATGGTTTTATGGAACGTATATTTATATTTATAATTATATTATGTGCCATATAATTGAATAAAAGCATGACTTCTTCTTCGGGTACCCAAGCACCCACTATCCACTGGTTTTTTTTAAATTTAAAATGCAGGATCAATACAGCAGCTACTATTAAACAAAATTACTGTAAGGTATCTGTCTGACCTACTTTTAAAAATTTTTGGAGTTTTATAAGCTCGAAACAAAGCTTTGTTGTATGAACTTTACATCACTCATCCCAGTTTTTTAACTGATTTTTAATCAAGTACTTAACTTATTCTTCCTAACCTTAAGAAATTCTAAAATAAGGTAGTTTTTTGTTCGTTTTTAATATTCTGCACGTGAAAAAAATATTCTAGAACAATAAATTATAAAGATATTTTTCTTAGAGCATAAATCGACATTTAATTCCAGTCTAACACGTTGCTTAACTTTTTTAATCTCCAAAATCTTTGAAATAAAACAGTTTTACGTAGTTTTCAAATATTTTGCTCGTGAAAAGATTTTTGTTAAATAGCAAATATGTGTTTAATTTTTTAAGATAAAAATAAACACTTTATTCTAGCATAACATACCGCTGAATTTTTCTAACTACAAAAAACTTAAGCTGAATCAGTTTTTTCGTAGTTTTTGGTCGTACTATGCGTCAAAAAATTTTTTATTTAAATTACTGCTGTAAATTTTTTTATAGAATTACAGAAAAACTCTACTTATTTTTATTTCGCTCATTACTGACTTTTTCTAACGTTGAAAAGCTAAAAATTAACGCTTAAATGCTTTATTTCTCATTTTTTTTAATGTGAAACCGTTCAGTACAAATGGCATGACTTCTTATTTTAAATACTTAATTATAACACAAACGTATTTTTATAGGTAACATCGCTGTTTCTTACTAACCATTAAACAATGTTTGATAAAGAAATCTTACTAGGTTTCCAATCATTTTTTGATTTTCTAGTATCCATTGAAAAAAAAAATCTAATATACTGATGTAAAGATATTTGGAGGACAAAACGAAAATTATTTGTTAAATATACTCATAATGTTAAATAAATGATAATAAATAACACTACCAAATATGATGATTTAGTAAAAATTTTATTTTAAGAAGCATTTTGCTAATCAATTGACAATAAGACTTGAATAAGACTTCAAAAGTATGATCTTCAGAAGTTTGTGGTACTGCTGGAGGTGAAGAAACTTCTTTTGCCAGTTTTTAGATGTTCTATTGTGGTTTTGATCAGTATTAAAAATTTGATGTTGAAAAACTTCTTTTTGACTGAGTAAAGAAATTAGTTAGAATACAGTATAGCTCCATTTGCGTAATCTTATACACTAGTACGTTTTGCTCAACTCTTTAATGTTGCCCCAACTCGGTCACAACCATTCTTGCTATGTGCCGCCATATAAAAATGCCATTCTGCCCTTAAAAAAAATCTTCCTGGTGTTGTACTTAAGAAACTGTTTGGTACTAGATATAACAGTGCTGTACTGCTCTCTCTGACCTATAAAAAAGTTTCAATGTTCTCAATCATTGTGATTTTGTCCTGTAATTATCAAAGTTGTATTATTCGATAAATATGAACATCTATAATGTGTTATTAAGGTTACTCTATTAAAGTTAGAATTTAACTTCAAACCAAATATTTTTGAAAATATTTCGTTTGTTTACAATTTTCGTGGAATGATGAAAAAATCAACATTTACTTTCTCTATTTCTCATATTTAAAAAAAAATTTTAAGCTAACAAAACGTAAAATTTTAATTATTATTATGAAGTTATACATAAAACAGTAGGGGGAAAGTAAAGGGATCAAGGGGGTAACGTTTTAATTACTCTTTTTATGACTATATACACAGTGGGCCATTTAAATCTGAACACCTAAATATCACACCAGAGAAGCTTCAAACAGAAAATGAGATTGTACAAAAAAATTTCAAGTTTGAAAAGGGCTATTCAATGGTTACCTTTAATTTGACCTTAAAATTTACCTTAATAGTCATTTTGAGAACAAATTTTTATTTTTAAATATTTTTTATATTTTTTTTTACAGTTTCACTTTTTTGACCTAGAATTCTCGAAAAGCACATTTTACGTTTGAATCAGTATTATTTCCTAACGATTTTCAAAGGTTAGTCCAGAACAAGTTAAGAACCATCCCAAAAATAATCCTAAAAACGTAAAAAATATTTAAGGTAATTTAGAAAAGGGCTATTGAATGGTTACCTTTAATTGGACCTTAAAATTTACCTTAATGGTCATTTTAAGGACAAATTCTTGCTTTTCAATGTATTTTATACTTTTTTTTTACAGTTTCACTTTTTTGACCTAGAATTCTAGAAAAGCATATTTTATGTTTGAATCAGTATTATTTCCTAACGATTTTCAAAGGTTTGTCAAGATAAAATTAAGAACAATCCCAAAAATAATCCTAAAAACGTAAAAAAATTGTATCTCTTAAGATATCCACTGACATTACAAATTATTAAAAAAAGTAAATGGAAGTTAAAGTTTTCTCTTTTTATAGTAATATTCAATAGTTATTTTAAGGTCAAATCATGAGAAACAACATGAGAGTATGAAAAAATCATGAACAAAATATATTTTGTAAAGCAATAATGCAGTTGAAAACTCTTGATATCACTTACAAAATTGGATTTTCTAAGAATCAGCTTACAATTTTTTTAAGTCAAATTATAATTAATGCGTTCAAAAATTTATATAAGTGAAGCAGATTAAAAAAAAATTTTCTAGGTAAACATCGTACACATCGTTTAATAACTTTCTGGATTTCAATACTTAATATGACCTTTGGGTCGATGTACAAGATCAGATGAATATAACAATACTATTTTATTGATAAAAAAAAGCCTTAATGTTGCCTGTCACCTAACTTTTCGCGTTACCCAGAAAAACGATGTAGACGTTGTAAGGACTGTTTTTTTGGGGGGTGCTTTTTAACCGTTAGTCCCTTCGCCTCTTGCGTTTGGGGTACTGCATTTAAGTAAGTTCCATTACCTTTTACTTTTGAAGTGATTACTTACCGTGAGTTCCTTCGTCTCTCACGTTCAGGGTGCTTTATTAAAGTGAGCCCCCTTACTTCTCACTATAATTTATAATAATAACTATAATTTGCAGTCATATTTTTTGCTCATTGAGCAAGTACCCGAAAATGCCTCCATTTGCCTGTAGGCATGAGGTTAAACGCCTGTTTAAATAACAAGCGATGTTAAGTAGAGTTTGTCCGGGGATTGCAGCACATGCTTGGCAAATACTCTGTTGTATGCTGGCTACATCCGTGGGTCATACTCTGTAGACAATATTTATGAATTAATCCAATAAATAAGAATCTGTAGATTATAAATTAGATGAAATGGATGGCCAGATAACTGGACATAGTCTATCTATCCATCTGTCATTGTAAGATTGATTTAAAAATAACACACTATCAGTGTAAAATGTGGTGCTGCACCGTTTTGTTGAATCCATTACCTCCATCTGGTTTCCGAATCAAGATCTTCCAACTTCTCTGGCAATCGATCAGTACTCTACTCAACACCATTCTTCCATTTTACAGGCGTTCAACTTTGTGCCAACAGGCAAATAAAGGTAACTTTGAGCCTATGGTTATGGTTTTCATTTACAGTAAGAGGTAAGGGGGCTCACTTTAGTTAAACATACCAAACATGACAGGCGAGCTGACTTACGGTAAACAAGCATTCCGAAAGTAAGTGACAACGGAACTTACTTAAATCCAGCACCCTAAACGTAAGAGGCGAGAGAAGTCACGGTAAAAAAGCACACTAAAAAACAGTCCTAACTACATCTACGTCGTCGTTTCTGGGTAAAGCTAAAAGTTATGTGACATGCAACATTAATGCTTCTTTTTGTCAATAAAAAAGTTCTGTGATATTTATCCGATCTAGTACATTGACCCTAAGGTCATACTTAGTACTTAAGTCCAAAGAGTTATCGGACGACGTGTTCGATGTTTACGATGTTTACGTAGCAAAATTTTCTTAATCTGCTTTACTTACATAGATTTTTTAATGCATTGATTTTAACTTAGTCTCATAACTACTTTTTAAGGTGATTTTCACAATACGTGATTCTCAAAAATACATCAATAGTATTCAACTCCGTTGTTCCTTAGAAAAATTCATTTTGCTGGTGATTTTTTCATGTTTTAGGCTTTTTTCTTATGACTTGAATGTAATATTACCTTCGAATATTATTAAACGAAAATAAAACTTAAATTCAACTTTTCTTTCTAAAGAGATTTATAATTTAAGTAAAAATCTTAAGAAATACAATTTTTTTTTCATGAGTTTTGGATTTTTTTAGAGACTTTTTTGATTTTGACCTTGGAATGACCGTTAAAACCGTTCAAAAAAAAACACTGACTTAAACGTTAAACTTCGTGCTCTTTTGAAGTCTGGAGTCAAAATAAGTGGTTTTATCCAAAAATTTAATTTGATCTTGAAATGACTGTCAAGGTTGACGTCAAGGTTAAATTAAAAGTTACCATCAAATAGCCTTTTGTAAACTTAATAACTTTTGTACAAACTTTTATTAACACATGAAAACGGCCCGTTACCATAAAAATGGCCCATTCTGTATATGAAGATTATACACTAATATGATTCACAGAATAGAGTAGCTATTCCTAAAAGGGTACTCTCCTTTTTTCGTTTGTGAAATCTAACCTAATCAAGATTAGGTTGTTAAACATCTTTATGAAAAATTAACAGCACTATCACTGTTGTCTAAGCGACACCAGTATTTTTCCATTGAAATTTAGTAATAAAATAAAAACTACAAATAAAATTTTAAAAAATAACAAACATACTGCAAGTAAAAGTTGAAAACACATCATTATTTTTAATTATTTAAGACCTAAGAAGCAATATATAAAACGAATTCTTATACATACACAAATGCACTCTGTTAAATTGGGTTTTTATACATTTTATACTCTACAGCTGCAGTCATCTTAATAATCTATGTTGTAGCATGACTTAAGACATGGGACGTTACATAGGAGGGTAAGAGCCAACCGAAAATCAAAGCGACAAAGACAAAAGTCTCCCCACTACCCATTTTTTATAAGTAACGTTTTTGCATTTTCCTGCTGTGGAAAGAGTGCATCGTGCAAATAGAGTGGAATAAAAAGACTGCGTTGTAACAGCATCTAATGAAGGCATAGCTTTCTAGTTGTAAATATCCCTGGTAAAATAGCCTGTCAGTTCATCTCTCTCGTACTCTTTGAAAGTAAGGATGTTTAGGAGATCTGTATGGGTATACCTCACAAATTGGGATGTAATATGGGCTACTGGAGGGGATAATAAATTCAACATGGCACGAAAGAGTCAACGTATGTACACGCGCAGCATAGGACTCAGAGGCTATTTTTCATCCGTATTTAAATGTTTGACGACACTGAGGCCCGTGCGTTTTTCTGAACCACATTTACATCAGGGAGTAGCTCCTGGTGCACTTTTTATATACTCTAGAGCTATGTAACTCACGAAAATGTGAAATAAAATACGCAGCTGCTGATAGCTTTCCCGTGTATACATATTTCTTCAGCAGTGCTTGTATACATATAGGTAAAACACTCTATCAGCAGCTGCGTATTTTATTACAGATTTTGGTGAGTAACATAGCTCTAAAGTATAGAAAAAGTGCACTGGGAGCTGCTTCGTGATGTAAATATAGTTTAGAAAAACGCACGGGCCTCAGTGTCGTCAAACATTTAAATACGGATGAAAAATAGCCTCTGAGTCCTATGCTGCGCGTGTGTATGCTTGAATCTTCTGCGCCATGTTGAGTTTGTTATCCCCTCCAATGACCCATATCACATCCCAGTGGAAGATTTCTTATCTAAAAGACTTAAAAAAATACCAGTTTCAACTCCTGCGTATATGAACGAATCTTTGTGTTTGAAAAGATTTAAAGTATTTTTCATGTATTTTGTGTCCACGAGAAGACTAGTTGGTTTATATAAAACACTACTACCCGTAAGCTTCTTGGATAAATGCACTGGTATTGTCACGTATTAGTTAGTGCTTGATTCCGCTAATAAAAATGCACCTATCGCCTGCATTAATAATTATACAAGTATTGCTGTTATTTTTTTCTCATAATTTGTATCAGTAAAACATAGCTACTATTGCGAGTGTCTATGCCAGTGCCTTCAACTAAAAACTGACTGATGTTACCCTATTTAAATGCAAAAACTAAGTTTTAATAATAAGTAAGATAAAAAAAACGGAAATAAACAATTGAAACTTTTAAATACCATTTCTATTCAAAACTATTGAAAATAATAAATATTACTTTAAAATATTTTATAATTCTGAAACAGATACAGTTTTCTCAAATTCATTTTTATGTATTCATTTCTATGTACGATGATACAGCATTAACACGGATATATGAGGAAATCCAATCCAAATTGGCCTTTCCGCGTCCTAAAAAAAATTATATTCTTTTTCAAGGCACACCTTTAAAACAAATTTTTTTTATCTATGTACCCTCAATAACAAGGAAAAAATCGTGTGCATGAACTTTAGGCTTTGTGACACGGTTTTTCATGGCAGAGAAAATTATAATATTAATTTTTTTGAAAAATCTGTGTCAGCAAGGACTTGAACTGCCTTATTAAAACAGCTTCTTGTTCTAATTCTGCACAACATCAAGTGTCTTTTTTGTAAGAATCTGTTTTGATAATTAAACTAGATTTTATTTCACAACAGAGCCCAATTATTAAAAAAGGAATACTACTAATATAGTTTTCAACAGAAAAGTATGCAAATAACTTCCATTGTATTCGAGTTAAAAAAATTATACTATGAAATTTCATGTTGATAGCTTATTATCTTACATAAAATATTATACATAACATTAAAAATATCATAACAAATAATTACAGATTCTAAATGATTTATTAATCAGACATAACAGTCATTTCCTTGTAGTCCGGTAGTTAAAGCACGAAAAAATAGTAAATAAAAAAACTTCTGCCACCTGGAAGAAAATCGTTCTAATCGCTTACAAACATAGTCTTACGATAAAAAAAAAAAAAAGTTTTGTCCAACAAAATTGACGACTTTAATTATTGTTTAACAAATTGTAAAAATTAATCTAATTTTTTAAATATTTTGGCTCATAACTTCTTTACTGTTTGTCTGATTGAAAACAGTACTAAGGAAAAATTGTTAATGATAAAATTTTCTGTTGGTTAAGGTTTTTTTAATTATTTAAATATTTGTTCGTTGCAATGTTAAGTTGAAAAAAAGCGTGAAATTTTCTGTTTTGAAAATTAATTTTTATCAATTCATAGTCTTCTTATTTATTAATAAAAATAATTTAAAATTTGGTATTAAGTACCTATTATAAGCATATTTGACCATGCACGGGCTTTTTGTTTATTCTAAATAATGACATCACAATTAAATTGTTAATTTAAGAATTTATCAGCATGTTCAAAGCGTAAAAATTAATTAGTTTCAAGATTTCTACGGAATTTCATCAAGATTGTAAAGAACGTCAATGCTACAGAAAAAATTTTCTTTTTTAATTTCAACTCCTTTTTTGAACGATAATTTTTGCAATTAAATAAATGCTTACGACTTCGTTAATTGTAGGTATAGTAAAACGCAATAAATTTTTTACAAAAATAAATAGTTTTCTACGTATTTAAAAAAAATTTGATTTTGATATGATGCTCTTAGAAAACGTTATAAACAAATTGACGTTTTTTACAACTGTTCAAAAATTTTTGAATGTATGAATTAGAAAACATTTTTGTACAAAAATTATTTGTAAATCATTATTGTATAAAATGTATAATGAATTCGATTTTTTTTTCATTTTACTCTTTTCAGGCATGACCGTTGGTGCATTAATGCATGTCATTCACCCAAGGATCTCATGATGATCGTCCAGGACCAGCTGCAGCCCAAGAAGCAAAATCAGCAGTCCCCAACGACGACGTATATCAATAAAAATAACAACAACAGCAACAGCAACAACAACAACAAGAAGCTTGTCAAGCACAACCACCGGTAGCAGCAAGCGGAATTTTATTGCAAATTTTGCAGCAAAGGGTACAGGTGGAAGAGCACCATGAGTAGACACGAGTCACTGTATCGTGGTAATAAGCCGCCCTTCGTTCAGTGCTCGTACTGTGACTACAAGGCTAGACAAGGGGTAATCTCACGGTTCATCTGAACAGACATCATTACAAGCACGAGACCAGTGACTATTAATTTTTTTAGGTGCCATTTTTTTTTTTTACTCCACTTCTTATGATTATTATTTTTTAATTTTTTTTATCATTATTATTTTTA
>NW_019379885.1:218774-230331 GCF_000648655.2 Copidosoma floridanum | reverse complement strand
ACTTACCTACCTACCACTCACAGACATTAAAGTTTAAGTACTTATTGATTATTAAAATATATAGTCATCAGTGTGTGTATAAAAAATTTGTAAATAATAACAGCAGACTACTTGTAAAACAAAAAAAGATATATTCTTGTCTTAAAATTCAATAATTATTGAACTATCATAAAATACGCTAATTTTTTTATAACATTTGTTAAATAGCAACTTAAGTCTACGCTTTTAATGGACAAAAATATTATTTTCAATAATTAGACTATTTGTAAGCGATTAAAACGATTTTCTTACAGGTGGCAAAAATTTTCTTATCCACCGTTTTTTTGTGCAGTAACTACCAGACTACAAGGAAATGACTGTGATGTCTGATTGATAAATTATTTATAATCTATAGTTATTTATCATAATATTTTTAATGTTATGTATAATATTTATTTGAAGATGATAAGCTATTAACATGAAATTTCATAGTAATGTTTTTTTTTAACTCGAATACAATTGAAATAATTTACATATTTTTCAGTTAAAAACTATATTACTAGCGTCACTTTCTTAATAATTAGGTTCTGTTGTGTTATAAAGTCTAGTTTAATTATCAAAACAGATTTCTTACAAAAAATACACTTGATGTTGTACAGAATTGAGACAAGAAGCTGGTTTAATAAGGCAGTACAAGTCCTTGCTGACACAGAATTTTCCAAAAATTTAATATTATAATCTTCTGTGCCATGAAAAACTGTGTCACAAAGCCTAAAGTTCATGTATACGATTTTCCCTTGTTATTGAGGGTACATAGTTAAAAAAAAAATTTGTTTTAAATGTGTGCCTTGAAAAAAAATTTAATTTTTTTTTAGGACGCGGAGAGGCAAATTTGGATTGGATTGACTGATATAGCAGTAAAAATTGATCTACTGACTGTACGTAAGCCGTAGTTGAAAGACATATTATTTTCTTACTTAAAAAGTTGATCTTAGAAATATCCGTTGACATGAAAAATGCTGCTCATTCTAAGCGTAAAGCCCCTGGCACTCTATCTTACCTTAAAAAAAAGTGAAAAAGGGTAGATCATTTTTTTGTGAGCTTTACCGTTTTTCTTTACGATAAGTAGTCTTTTCTTTTGTCTTCGTAAAAGCAGCGTAAAAATCTTATTTTAGTGCATCTTGCAGTGCAACTTTTTTGACTATTTCAAAGACAGTGCGTAGTCTTCTGAATCTGGCAAGATTAAAGAGCTTACATGTGCATCTTAACGTCCTGTTTTTGTCTACTTATAAGTAAACTATATTGTTTTTCAAGGCCAAGTAATAGAAAAAAGCAACAACAAATTTAGGAAAAAATGTACTTATAGTATATTCTGACATACCCTGAAACACTACAAATTAAAAAATATCTGAAGTAAGCTACCTCGTGATTGGCTATCAAAATAGTGAACCGACGTTGTATTTTGACTTTTAACAAAATAAAAATTGCCGTAATAAACATTCATAGTACAACAACAAAAACTAGGTTTAAAGTTGATTTCTTAGACCCCATACAAGTAAGTCAGTTTTTATATATGTATACATGCAAGAATACGCTTATTATTGACAAAATAAGTATTGATGTAGTGTTTTACCATTTAACAACTTGCTTGGCAAACCACTAATCATTTAAATAGCCTAACATGAGATTTCTTATAACTGGCTTATTAAACTGCTAAGCTTAACACTGCGGATAAAATTTGAATAATAAGGGAAAATTCCGCTGCAGGTAATTGGTCAGGGTCCGATTACTTGTATGTGAGAAGCTGGCTTAAATTCTGGCATCAAACAACAAACATGCAATTAAATTTTACATAATTTATTCTTGTAGTATAAAAAAATAAAATAAACACTCGTGATTTGACACAAAGAAGTTTCACACTTTAGTACTTCTTTATCACAACAAACATATTCTTAATGAAAATTCCAAGTCTGGTACTACATTGCCATGATAATAAGCAATTCACTTGTTCTTTCTCTCCACCTCTCTTTCTATTGCCTCGCTCTGGATGCCATTCTTAAAGAGTTCCCACATTTATATTTTTCCCCAAGTACACATTTCCATCCTCATGCACGTCGTGCTTCAATCTTATCACGGGGACACTTCCAACGATCTATAGAACGTATTACTTGACTTTGCTGCTTTAGTGTACCTCATGCGGCTTTTAAAATTATTGATTCAGGATATTCGTAGCTTTTTAAACTCTGCTGGCTCATCCTGGTCTTAAAGGTTGCAGGCCACTACTCAACTGAAAAAAAAGGTGTGACAGTATGTGATAGAGGTTTTTTTTTTTTTTTTTTTGTGGAGGGAGGGGAAATGCATTGAGGCACACCGCAGGGACAGCGGTAGTGTTAGACTTGGTGAATTTTTTTTATTAGACCACCCATACCCACTAAAATCCCCCCCTGCCACGTGGCTTTTAATCCACCCCGGAACCGCGTTAGCATTACTTCAGGGTGGAGCCACCAGGGAGACCATCGCGTCTCACAGCATTACCGAGCTAACTCACCACCATTTGCTAGAGGTGCTAATGCTCTCGAATCCTGAAAAGGACTTGGAGTCCCTGAGGACCAGCACCTTGTCTAGCGCTTCATAGTAGGCCGCCTACTTAGCCAGCACCACTATAAGCTTAATGCTTTCCCTTGCTCATAGGTAAAAAGTATCCAGCGCAGCGTGGGTCCACATGAGCCTGTCTTTCAACTCAAGGCCTTTTTGCCTTATTCTTATTCTGCTTAGGCCTTGTTTCTGGCCTCTTTCAAGGCTCTTCTGAATAAAGGGCCGCTCCCGCTGCCTGCTTCGTGCTTGTTGTCCGTTGTTGGGCAAAGGAAGCACCGTGCTGGGCCTGGACACTTTTTCTTTCGGTGGTTTGAGCATCAACACCGGAAGCACAGCTTGGATCTGTTTTCGTTCTCACAGTTGCCCGAGACGTGTCCATATCCCAGGCATTTGTAACATCTTGTTACTTCGATTCTTCTTCGAATTCGGCAGCTCACAAAGCCAACTCGTAACCTGCCTCCCTTTTCTACGTGTCTGGCAGATGCTTCGTCCACCTTTATTAAAGCCAGCCTCTGTCCTCTGGCGTTTGGCTTTAGGAGAGCGACTTCTGGCTCCTGGCTCTGATGTCCAAAAGTCCTAGCAAAGGCCTCTTTGACCTCATCTTCCTCTACAATGGCATCCAGGTCTTGGACCTCTAATGTCACTTTTCTGTCGCTTAATTTGACAGTACCCTGTCTGGCTACCGACTTTTCAATTTGCTGTGAGAATGCAGTAGCACTCTCTACACCTTTGGCTTTAATAAGTATGTCACCTTTTTTTGTAGTGACAACACTTTGGACTGCCACTTTAGCCTTATTGGGGTCAAAGTTCGCCTTCATAGTATTCAGCACCGTCGCAAAGGTCTGTCCTTCAGCCATCTTTACTACTACTGTTGTTGTGGCGTCCTCTCTTTTTTTCCGGCTTGTTTTGTCATTTAGTGGAATTTCTTCTTGTTTGCCACTGCCTGTTTACTTTTTCTTTGAAGACATAGCCTGCTGGCGTTTCTCAGGGCTGTTTGATGGGCTCCTGTTTCTCTTACTTCGTTCTATTTCCTTTAAGGATGTGTTCAGGGTTCGTTTCGGTACATGCTGTCGGAAATTATCTCGCCTTTTTCCTCCACTGCAGAGATTTAAATAACGACTTTCAAGCGTTGGTATACGAATCTTCTTCGATAAGACAGCCTTTTCTTAGCACCTCTGCCTCTTGAAGATGCTTAAGCGCCGCTTTGAGCCCATTTTTAACAGCGTTCGCTGTGTTGCCGTACTTATCATTAATCAGTTGTAGCGTCTCTGTAATGTCATTCGTTGATGATTGGACTTTATCAACAGCTTGCTGTCGCTCTTCTTCGAGCCTAGTGACACTTTCTTCTAAAAAAGCAAGCTCTTTCTGGGTCTGGTGGCTAAATACCGACACTTTGCTAACCTTGGTGTCATTAGTGACTAAACTCGATAGGCTTCCTCTTCATCCTTTGTCTGTAAGGAAAGGCCATGGAACATTTAGCAATCCCCGTTGATCATGAGACACGTCTTTGTGGCCTCCCTCCAGAATCCGTGGGGCCTGCGTCAGTCACCCGGGCTTTTACCGGATCGGAACTGCCGACGGATTTCCTCAGAGAGGGTACTGCCTGGAGTACTTGTTTTGCATCGACGTTTTTCATATTGGCATCTCTTTTAATATCGTACTGACCCGCGAAGGCCAGCACTAACCCTTTTTTCTAGAAATAAGTATTCGGAAAGGGTTAAAACCAGGACAGCAGTCCTCTCCGTTACCAGAGAAAACTGCTACTTGCTCGGGCCACACTTGTATTTGTTGGTATACAACGGCCATCCCAGAGAGACGAGCGTTAGGTGTACAGTCCCAAGACCGTGCAGACAACCCAACAAAACGGGCTGGCATAAGGCACTAAGGTGCCGCCATATAGCCTCCTCAGTGGTAGTAAGCCTAGATTAGTCGGCCCACCACGTCTTTTTTGTTTATGAGGCGTACAGCCATATCAGATGTGGTTACCCAGACTTACCTGGGCCTCATCATCTGGCTTTACCCACCGCCAGGCTTCCAACGCAATCCCGGAAAAGGACCCGCCACACACAACCCAGAACAATCCGTAAGTGTCCCTGTGTTTGTTTAGTGAGAGTGTGTGATGCATGTATACGAGAAGAATGTCTTAACCACCGCTTACTTCTATACATGACGGGTGCTAGTTTTTGTTGGCCCGCATCAAGCAATGGAGTGCCACCTACGGAAGCAGCAAAAAGCGAAGAACAAGGAGCACAAGCAGAGCCGGCCCATGCATCCACACTGATGGAGGCATGGGGCACTAGTCCCCCGTCCAAATCGCTGCAGATACACACGCCAACGCCACACACTCCCCCCGATCCACACCTCCGACCACCACCACAGAGAGCCACCCCAGTTGCCCATCGTCACCTCACATTTTAAGAGGATGCCCCTATCCGCCACCCGGGGAAGCGCCTGGTATGGAGAAACTAGCGAAAACCCCACCCGGGATGTGATAGAGGTACATGACATGGTACCGGTTGTTATGTCAAGGTCTTGTATAAAAGAAAATAAAACTAACGTAACAGCAAAAAAAAAAGTACACTTGCACTAATCAGAAAAGATACTACTAAATTAGGGACCTGTCAAAAATTTCTGTCTTCCTTTATATACATCAATGAGGTTTTATACTTTTCTTATACTTCTTATACTATACTTTCCACGGCTTTTTAGAGATGAATAAGAAGTATTACTTTGCTTCCAAAAATTATAAATTAATGATTTGCTTAGGCTTCTCCAACTCAATCTCACCTTGGTTGGTCTTGGTTAGTCGATAATTATTATTAGATTAAGACATATTCAACTCAGATTATATTGTTAGACACTTGGGCAACATTATACTCTCTGGATTTGGCTCCATTTTCTCAGGTCCTGGTCAGAGAGATTATGGCTGAGGCATGGGATTTAAAAATAAGATTCGGGTTATCACTCACGTAGTTTTGCCGTCTCAGCTGTCAACCCAATGACTTATTGTATGCTATATCTCCTGTGCTTTTACAGGTGCTCACAAGGGTTTCCTATGCATCAACATCTGATCGAGACACTGATCTTTCCAAAATTTTAATACTGCTGAATCATTTACTTGGTAATCGACTCGACGCGTTATTTATGATTTTATCATGCCCTGAAATTTTTCGTATATTTTTTTTTAGAAGACACCCCCCACTTTTTGTATGTGATACCCTACAGCCATCAGCTAGGGTGACTAACACCTGGTACTCGCTGTGAAGATCTTACCGTTTTATTTTGTTACTTTGTCATTGCTTACGATGTTTGAAACTAACTTTTATCATGCTTCACCCTCTCCTCTTCTGTCAAAAGTATCACATTTGATCTCAAGTAGAAGCCCCTTGTTATTGTATAAAAAGACTTATTTTTTACCTCACAAATCTAAAATGATTTTGAGTCGGCCAGTTACAAATTCTCTTTAGAGTAAACAAGATTTGAGATTACAGAAAAAAAGGAGGATTGTAACTCGAATTTTTTTCTCGAAAAATGTTTCATTCCTGAGTGACATATAGTATTAAGAAGGTTAATTTATTTTGATGGCTATAATGTACGTAAATATCTTAGTTTTAACCGTGTGAAAAAGCATAAAGTAGTTTAAAAAAACCTTTGTTCCAAATCTAATAATGTCTTTTTACAGATACTGGAAAAAAAGAATGGACTGGTCTCATTAGTGAAATAGTAAATGAACGGGCAGATTTAATAGTTGCTCCATTAACGATGAATCCTGAAAGAGCTGAATTCATTGAATTCAGCAAACCATTTAAATATCAAGGCATTACTATACTGGAAAAGAAGGTGAGTTAATAGCTGTTTTTTCGTATCGTAGATAATGTGATGTTTTTGTTTTTACAAATTTGTTGAATAAAAATCATAAAAATGCTAGTAACATTTTAGAATTGTGTATTTTATATAATCCCTTTTCAATAAATAAAGGGGAGTCGTTCATCAAATAAAACTTAGCAGAAGTTGTATTTGACATTTAAATTAAAAAGCATTCGATGTGTTAACAAAAGTTGTAATTCTGTTTCAAAACTTTTTTACAAATTTATTCTTTCCTTACCTTTAATGTTATGCTTTAGATAATTTATTTGCTAGAGAAATCCAAATCATTAATTATCTATAAAAATATTGAAACTTTTTTGTCATAGTGACACAACCAATAAATAAACTTTATCGACCAATGCTTGTAATTAAAAATTTTTTAGATGTGGGATAGTTGTTTCAAGGTAATGGACCTCTGACAGAGCTATGGTTAAGAACTTATCATGATGACAGTTAAGGAAGTTTTTTTTATTCTATGGCTTGATTATAATGTTCTTACACAGCTACATCTAGCTTTTTCGATCTTATTAGCCATTCTATTTTACGAATAATCACTCAAAAATACAAAAAGTTTTAAACTCCTTAAATTTTACTTTATTCTTATGATATTTTACCATCATATTATTTTGAATCTTATAATTACAAACTAAATAATATTTAATGAAAAATAAATAAAATTTAGATTAACACTTAAAAAAATTACCTTAAGTTACACTAATTTTTACTTGTACCATAACATATATAATTTATGAACTTATCATAGTACAGATGAAATCCAGCCATGGCTTTGCACTGGTGAAGCCAATTCCAGCCACGCCAGAGCCAATTTACACCTTGACCAGTGCTCCATTACAGAGCTCGACTTGAGCAAATGTTGGCTCCAGCGCAGCTATCAAGGCTTGACCTACAACTGAATCAAATTTCCAATCCGGAAAGATGTTCAATTGTCATACGAAATCCTGATAAAAGTTCTACATTTATGTCAGATATAAAGTAATAATAGCTACTTATATTATGTGTAAGGGGTATTGCAGTTGTATTGTAGTAAGTGCCTTGGACAATGTCAAAATACACATAGAGAGCTTGCTTAAAAAAATCTTTAAAAACTTTCTGCCAAGAATGACGCAAGTTCTTTAGGATTAATTGACACAAACAAGTTAAATAAAATACTTCAGCCTCAGGCTGATGTTGATTAATTGATCGCAAAGGTTGAAGATTGTAACAATGTAAATATGGCCTTCATGCCTAAGACGCTCTCACAAACGCAACATGTATACCAAGGGACATAACTTAGGACGCTAGATGATAACAAACTAGGCTGCAGAGACACAGCAGAGCCAACAGGAGTAGTGATGAAAACTTATACGTGCTATCTGTATAGTAGTAGCTATTTATGTTACTCTGGAAATTAATAATCCATGTCCGCAACTCAATTTCACTCATAAAAGCTTCCACCAGTAAAAAATAACGCTAAACTTTCACTTGAGCATACAAGAATTATATACTTTTGCTATTGGGAATATGATTTGTACCTTAGTCACACTAAAAATTGACAAAGACGAGTGAGTTTTTACTGCATACATTTTATCCACGTATTGGCACCATAATGGCAGTCTTAACAAAATCAGTTCAAACGAGTAACTTTGCGGATTGGAAATGCTAATAAATAGTTATTTTTAAAAGTTAAATACTAAAATAAAAAAGTTTTTACGATTGTAGTGCTAGAATTTGTTATCTCTCGCATAGCCAAGCTCTTCTTTTTGCGTATTTCATGCATACGAAAATTTATTTCTGTCCTTACCCCCATGAAACAACTACTCGGTGTGCGTATGTAGGTAAAAAACCTATAGTCTCTTTTTTTATTTAAGGCTAGTAAATGAAGTATGGGTGAACAAGTCATTGTAATATGTCTATAAGTCGTACGAGCACTACAAACTTTGAAAATTCCATTCCAAACTTTTCCATCCCGACTCTACCTCATCTCAAAGAATAGTTTTTTTTGTTTTTGAGCAATTAATTTTAGACAATCGCTTTTTATTTTTCTGTTGGCCTGAAAGACGAGACAACTGTCTCAAGGTTTCGTCCAATTGGCTTTTTTTTCGCTGCATGAATACAAAAACGGTGAGGCTGCTTTCAACGTTGGTAGTGACGTAGTGCACTCTGTTGAGTGGCTTTACCTCGGTTTAAATTTCATGCCCCAACGAAAAGTTAGCGATTTTATGAGAAATAGTGAATTTTGACTAAAGTCACATTACTAGAGATATTGACGCTTTAATTAAAATAGCTGTAACTTGTGAATGAAGGCACTAAATCGAACAAAACTTTTTTCTTATTCATAGGTCTTGATCCTAGCTTTTATTTAAGCCCAGCAAAAACAATTCAACGGTTATAAGAGTTAAGCTACATGTGTTAGAAAGAGATACAATTTTGAAAAACCGATGAAAACTGACTTTTATAAAATATCGTATAACTTTTGACCAGGAAATTTTGTAGTTACATCGCTTTAGATATTTTTTCCTGATGTTTTGTACAGTAAAAGTACCATGAAAAATTTTTTTCGACTAACTTTTTTTTAAACAATTTTTCAAGTAGATCTGAGCCAGTTACGGTAGAATTACATATATATACACTGATGGGGCTTGATCCTTCTGTGCGCTTCGCAAGCTAACCACCACCAACAGATCATAAAGTAAAATCGAAAACTTTTTCAGAGACCGTCTTTTTATTTTTTTGCTATCTATACTTTACTATACTGACTATTATCAAATTAGTCTAATCCTAATTATTATAACTTATGCATAACAAACATCTTATTCAAACGTTATTTTGATTTTTTTCTCCGAATTTCTTTATGTCAAACATTATTACTTTATATTAACCTAACTCTCCTTAAAAAATTTTCAATTTTTTATAATTGACTATGGTTGTCTTTAAGATTTCATTTAAAAAAAAAAATGTTTATCTAAATTTGAACAAATAATAATTAGTTTGTTGCACAGTTTTATAAAATAACATTCTCTACAAATGTTTTTTAATTCAGCTGCTTGCTTATGTACATCAACTCCTCTTTTTTTCATGGATACTTTTGCAAACATATACTTCTTCAGTCTAAACGTATTCTTAAATTTTGAGAAAAAATTTTAATAACCATTCAATATTTGTTATTTTAACACCACCCATAAGGTAAATAAATCAGCATTATTGTTTTAAACAATGTTGAGAAATTTTCTTTTCTTTGACATAATATGCATAAAACATGTTAATTGGTTTGCACAAGAGTTTTTACGCTGTTCCTAAGTAAGGAGTTTGTAGTGCTTTACCTTTTCAAAATAATTCTTACTATTATATGAATACGTAAAAATTACAAAAATATATATGATGTACATTAAAACTCTATTAAATGTAAAAATTTTCACATTTTGATAAAATATTGTACGTGAAATGCCCTATACTTTTAACTGTGTAATAAAGAAAGATTTTTTTAGAACTATGTACAAACTATCTTAATTGATCAATCCTATAGTGCTTTCATTAACTTTTTTCTAAGAAGATTTAGGACAAAAAACATGTAGTCGTCAAAACATAAAGGAATTTTGTAATACTGAAAAATATCTTAAAAATAAATAAACTATTTTATAATGTGATCTTTGTCATATTATTTAAGTGATAAAAAATAGACGTAAAAGATTCTTCAATGACATCTTAACCCACAAAAATAATAGCCGAAGACCCACTGAGCCCTTATTGCCCCCCCCGCAGCCCCTCCGTAACCACCACTAAATGAAGGGAAGTTGCGTTAACTTTACTATTATTTTAACCCATTATAAGTCTCTCTTATTTTCTTGTCAGCCCCCTAAACCCCTACAGCCACCACGCTCATTTTTGATAGCCCTCCGCCCCCCTCATATTTTAGTGATCCAGCACCCCTTGCAATATGAGGGATAATCCTACAGATTTCTTGTAGCTCAGTCTATAGAACATCGATAAGCTATTGTATCCGCAAACTGTACATGAGCTGAAAATAGCTGTAGCTAACAATCGCAAGTGGTAGCTTTAACAACTTACGAAAAACGATTTTTTAGCTAAAATATTTATTTTTTAAGTGAAATTTCTTATGGCACGTTGTGAATTTTTTCGAGCACGAAATTTCTGAGCCCCCCACCACTCCTGCTGCTCTTTCTCCGCGTCCCCCTTGCCACCACATGCTATACTAGCAGTGCATCCCTACCACTCTAGCCTCTCTCTCTCTCTCTGCCACGTCCCCCTTGCCACCACATGCTATACTAACAGGCATCCCTACTACTCCAACTCCAGCTGCTCTCTTTCTCTCTCTGCCTCGTCCCCCTTGCCACCAGAGCAGTGCATATACGTGTAAAGTGGGACGTGTGACGGCCTTTCTCTCTGCCTTGCTCCCCTTGCTACTACATGCTCAAATTTTTAATTATATATATATATATATGACTGTGTGTGTGTGACTCTGTGTGTGTGTGTGTGTGTGTGTGTGTGTAATGAGGTATAATTTGTTATTAACTAACCTCAAATTCGTATTTTAGTTGTACTTTTCTGACATATGAGTTATAAATTGCGAAAAAATTATAGTATACCTTGAAAATTTATGGAGATGTTCACAAGTTAATTTAAAGTGTTTTTAGAACAATATAACCTCATAAAATAAGAAAAATCGTCATATCTCGACGGAGAAGCTAAATAGGCCAAAAATACCGATTTTTTACGGGTATTCTAAAGGGAAAATAAAATATTGAGACGCACAAATTAAGGTGCCATTTGTTATGATGACATAACCTCAAATTTGTATTTGCGGTCTATCTTTATGAAATTGTAGGTCTATCTTAACTCGTAGCAATAACACAAATGATTGCTTCTCATATAATTTTCCGTATAAAATGACTTCAATATTTGATACTTGAAGTTTCACTTCTATCGTGGGTCCCACGACTTATTTTTTTCTTCCACACCACCCTGGAGGCCAATACATCGATTTTTGACTTCGTAACAATGAATAAAAACATAATAATAGTAAGTATTATTTTACACACACACACACACACACACACACACACACACACACACACACAAACACACACACACACACACA
>NW_019379885.1:114243-198286 GCF_000648655.2 Copidosoma floridanum | reverse complement strand
ATCACCACACAACCCGAAGCGCTTACTGGCCGCTTTGTTTATTAAGTAAATAAATAAAATTACACAAGCACCAATCACCACACAACCGGGGGCACTTACTGGCTACTCTGTTTATTAATTAAAAAAATAATTAACGCAAGTGCCAATCACCACACATTCTGAAGCGCTAGATGATAATTTTGAAAATTGATGAAATTTATAAAGTAATAACACGAATGCCCATCACCCAACTATAAAGAGCACTTTCTAGTTGCGCTTGACTTTTTTTAACATTTGATGCTTTCTTTAAACAAATAATGCAACCAGTAAGCGCTCCGGGTTTTGTGGTGATTTGCACTTGAGTTATATTTTAATTCTCATTTTTAACATCAAAGGGGCCAGTTAGTGCTCTGGGTTGTGTGGGGATTGGCGTTTGTGATATTTTATTTATTCAATTAATAAACAAAGTGGCCAATAAGTGCCCTGGGTGGTGTGGTGATTGGTGCTTGAGTGATATTTTATTTATCATTTTAATTATCAAAGAAGCCAGTAAGCGCTCCGGGTTGTGTGGGGATTAGCGTTTGTGTCATTTTGTTTATTCAATTAATAAACAAAGCGGCCAGTTAGTGCTCCGGGTTGTGTGGGGATTGTCGCTTGTATTATTTTATTTATTTAATTAATAATCAAAGCGGCCAGTAGGTGCCCTAGGTTGTGTGGTGATTGGCGCTTGAGTTATATTTTATTTATCATTTTAATTATTAAAGGGGCGAGTAAGCGCTCTGGGTTGTGTGGTGATTGGCGCTTCTGATATTTTATTCATTTAATTTATAAACAAAGTGGCCAGTAAGCGCCCAGGGTTGTGTGGAGATTTGCGCTTGCGTTATTGTATAATGTATTTTGTTTAGCGAAACCACTGTGAAGTGTGTTCTACGTTGTAGCTTTGGTAAGTGCCTAACCTGATGTCTCCGCGTGACGCTGAATGGTAACGCCACGAGTCCTAACAGTGAAGGGGCTTGCAATGGCGGAAAAATCAGGATTAGCTTTGCTTAGTTGAGATGAAGTTAAAAGAATTGATTGACTAAAGGCAAAGTGAAGTGGTTATCCCTGGACGAGCTAGCTTGGGTGCAAGCGTCCTCGCTTCTGAATCCTCAAGAGGCAGTCATCGAAATCGACGGCATGGATGTGGCAAGCCCGAGTGACCCCGAGCCAGGGAAAATGAGCGCCGTTTCCTCTCAACGACGGTAATCGAATTTCATGCTCCAACGACTTTAGCTAAGGCGTGAGCAGGAGAATGCTGCGTGAAAGGAGACCCGGAACCAGTACTGACCACCTGGTTAAGAGACTAAGGCTTTTGAACCCTTTTCTTTGGAAAAATGAAACGCATGAAGTACACTGCGATTGGGGGCAGCGGGTTGTTCTGGTCAAACGCCCAATACTTCGCGCAACTCCTGCTTTCATGAGATCAGATGAACAAAAATCTGTCAGTGATTACAATCAGGAGCGAAAGGCGAAAGGCGAATAATCGTAAAAAGAAAAGCGCAAGAAGCAACTGAGTGACTCTCGCATGGACCCCAACGGGAGTAGCAGTGCCCTTTGCAAGATTAGAAAGTAAATGACCCTATTGAGGACTAGTAAGGACCGTGGTCCAATTGCGATCAGAGCTGGGCTTGTCTCAGCTCAAGACCTGAAGTGCAACAGCACCAGGCAAGGGCATGTGTCGCCATAAGCACACCACGACCAGTCGATTTGCCTCGTTAAGATCGTGAACTTAAAAACGGACGGTATGGAAAGCCTTTTTCCACTGAGATCGGGTGACCTTACATATGAGTCCAAAGTAAGGGATCGAACACGAGGCAAAACTTGACTGGTAGGCTGAGTGCCAAATTTTGATAGCAGGCGGCAAACTAAGGTATTGCTGCCTATAAGAATTTGTGTTACCATGAATGGAACCATGTAAAAGTTCGAAAGTTAAAAAAGTGTAGCATACGACAATTATCGACTACTCATGTTTGAGAAAGCACCAAATACGAACGTGTATGCGTATTCATGATCACTATGCTTTCTGACCTCACTTTGAACGCAACCTCGCCCTGAACTGCTCAAGGAAAGGAACCTTCCTTTGGCAACCTTGACGTGGTTGGGACCGATGACTCTTTAGTTCGAAAGACGAGTATAAGAGACCAAGTAAAAATTGGCCTTAGGGATTTGCGCCCCTACTCACTTCATAGCAAACGATGCGGCTCCAGGCAGAAGCCAACGGACACGCCGCCTCGAGGTTCCCCGTGAATGCGATCATCGTCAAAGCTGTCTGCAACCGGTTGGATCTGGAATGACCAATCAAGAGTCAGGGCAGCTGATGATTGTAACGAAAGTGTCTGGCTCAGACTCCAGCTGTATCGATCATAGATACTTGATAAGATTTACTTTCGGATCTCCTTGGAGATGCAGGTGGTACGAACCAACAGGCGTCTAGATTTTTCCGAAGTCAGACCCCTGGCATGTTTCACTGAGCGCAGGTGGTAGTTCTTTCGATTCCCTTAGTACTAGCAAGTGGCTGGAAACCCCTTACGGTGGTGACCGGCCTGGAACGGCGAGCAGTGTCAGCCTTTCGGAGTATACCACTGTGCGCTTCTCTGCGCGTTGATCACCCTTCTGTTTAATGTATTTCATTAATTATTAAAGTTTGTGATACCGCTTTTAGGCGCGTTGGGTTATTGGGTTAAATAGCTTAGGATTAATGTATTAAGTTATGGTGTATGAAATGTTGTCGAGTTATCTGGGGTTTTGCGTCTTGCTCCATATAGCCAATTTAAATTTTTTGCAAGTTTGCCAGTCACATTTGAGAGCACTGCTGATGACGACAAGAAAGCAGAAAACTGCAGTACGCATGCACATCATGGTATCGTTCCTTCGTTAGTTTGTTTGTGCGTTCGTGCGCTCGTGCTTCAATAGCCCCCATGCATTAAAGCACCCACGCAAGCCTCCCTACGACACACCAACCGCCTTGCGACCGCACCTAAAAAGCCCAAAAAAAAAAAAAAAACGCGGAAGCGAAGCACCCAAAAGCATGGGCCACTAGGCCACAGTGGCTTATAGGTAGCAAGGTGATAGAGCGAAGCGGTTTAAGGGAGTCTGCACGCACTCGAGCACCCACGTTAGCCCCAATCCTACACACCAACCACTCCGCGGCCACGCCCCAGTGGCTCCATCCCTAAGGCCCCGCTATCTTCTCTCTAAACCATACAGGCACCGCAGCAAAAAACACAACCCAACGCACAGCTCGATGGCACCGGATCCACATTCGCACCACCTCCGCTCAGTCATCCAGAAAACCATCTTCTTTTTTGGCCCGAAGAGCTGTATGTATGTATTAGGCTAGTGCAGTCCACCTTTCGTCGTTGAGTAGCATTTCATCTATGACGTTGTCGGGATTGAATGTTCCAATCCTTTCCTGCAGCACGTTTCGTTTGGTTAGCCACTTGATGCAGTCAAAGAACGAATGTTCTGCGTCATCTTTGTTACAGCTACAGTACTTGCAAGCAGCCGTCTCTGTTTTTTGTATCATGTTGAGGTACGAACGGAAATACCCGTGATTTAAGGGGGATTGGGTAAGGTTGTAATCTACTTCCCCATGTTTTGGCTCTGTCCATTCCTTGACATCTTCTATCAGGCGTGCCGTCCATCTAACTCTACTATCCTCTTGCCATCTATGTTGACAGTGATCCCAGGTTATTTCCCAAAAGGTTTTCTTGGCCTTTATTTTTCCTAGGTCCTGCTCCGTAAGGTGCTCCGATCGTCTTTCCATCGCAAAAAGGTTGATGGGGATTACGCCCGCTATCACCGTTATCGCAGACTCTGGGACTGTGCAAGCGATAGGCGCAGGCTATCCTCAGGGCTCCTATTCTTTGAACTTGGCCTATTTTTCCTCTCTTTTTTACGACGTTCGTCTCATCTCATCATATCTCAGCCCCGTACAAAATAATAGACTGGGCCGTAGACATAAGAAGCCTGCATTTTGCAGGCCTTGGACCTCTGACGTTCAGCATAATTTGGCTTAATACCGCTACTCTTGCCACCGCCCTGTCCGCTGCTTGCCTTAGGTGGCTCCGAAGCGTGAGCTTTCTGTTAAGTGTCACCCATAGGTATTTTCCGGCATCCTTTGTAATTACTTCTTCTTCTTGTACCTTGAGAGGAATAACGGTATCTATCTCTCTTCTCGTCATCAGTACCATCTTCGTCTTTCCTGCTGTAACTTTGAGTCCGTAGTTCTCCATCTATGGAGCCACCCCCCGCATAACCTGGTTAAGTCGTAATTGGACAAGTTTCATTGTGCGTTCAACGATCACTACAGCAGCATTGTCCGCGTATCCTACCAAGAACGTCTCCTCTGGCATTTCCTGTCAGAGTAGTTCGTCGTATGACACATTTTAGAGATCGGGTCCAAGTATGGAACCCTGGAATGCCCCAGCCGTTATTTTTTTCTTTGTTTTTTCTTCTGTTGTCAAACAAGTCAAAAAGCGATACTTGAGATAATGTCTCAATACTCCCAAGAGATAGTCGGGTGTTCTGAATGTGTATTACAGAGCTTGAAGCATGTCCTTTCATCTTGCTGAGTTAAAGCGTTCTTTACATCCAAGGTCACCAGAAGAACGAGGGATCTGGCTCCATGGCATACGTCTCGAGTGTTTTGAACTGCTTTCTTCACTTCTTCTACTGCTCCTATGGTAGACCTTCCTTTTCTGAATCCGTACTGCCTGTTGGGTAAGTCTCTTGCGTTTTGTATGGCCTGTAGAAGACGGGCCTTGAGCAGCTTTTCGTATTACTATACAGGCGTATCCAGCATGCATAACGGCCTAAAAGATGATGGAGAGTTTGGTTCTCCCTTGCCTTTATCAATCAGTACCAACCGTGCGTTTTTCCAGGGGGTTGGGGACTACTCCTTCTGCAATCATGCATTGTATAGGCTTAAGAGCATCTGTGGGTGTTTTGCCACCACTGTCTTAATGACTTCTGTCAGTATACCGGCTGGTCCAGCAGCTTTTTCGTTTTGAAGCGATCTGGCTTCTAGCTTCAGTTCCTTCTGGATAAATAAAGGTACCTCTTCTATGAGCCCTAAGTCTGCTTGATCCTTGAGTTCTGCATGCGTCAGGAATAGCGTATCCACGATATGTCTCATCTTATCCACGTCTTTGTTTGCAGTTGGTGCAAGTTTTTCCAGTTTTCCCATTACTATTGAGTGTGCTCTGTGCCAGGGGATATTGTTTACTTTCTGGCACAGAGTTGGTCAGCACTGCTTTTTGCTGTTCTCAATAGCAGCTTGCATCGTCTTTCTTGCAAGCTCGTACTTGGAGTACTTTTGTCCGGCCTCTGGTCTGTTTCTGGCCCTTTAATAGAGGCGTCTGTGTTGAGGACATTGGCGCCTCAATTCTGCAATTTTCTTGTTCCATCAGTTAGTTGAGCGTTTGCCGTTCCATCTTTTTTCTGGGCATTGAGGCCTTGCATGCGGTTTTTATAAGTTGCATGGTTGCCTTGGTTAGCTTCTGTACTTCTTTTGTTGTGTTCAGGTTTTGATCATTGAGTTAGATAGCAGCGATGCTATTTCTCAACTTTCTCCGCTAGTTTTTCTGTGTCCAGCTTCTTAACACTCTATCCTGTTTTGCGTGCTTTGCCTTTTTCGTCTACTGTATCGGTGATTTTAAAGACGATATATTAAAGATTGGTGCATTTTTATCCTTGATTACCTGCCATTCCTTTACTTTTGGCACAAAGCTCTCCGGAGCTAGTGTAATGTCTGGTATTGATTCGCCAAATCCTGGCCTTCGAAAAGTCGTGGTCTTTCCTTCGTTTACAACGACCAGTCCTAGCCTTGCCACCATATCTAGGACTGCCCTGCCCTTAGATATTGTTATAGGCATTCCCCATTCTATTGCTCTTGCCGTGAAGTCTCCAGCGACCGTCGCTTTCCATGCCATCCTTGATGGTATCTTCAAAGTAATTTTTACATCTCCTGTATTCTTTGATACTAGTGTTTGGTGAAAAGTAGCAACTGACATAGGTTATGCCTCTACTTTTTAACCAGAAAAAATGTCTTTTCGATTCGCTTGCATCTTAGCGGATTTTGTCTGGTCTAGGGACTAAAATGGCCAACATATTTGGTGCGTTGCTAAGCCACTTAAATGGCTTAAAGTTCCTGTACTAATTGCTCATGAGCGCTTCGTCTACTTTTCTTTCACATTATATTTGTGGCAGAAGGGCATCTGCGTTAATTGCCCTGTACATGTTTCCTTGGAGAACTCTGGGCATTATGTAGGATTTTTTTTTTTCTGTCTAGAACCTCTCTAAAGGCCTGGCACGCTCTAGACCCAGGCACATAATTTGTCTTTTCTCCTCGATGCGCGGATTGACTGCATAGGACACATTGTGGTTCGGCCTTGCAGTGCTTAGCTTTGTGATTGTCTTTACTGCATCTCCAGCAAAGACCTGATCAGTCCGGGCCTATGTTATCATTAATAGTGAGTTATGCTCACTATTATCTACTATCATTATCATTATCACCATTATCACTGTAACCATTTTTATTCTTACCACCATTTCAATCATCAGTATAATCATGAACGTTTTTATTATAAATATCCTTTTAATTACCATTATCATTTTAAACCCCGTCGTCATTATTTTCATTATCATAGTCATTATCTTTACAAGTATTATCAGCATTATTATTATTTATTATTATCACCATTATCATCATTATCATTATCATCGTTATTATTATTATTATCATCATAATTATCTTTAGTATTGTCATTTTTTTTGTATCATTATCCATTTCATTATTATCATTATTTGCATCAGCATTATTACATTTATTGTTATTATTGTTATTATCTTTATTATTATTATCATAAGTGTTGTTATCATTATCATCATAATTGTTATTATCATTTTTTTATCATAATAACCGTTATTATCTTTATCATTATCATTATTATTATCATCATTATAATTATAGTCATCGTCATTGTCATTATCATGATATTCATCATAATTATTGTTATTAGTATTATTAACATCATCATCATTGTCATTAATATTATTATGATTATTATTATCAACATTCTTGTAATTGTTATTATTATGATTGTTATTATCTTTGTCATTATTATTACTATTGTTATTATTGTTATTACCTTTGTTATACTTATCATCATTGTGACTATCATTATCATTATATTTGTTATCACGATAATCATCGTTATTATCTTCATCATCTTATTTATTATTATTATTATCACCATTATCACTAAACTGGCAAGACCTTCCTTCTGGGACACCTGGCTTAAAATCTGCTCTCGCACTTACACTTCAAGCCAGGACCACGAAGGCTTAGCCTTTAATTCAGGCTTTCTTTAGTGTTTCGTCACCAACTTATCTTGTAACTTTTGCGTCCTTTAGAATATTTTCAATTTTCCATCATGCATCCAAGCTAATCTTTTTTTTACTAGGAGGGATGAAGCAAAATAATAGGTAGATGCTTCCTAGCGTGAGCCCAAACTCAGCTAACCCTAACAAAGGCACCCACCGCAGAGCCAGAGAATCAAAGACTCGGGCCTCTAAGGTACAGCCGTTCATCGGTAGAATGGTGGTATAGCGAAGCGGTTCCTAAAAGCTTGTCTTTGGAGCTATTGAAGTACGAGCGAATGAACTAATGAACGAACGATACTATGATGCGAATGGGCACTGCAGCTTTCTGCTTTCTTGTCGTCATCAGCAGTGTTCTCAAATGTGACTGGGCAAACTTGCAGGAAATTCTAATTGGCTATATGGAGCAAGACGCAAAACCCCAGATAACTCGACAACCTTTCATACACCACAACTTGATACATTAATCCTAAGCTATTTAACGAAATAACCTTTCGCACCTAGAAGCGGTATCACAAGCTTTAATAATTAATAAAATACATTAAACAATAACGCAAGCGCCAATCCCCACACAACCCGGGGCGCTTACTGGCCGCTTTGTTTATTAATTAAATAAATAAAATAACACAAGTGCTAATCACCACACAACCCGAAGCGCTTACTGGCCGCTTTGTTTATTAAGTAAATAAATAAAATTACACAAGCACCAATCACCACACAACCGGGGGCACTTACTGGCTACTCTGTTTATTAATTAAAAAAATAATTAACGCAAGTGCCAATCACCACACATTCTGAAGCGCTAGATGATAATTTTGAAAATTGATGAAATTTATAAAGTAATAACACGAATGCCCATCACCCAACTATAAAGAGCACTTTCTAGTTGCGCTTGACTTTTTTTAACATTTGATGCTTTCTTTAAACAAATAATGCAACCAGTAAGCGCTCCGGGTTTTGTGGTGATTTGCACTTGAGTTATATTTTAATTCTCATTTTTAACATCAAAGGGGCCAGTTAGTGCTCTGGGTTGTGTGGGGATTGGCGTTTGTGATATTTTATTTATTCAATTAATAAACAAAGTGGCCAATAAGTGCCCTGGGTGGTGTGGTGATTGGTGCTTGAGTGATATTTTATTTATCATTTTAATTATCAAAGAAGCCAGTAAGNCACCATCATTATCATCATTATTATCATTATCATTATTATCATCATTATCTTAATCATCAGTATCATCATCATAATTATCGTCATCATTATTATTTTTATTTTTATTATTGTCATCATCATCATCATTATCATAATCATTATCGATATCATTACTATTATCGTTATTATCATTTATATCATTACTACTATCATGATTCTTATTATAATCATCTTTTTCATTATTTTTATTATCATTATTATTATGATCATCACTATCAACATTATAATTATTTTTATTATTATTAACATTATTAATAACACTATTATTATTATTTTTTGTTTTTATTATCATCATCGTCATCATCAATATTATTATTATTATTATCATTACCGTCGTCATTATTATTGTCATCATCGTCATTATCGTTATCGTAATCATCATTTCTATCATCCTTGGCTAGTCGTCTCCAAGTTTTCCAAGGAGGGTGCTGGTTTTAGTTTGCAGGCAAGGTCTATAAATATGTGTATATTTATATTTATCTTTATTCTTTGTGTCACAAATTTGAATCAAATTGGATTTTTGTAAGCTCATTTATACTTAGTTCTTAGTTAGTTTAACAGGAAATGTTACTAAATTACGTCTGGGTTGTTTTTTTGTTTGTTGCTATAATCTTATCCGATAGTCATACATAAGCCAACATAGCACTGCTGTTTTATTTCTGTAGTATTTTGCTAGAGCATTTGAGAAGAAAACAGTTTTGATGTCTTATTTTTATCTACAAAAGAAGTTATCATGGGCAAACTCGTGATACACGTTACTTGGTGAGTTAAATTATTACAAATATTTAATACAATATTAGAACACTTTTTATGTTGTAGTCAAACCCATTATCGATTTAATTGCCATTCTTTATCGTCGTTTCTTAAACGAGATAGATAGTCCGCTTTAACATTTTCTTTGGATGAGACGTATGACGCGACAATGAAAATTTCTCTCATTTCAGCTCAGTGCCGAATCTGCTTAGCTAAGCTATGATGTGACGTGCATCTCACTTTCCCCATCCTATTGATATAAGCTGTAGCGGTAGTATTATATACTCTTAGTAGAATTTCGCAATTTCTCAGATGTGTTGTGAGTGATTATAATGCGTATTTGACTGCAAGTAACTCCTTGTAGTTAATATGTAATGGTTTCTGCTCATCATTCCAAAATCCGTATGTTTCGTTCGTCCCGTCTGTCACGCCCCATCCAGTGTCCGAAGCGTCGGTATGTAACTCTACGGCAAAGTTATTGGTTTTTATTGATTTGCGCGTGTCTGGTAAGACTCTAAGCCACCAGTCTACATCCGAGTTTATTGAACTTGGAACAATTATTTTGGCATCCCAATTACTTTTGTTTAATGCGAAGATTTTCTCTCTTTCGTGGGATCTAGTGTGACAGAGCGCGTATTCTACAGCTGGGCAAGCTGCTATTAATTTCTTAATAAGTTCTGCGAAGTCGCTAATCTGGATAACGTTCTTGTTTGATAGTATTGATTCCTCTGGTTCAGCGGGTAGATGTAAAACGGGCTTATTGTCAACAGTTTTTTGTTAAAATTTTTCCACTTTTCTTAAGTAAATATTTTTTTTAAACGATACAAAATTTTTCTCTGGTTTTACGTTTTTGCATTATACAATAGTATGAGTGGTCAAATATTGACTTTGTATTTTGATAAAACTTAAACAGACATTTGCAAAAGTAGAGACATAATAAAATATGTGTAACAATTTGTATGAATATGCTTACTTGCATTCAGATTTACCAAGGAAACTTTTTACATACAAAATATGGTAACATACAATGAAACACTTAGGATATTAATAAGTTCTGTTTTTTTTGCCCCTGCAAATTGGTGTACACTTATTTGAAAGTAGTTTTAAGTGACTTCTGTCAGCGATAAACAATTCAGACATTGTCACGAAACAAAAAAAATGATAGTATTGTAACTTTTTTAACACGTGAGTTAAGAAATACAATCGACTTAAACAAAATTAGAATGATTTTTCGTAAATTTGAAACTTTTTTACTCATTGCTTCAGTCTAGAAATGATAATACATAAGATTCTGTCTTGGAACCGTTAAAAATGAAATGTTGTAAAGGGGCTTCCGTACAAAGACTGAGACAGTTAAAGTTATACTTAAATTACTGGCTTTTTTGCAAAAAAATAATGCAAAGAAGTCAGACTTATTCATTTAGTACACGTTTCCCCTTTACATTGGGCACTTGCAAATTTTTTAGATAATGCAGGCTATCAGCTTCGAATAAGGCCTTAGGGTCCCACGAATATGGAATAGAGATTTTTGGAATTAAATTAGCCCATTTAATACCGTAGAACTAAAAAAAAGGTTTTATTATGTTGTAAAAGAAACCTCTTACTCTTTCACGGTATCTTATGAACTATTTTGGTTCTGCAAGATTCTGTCCCGTACACATGGAAACGCAGCCTAAGCCTTAAGAAGCCTTATATTGTTAAAAATCAGAGACAAAAGTAGCTTGTCATTAGATTAAAACAGGATGTCAGAGAGCATGATTTACTAAAGTTTTTTTACAGAAAGCATGACTTAGAATAATAGCTATATTAGAAAGTCTGCATTGACATGAAGCAGAAATAGCCAGCAGAACGTCCATAAGAACCATTTTAGAAAGGTCACTGGATCTACTTTTTGTAAACCCTCTCTCTTATTCTTATGAGCAAAAATACTGCTACTATGACTTTTTGCTATCTATTTTCGCTCTACGTAACTATGGCCTAAGGGATGGACACACGAAAAAGAGCAAAAAGATGGTGATCAACGACCACTGTACTAGTTACAGGTCTAGAAACTCCTACAGCATCCAATAAGTTCTTTGATAAGGATAGTAGTGCTGTATAATTCAGCCATAGCTGCTGCATTGAGCTACTGGTATGCAACAAGAGTGGATAAAATCAACTCGGAAAAGCAATAACAAATTACATTTTAGACTAAAAGCACGATGCTCTGCCAGATTAATAAACTGAAAAGCGTTTTTTGCCACCTTGAAGGACTTATCAGTTAAAGTAAATTTTTTCAGACATGTATAAAGAACCTTTTAAATATTTTGTATTGATAAAAGGGCACGAAAGACAAGACTCTAGTTACTAAGGGCCCTAAGTCTGAAAAATCTGATCATCTTTTTGACCTTGGCGTTATCTAAGCTCAGATCTATGTAAATGGACACAACATCAACATCTATCGTTTGATCATCGTGAATAGCAATGTGTACATTGACATGCATCTAAATTCTAGATATTAGATCTAATTTATTCTCCTGTTTTTAATGTTTGAGTTATAGATGTTGAAATAGTGTCTATTAACATTGAAATCCGCGGTAATGCTCTAATGACAACAGGTTAACTTACGCTTTTTATTTTTTCGTATATAGTAAGGAGGGACGTGAAATGACTAGACAAAATCTTAAAACTATTTTTTAAATCTACACTGTTTTTTAAATCATAGATCGATCAGAATCATTGCTGATTCCTGATAGATTCTTATACAGACCTGGCTATGTTTAGAAAGTCCATCTGTACTCTATGTTGAATCATAGTTGATTTAAGATCATGCTATTAGGTGTATATGTTTACAGAATTTTTTGAAAAATGCTCACGAGCTTTGATATTAAGGTTCCAAGGTTAAGTTATTAAAGCTTTGGTAGTTCCAACAGTAAATCTAAGGTTGTTAACTGATGTTCAAAATTACTTGTACTTAAATCTTGAGTTAAAGGACCAATGACTGGATAAGTGTATAGAATTACGTTAAACAGCTTAAGTTACTGGATTTTCGGAGATTTGAGGTTAAGTTGGGCGAGCTTTTATTTTTCAGAAAGCAATTTGTATGTTGTTGGCTTCTGTATTAAAGCTAGTCTACTAAGAATCTTTGTTAAGAAGTGCCGTGGGTTTCAGAAACTTACGGAATTTTGTCAAAACACTAACGTTATTACATTTTTGGGGAATTGAGAACAGCTTATTTCAGCTCTGTTGTATCAGACGGTAATCCTATAGTTATTGCCTCATATGTTAGGCTAGTCTATTTGTAATCTTTGGTAATAGTATTAATAAGGGCCAAATTTTTCTAAATTTCCTGAAAAATCTTAAGTTAATGGATTTATGGAGGTATGAGGTTGTGTGAGCTTTGACGGTTTAAGCAGCGATTTATCTGCTTATGTCTTATGTATTAAGACTAGTCTGCTAAAAGTCTTTGCGTGGAGAGACTATGGCTCACATAAATTTACAGTATTCCGTCGAAAAACTTATATGAATTGATTTATTTGAGGTTTTGAGATAAGATTTAACGAAATCTCGACGTGCTAGGGTAATTCTGACATAGGATCAGGTTTCAGTGATCTAAAAAATATACAGATGGGTAAATTCGATAAAAGTACTCTAACTTTTTTTGTGGTCTTGTATTACTTTGGTTAATGTTCAAACGTACCAAACTATTTAAATGGAAGTGTACGATATTTTTATGAAAATTAAACCCTTGGATCACACGTGTATTATTAACATTTTTATTTAATACTTACCTTGTATGATAATTGATACTTTTATTCTTAAAAAATCCCCATCGGAAGTAAGACTTTGTTTCCTGATTTCAGGGAGCAAAGTGCCACGTTCCTCCTAGGTAAGAAATTGCATGTACTACTCATAGGAAAAGTACTGTGCTATCCTCTGAGTGGTTGCCACCTTTGCCTACGGATTAGGAGGCAATTTTATTGCAGAGTATGCGAAAATACTTTATCTTATAAGCAGTAAATGCGATTTTTACCTGAGAGGTTATGTTGCACTCTTCTTCCTTAAATCAGGAAAAAACGTCATATTTTCACTGAAGGAAAAAAAAAATTGTATACGGGCCTCGGGAACTGAGTATGGCATCATCTTTAGGGTGTTTGCTTCCTTGCCTTTCGCTCAGGAGACAATTACATACCTGCAACGGCATGCCGTACTTTGCTCCCTTGGTGCGTAATGTACTAATATAGGAGATGAAAAATAACTTTGAAGGAACGTAGAAGTTAGCAGCTGCTCAGAGGCGTAAAAATATACAGCAAATAGACGATGCAATTCATGTTGCTGCGCTAGTGAAGATATGAACTAAAAAATCTGCTGTTGCTCAGGGTGATGAGTTACCAGCGTCAGGCGATGTCAAGATGGGCTCTAAATAAGGGCATTGGGGCAGCCCTTGAGGGTGACGGCTGCCCGGAAAAACGACATTTCATCGTTGGACAACGGCAAGGTGTGCTCTCGCTCAAGGGAATTAGGATGGAGGACAACGGTTGTCCGGGAGAATAATTCTATACCATCAGATGATGGTGAGGACCACTTTTATGCAAGGGCATCAGGGCGAAGAACGACGGTTGCCTAGAAAACGATCCTCCAGCGTTGGACGATGGTAAAACGTGTGCAAAAGTATTCAGGTTGAGAATGATGGCTGCACTACTGACCTTACAAAAAAAAAATTGGAGACGACAAATCTCTTCTATGATCTCGTAAGCCTTCATAGATTGTCAAAGTTGTGACTTTAATAAAAAATTTTGATAGACGGCTGAGTTTGAAGACCATAATTGCACATCGTTATTTATTCCTGACAAATAATTAAAACAAGCTGTCTGCCCTCTATTAATCACTCGTTCAAAAAAATTTAAATGAGGTTCCGTTGAAGCTTTCCATAGAAATTGCGTTGTCTTAAGTGTTAATATTATTTTTTAGACAGTTTTGAGATAGAGCTGTTTAGCATTCTTTTTTGTTACAAAATTTCTTTTTTTACCTTTACGATGAGAAATCATACTAAATCGTCCTAGATTTCAGCACGACTGTTAACTGTCGTATGAGATTGAAAAACCTCTAATCAAAATCATTTGCGTATGACTTATAACGACTATGAGCGCGTGGTGGCTTGGTCGGCTAGGTCGTGGATTGGCACGCGGGAGACCGTGGTTCAATTCCCGGCCATAGTGTGACTTTTTCGGTTAAGTACCTCTGTGATTGTTCACATGTGCTTTTTCACCACGTAATGCTCCTCGAGGAGGGCTAAGGCGACCTTCTCGCAGAAAAAATTGCCTAATTCCTCCTACCCCCCTCCCTGTAATGGGGGGCTACCCATCCCTTTCCTTGTCCCTTTCCCAAGTGCTAAGTGCCCATAGTAGTGCCCTTATTAAAAAAGGAGCCGGACGTAGAGCACTATAATATAAAAAAAAAAGTTTATAACGACTTCTTATGTAAATTTAACCAGCTTTTGCCTTGCCTATTTTCTTTTCGCACGTACACTTCAAGTTCACTCTGAGCACAACAACATAGCTGATTCATGTTTATATGATTTAAAGTCCATTTAATAATTAAAATCTAACGAATCTATTAACAATCCATACCTCTAATAGTATGTAAGAATATTAGAATTAATTCTTATTTATTAATGGGTAAGTATAAAATGCAAGTAATTGAATTAATCGATATTTTTCACCCAATACGGTAGTGCCAAAGCAACTCGACTTTTTTAGTTAAAACTACCGTTTCTAAAAATTGGCATATCTATCAATTTAAAAAAAAATGCTACCTCGACCAGGACTTGAACCTGGAACTGTTTTCTTACCAGGAAAGTGTGTTACTAATTTGGCCATCAAGGTCTCGGTGACTTCTCTTCTCAATTGCTAAATTTTATACTTTTTCAGCGATTTTTTAGTCCAATGCCCTCCTCATATGCTGCGTAAGGATTTAATAATTCACTCTAATTTATCGATGGGTAAGTATTAAATTGAAATAATTAAATTTATGGACATTTCCCTTTCAATACGATATTTTCAAGGCAACTCGACTTTTTCAGTTAAAACTACCATTTGTAGAAAATTTTCATACGAAGCAATTGAAAAAAGTGCCACCTCGACCAGGACTTGAACCTGGAACTCTTTTCTCATCGGAAAAGTGAGTTTCGAATTTCGCCATCGAGGTTGTGGTATTACTCTTTCTCAATCGCTACGTTTTATACTTTTTCGGCGATTGCTTAGTCCAACGCCCTGCTCATATGGTATGTAAGAATATTAGAAATTACCATAATTTATCGGTAGGTAAGTATTTAGTGCGAGTAATTAAACTTATTGACATGTTCCAACCATAACGATACTGCCAAGGCAATTCAACTTTTTTAGTTAAAACAACCGTTTGTAGAAAATTGTTATACGTGGCAAATGAAAAAAGTGCCACCTCGACCAGGACTTGAACCTGGAACTCTTTTCTTACCGGAAAAGTGCATTACTAATTTTGCCATCGAGGTCTTAGTGACTTCTGTTCTCAATCACTACATACATTTTGGTGATTTATTATCTATGTATTACAATTTTCTACAAACGGTAGTTTTAACTGAAAAAGTCAAGTTGCCTTGGCAATATCGTATTGAATGGGAATTGTTTATAAATTAAGTTACTCGCATTTAATACTTACTAATCGATAAATTAGAATTAATTCTAATATTCTTACATACCATATGAGCAGGGCGTTGGACTGAAAAATCGCCGAAAAAGTATAAAATGTAGCGATTTAAAACAGGAATCACCGAGACCTCGACGGCGAAATTGATTACGCACTTTCCCGGTAAGAAAAGAGTTTCAAGTTCAAGTCCTGGTCAAGGTGGCACTTTTATTAATTACAAGGTATGACGATTTTCTACAAACAATAGTTTTAACTGAAAAAGTTAAGTTGCCTTGGCAATATCATATAAGATGGGAAATGTTGACAAATTTAATTCCTTGCATTTAATTTGTACCTAAGTCTACTCTAACGTCTCTTGGCTACTGTCCATAAGTATTGTATTCTTACTCACACCGTGACCCTTGTATACTCTAATTAAAACAGTAATACGTTAAATGCACTCACAAGCCATCTTTACCCACTACTGCTACATCGAAGTTTGTATCAATACATCCAATACGCTAAAAAATCTGAACATACTTTAAAACTAAGTTGTAACGATTATTTTTATACTATTATCAATGTTATCATTAATGTCGTGACCATCATGATTGTTAAAATAATCATAATTGTTGTCTTTATCACTGTCTTTCTAGTTGTCATTCCAATCGTTATTATCATTATCGTCATTATTGTTAGAATTGTTGGATGTATGAGAATTATCATTATCTTAGTCTTTGCGTTACCATTGGTATGGTTGTTATGTCTTTATCTTTATTGTTATTATTGTTATTATTACTATTTTTATCATTATCATCATCTGAAGTGTAACTATCAATAACATTTTCGTTCAGACAGCCGTTTTTACCCTTTGAATCTTTTTTTAATTACTGTTATTATTCTTTGTATATTTTTTATTGTAACTGTTACTTTTTTTTTCATGGTTATTGTTTTGATAATTCTCATCGTCATTATTTGTATTGTTATTATAGTAAGTAGTATGATTATAATTATAATCGTTGTTATCATTAGTTTTGATATCATCATTTTTGTAATTACCATCTTTATCTTTAAAGCATCGTTTTTTTTCTTTTGTAATTACTGTATTGATAGTTTTCATTGCCTTTTTCAGTATCACCAATATTACCATTATAAGCATGACTAAAATAATCATCATTCTTTCCGTTATTGTCATTCGTCTTATCCTGATTATTGTTCTTTGAGTTAATAATATCGTTATCATCGTCGTCATAACTACCATAATTTAGACAATATTACTAAATACTGAATTTATTTATATTTCTATTAACGCTATTACTATTTTAATAATTTTTATTATTTTTGTCATCAATATTACGTTTATTACTATCTTTATCAGTTCTATTATTGTTATCATGAGATCATGATCATAATCATTATCATTATTTGTCGTATTATCAAGATTATTATTATTGATATAATCATTGTTATTCTAATTATCGTTTTTACCATAAGTTTTGTCATTATAATTTATCTTATAATAACTTTGACTATCCTTAACATTAACATAATCAATTTTATTGTCTTTATTATTTTTTTTCTTTTGTCCCTTATTCAAGGTGGTTTTAAATGCTTTAGCACATGATAAATGAGGACACGAACCTATATCCTGTGTGCGACTTATCTTAAGTTGTTGCTTTTTACTATGATGTTCTTAGAAATATGTAGTAAATACATACAAAGCTGGCAAGATCTATCTCTTGGGATAACTTATTTTGAATCTGCTTTTACATGTTAACTTTAAGCTGGGGTCACGGACTGTTGACTATTGACGTAGTATTTTTCTAGAGTATCATCTCAATCGTGATATTACCTTTTCTTTTCTTTGTCTGATAATCTGCTGTTTTGTGGGAACATTTATTTTTGTAGTTCTTCCTTGCTGATGACTTGGATAAGTCAGTGCAGCTTTGATCTGCAATTGTTATCTTACTTTCGTCTTACACTCTGTGAGCAGCTTGCAGATGCCTTACTTTTACCCTCTTTCAGTTATTTATTAAATGCTGAGCTGCTACCGCTACTTACTCTATATTTGGCCCTATCTGTTCCACAAGCAGAATATTAGGCCTCTTCCTTGCAATTTTTTACGGCGATTGCAACTGCATTCAGAGTATTGCATTGACTGGTCCTCCTTATTGTAATTTTTAGTTATGTATCTGTACCCTAGATATCAGTAGCATCTAAGGGCCTTAACCCTTCTTCTCACTTGACACCTTGTAAATATGATTAATTACTAAGCCCGTAATTTCTTATATAGTTATGGAATCAGTCTCGAGAGTATTTACTAGAATCACCATCTGCCTTTTTTAGACATTCCTACCAGAATTACTTTTCTTCTTCGCAGTGAGCGGCCATAAATCTTACTGATCGCAAGTTTCTTGAAATCGAGTTTTACTTCATAACCACCTATTTTATGTCCTAATTATGTTACTTTAGAAGTGACAAATTAGCAATTATCTAGCTGTAATTTTAAACGAGCATCTGATAGTCTATTAAACAATTTTCTTACTTTTATTTAATGTTCTTCGTAAGTTTTGGCACATATTATAATATCATCTTAAAATATAAATAGTTCTGTGCCTTAAAATCTCAATAATACAGAATCCATGAGTCTTTGGATTGTAGCTGGTGTATTGCATAACCCAAATAGCATACCTATATAATCGTAATGTCCGTACGGAGTACTGAAAGCTGTTTTATGGCGACCTTCTGGAGATACTTCAATTTGATAAAATCCATTAGCTAGGTCAAATACTAAACAAAATTTTGACCCGCCAATTTTCTCGCATATCTCTGTAATATTAGGCAACGGGTAAGCATGAGAGATAGTTTTAGCGTTTAATTTTCTGTAATATATAACGAGACAATGTCTCTTTTCTCTGTTAGGTCCTGGCTTTTTCGGGACAATCAACAGCGGGCTATTGTATGGGCTAGAAGAATAGCTAATGGTTCCTTCTTGTAATAATTTATCAATCTGATTTCTAACTTTCTTTTGTAAAGCAGAAGGGTATCTATATTGTTTAGTAACAACAGGTTTATCGGTAGTTGTTGGTATATTATGTTGTACATACGACGTACGTAGAGCAGCATCACCTTTGTCATGAAATAGAACTAAATACTTTTTTACTATTTGGTAAAGTAGTTTATAGTTTGTCTTATCATTATGATGCTGGCGAAGTGTTTTCAAAATATGTTCAATTCCTTCTTCTATTGTAATGATGGGAACGTCATCACTAAAATCTGAGTCAAGAAAGTTTTCTGAATCATCTAGATTATAAGGTACGAGATTTTTTGGAGGGATCTCGATTGCTACTGGCTCTTTTCTAGTATTTACAGCCATCGTGAAACAGCAGCCTTTATCATATCTTACTGCTGCTTTGCCCATGAATACATCAGGAGTAGTTTTTATCAAGTGTAATTATGCTTGCCTGCGGCTGTTAGTTTGCGTTACAGGAATTTCTATGAGAACTCTTAATCCGGCTGATATTTCATATACCCGATTTTGACCAAAGGTTACTCCTGTAGTTTTAAAATGTTGAAAAGTTAAAAGGGATTCTAAATTTTCCTTATTTATGCTTATATTATCTATTACTCCGTAAAAATTGTGAATTGCTTATACATTCTGTCGTTGTATCAAGCAGTTCGAGTCCACGTTCTTCATCACTTATTGTTATAATTCTTCCTATAAATGGAATAGCACTTATAGGTTTTATTTTAGTATTAGGACACTTGTGTCATAACAAGGCCTGGCCCATTCTTTGGCTAAAAATAAATTTTCTAATATTTATGTCTCACCGAGGGGTGTTTCTTGTGCTACGACGTAAATAACGTGATTTTTATCAAATATGTTTAACGTTACTGTTTCTAATGTTATGATATTTTAAGAAGTTAATGCAACTAGAGCAATTTTTGTATCAGTATTTATGATCACATTTGGTAGTATTAAAGATATTTTGATAGCATTGACGTCTACTCCTGTATCTATAATAGAGGTGTCCTTGCTTTTATTGAATTGTTAAATTTTAAGTCTTACTGTCAGTGCATTGCCAATGCTTCTTGCGACGGACACTCAAGAAAAGAAACAAACTGGTTCATCAGTAGACACTGATTCAGGTCTTTGCTTCCTGGTGCGTCTGGGTAATGAGTACCATGCTCATTTAAAGAATGGCCTGGCTTAGGAGAACTGGGTCTGAAATTTTTCTGATTATTGAAAAAGTTTGACCATAAGGAAAAGCTAGCGTCATTTTGCGATTCACGTGATATCTGAACGTTTTTGCAAGTGCAGAGGTAATTTTTCATTGGAGAAGTAGACTAGTTACCAAATACCAACTGCCGTAAGCTTGAGTAAAAGGGACAATTCAAATAGGCTAATAATTGGTTTTGGTGTTGTGTTAGTTTTGTGGGGCCAAAATTTCGATAACTCTTCCACAAATCGTTCAAAGGCTGGTAAGATTGCGTTTCATTCGATTTTTGCAACATTTTTACAGACTGATCATTTGAGTCGTTATTTCCATAAGGAAGAGCTGGGGTAATACTATTCTTCCGTCTGAATTAAACGTAGTTGGGAATATGTTGGTGTCATAAGGGTTGTAATAATAAGATGTATTATCACGATTGTACATGTTGGAATCGTGATAGTCAACTTGTTGTAGATTGTTTTAATTTGGCTAAAAATATGCAAAATTTTCTTGTCTGTTTTGTTGGTGTACCAATAATTTTTGTCTTGCTATAGGGTGTAACTGCTAAGCAAGGTACATATGTAAGTTCTGATGGTACGTGGTAGCGTTAGTATTGGGGTATAATATTTTTTCAACCTCTTCTGCTTCTAAAGCTACTAGTAAAGCACTGGCAAACATTTTTGTAATGTTTGACATCATATTGGCCTTGAATCCATCGGCTAGGTCTCGCATAAATGTTTCACGACCAACCATTTCTAGATATAACTTGGAATCAGGCTGTCGATTTTTAAGAATGTTGTTGAAAACGACCTTTATTTTAGATGCTCTAGCGCCTTGATTAATAAGTTGAAAAATTCTATCGTAAAAATCACGAGTAGTTTGTCCCTGTTTCATTTGAGCATTATTAATTCCGGTGATACATAAAGTCTTAATTTTAGAAAGAGTAAAGTGTGCCTTTGAATGGCTTATAAAATCGTCTAATGTATTAATTTTTCATCCATCTAGACAACTTTTTGCTCTATTCTTTAGCCTAAAAATGACTGTGCTTAAAAACATAGGCTCTTACTCAATTGAAAGGGACTACAACTACTCAAGGGACCTACCATTTTTAACATCTTCCAAGAAATCTCTGAGAAGTGTATTTTGACCTCTATATATTGGCATGTGTAGGGCAACTTGACTTACAAGTAAGTCTGACTTATTTAGAGCTACATAACGTGATAATTTAAGTAATTCTGGTGATTTTTTAGCTTTCCTTGCCCTATAGTATTGTTCGAGTAACTGTACTCTTGTAGCTACATCTGCAACCTTGCTTGTATCCTTAAATATCCATTATGTGGAAAATTGTTTTAAAAAGGATAAGAAAAAACAACAAAGGAATTTAGAAAAATAAATAAAAATAAAAATTTAATTCGGTTGTAGCATACTCCAAGTAAAACAAAAGGCTTAGTTTTCCACAAGGAATTCCGTTTTGTTACGTTTGAACTTCTATAAGTAAAGGACGAAACTCCTAGATTCGTTCTACAAACAAATAAATCTAATCGTTGTTTGTCAGAAGCCAGCTATTGGCCCAAGGCCTTATTTGCTTTTACTTACAGTATACTTTTCATTAAAATCGTTGAATTGGCGATGTGGTGTAAAAATTCACCGATTGATATTTATAAAGTGGTGTACGCTGAGCTGTCATTGAATGACTGTTAGAGTATATGCCTTATACCATACGGTAGTAGCATATCTTATTCATTATTTTATCTCACGTTCTTGTAAAAGTCTTTGTCATATGGTGTCTATTTTATCTTTTCTTAGTATTAAATTTACTCATTAAGGTCAGAATTATGTGTCTATGAATTACGATCGTTAGTTATCCACTGCTTGTGTGCACGCAGTTTCAAGATCTCACAAGGCTTACCACAACGATGTTCCTAATCTTACGCAAGAGTACTCGTGGTGATGACAATAATTAGGCTTCCTTTCTTAACGTCAAAACCAAAGTCAACGGTCCATTCATTCTTGTTTCTCCTTCATTCACTTTTTAGGCGAGTTTACTGTGGCCTGGTCAGCTCTAGCTTTTCTCACACAGCTTAGTCACTGAACTTAGTCTTACATTTGCTTGAAATGCAGGCTTTAACACGTAGCTTAATCATCAAACTAACTCTTACATTCACTCAAAAGACGCAACAGAACTCACTCTCTAACCTTTATAGTTACTTTGGAATACTTAATAAAAAAAAGGCGAATATTGTTATGTGTAAGGAGTTTTTATACTCTTGCATTCAAAGAGGACGCGTCAAGTTTGAGATCTAAACAACCAATAAGAGCTTAACCTAATTACTCTTGACTGACACAAGCACAGTCGTTGTGCAACAATTGAACAGTAATTGATAGTTAAAACTACTGATCTCTCTGATCTAACTTGAAGTGCAATTGGCTGTCGAAATTGTATATGATATTTCTTGTGTACATCCGCAGTAAAGAATGATGAAATTATAAATTATTTACATTATTGGATGACTTTATGTGAATTGATTTCGTAAGTTGAGCGTTGTATAAGATTGTTTGAGGCTGCAAGCATAGTACGAGTGTTGCAACGGTAGCTTGTTTCAAAATAAGTAAGTTATATGTCACGTGGTTGCAGAAGCACGTTTACCGCTCAATGGTTAAAAATAGCTGAGCTTTTGCTTTGTATAATTTAGAAACGAAACTCTGTGTTTTAAAGTAATAAATATTAAGTATATGACACAGGATGTCACATCACTATCGTTTTGATGATTGTTATTGTAGTAACTGGCATCGTTGTCATCGCTATTATGATTTTTACGTAATCTTTATCGTTGCTTCCATTGTATTATTGTTTTTAAAATTTTTACTAATATCGTAATTTTTCTGTTTTTATCATCTGCAAAAACGGCATTATTTTTGTTGTTGGCATTGTCATCGTTATTATTATTATTATTATTATTTTTTTGCCATTAATTTTGTTATTGTTATCATTATACATGTTTTTAGTATTCTCATTAGGCTTATTATTGCCATAGCATTTCATACCATTACATTATTTATCGTTGTTATCATTACTGTTTTCGTCATAATTCTTGTCATTTTTACTATTATTGTCATAGTTATCGTTATCGTTTTTGTGGTTATCATTGTCATTGGATTTTTTATTATAATCCTTGTAATTATTGTTGCCGTTATTCTTGTGATCAATACTTTTATTTTCATTACTACAATAGTTTTTGTTATCATTACTAATATTATTGTTCACCTTCTGAATATTATTGTCATTATTATTGTTACGTTATCGTCATGGCAACTGTGATTATGATCTTTATTGTCATTGATATTGTTATACTTATTTCAGTCTACCTTATTTTTGTCATCGTCATTCTCATTGTTATTATTATTTTTTTAATTATTGATTATTATTGTCATAATTTTTAAAACTATTGTCACTATAGATAACATTGTTCTTGCCATCTTTATAGTCTTAGTCACTGTTAATTCTGTTTTTATAATTACCATGTATATTGCCATTATTATTGTCAGTGTTATAGTCATTCTCGTTAACAACATCATGGTTATTGTCATTATCATTGTCATTGTCACTGCTGCTGCCGTTTTCGTTATTTTTTTCATTGTTATTATCATAGTTATTATTATTCGTTTTATTGTCGTTGTCATTGTTTTCATATTTCATCTTTATTATGTCTTAAGTCATTGTCATTAGCATAATTCTGTTCGTTAATATTATTTTTATCGTTATTGTCACCACTATTATAATCGTAGTCATTAGTCTTATTACTATCATCAATATTGTTATTATAAAGGTTAATTCTATTGTTGTCATCGCTGTTATCGTCACCTTTATTGCAAAAATACTGCAAAAATTAAGTAGAAACATTATCTCCAGTAAAATTTGCTCAAATTTGCAAACTTTATAGCTTACAATCTCTTGAACTAAAGTTTTAACAGTTAGTAAACATAAAAACCAAGTTCTCTTAAGTCATAAGTGGTTAAGGTCGTTGATTTTTAAAAAAATTTATCGTTTACTTAATCCAATATTATGATCAAAGTTATTACGTACAATGTTCAATTAGCTTACTAAAGTTAAATTTGTCAAGAACATCTGTTTTTCTCGAGTGTTAGAGTCTTATCTAATTATTATTTAGTGACAAAGTGTTTGTGATACTTTGCATACTACTATCAATAATTACCTACTTTATTTTTTGCCATTAATAGTTGCACGGGTCAATAGCAATCAGATCTTAAAGCCTAATAAAATGTTTTTTTTTCGTGATAAGTAAAAGTGCAGTTGTTCAAAATTGAACTCAGTAAAATAGTGGACTATATAATTTATATTGCACGCCGGATTTAGGAGAGCGTGAAAAGGATGTAAAAAAAATAACACAATAATAAATGCACTACACACTTTTAAACACTTTAGCCGTTTATAACATAAAAACAATCTCTCTGTTTAATTTTATTTTAACATGTCATAATGCTTACTTACTTGCAAGATAAAAAAAAGGAAAAACCAATTTATGAGTCAGACGGAGAAATTACGTGTTAATCGAAAATGTAAATTGCTTTTCGTTACAGGAATCCTACACAAAAACGATACACGTAAAAATTATAGAGATAAGCCCAAAGCAACTTACCGAAACGGGCGTATGAGGCTGACCGTCGATAACCGCAGCAGCAGCAAGCTGCTGGACAAAAGTTAGTATGAACAGAGTCTGTTGGTGTATTAATAGACGCGTGCACGCTTATGATTGGCCCCTATAGGTAAGAGAATATCCTAAAGCGCGAGATTTCAAATCTCATAAACTGAATTTTCTATTTACATCAGTATAATGTTACTGATGGTGAACATAGTCTCAAGATTGATAGACAGAAGTGTAACGAATGTATATTAATAACAAGTCTTAGAAGGACAAAAGGGTGGATCGCATTCCACTTACAAACATTCGAAATAATGAAAGTTTTTTTTTAATATAATGACATTCAGCCAGTAACAATCAATAATACTGATGTTTTACATAGTCCCAAGATTGAGGGACAGGAGAATATAATAACATACAACCAAGTGCCGTGTGAATGAAGCAGTGGAACGCTTTCTACGTACAATAGCAAATAGTTCAAAAAAATCAACAAAAAAAACATAATAAACAAATAACTGATAATTTTATATTAATTTTTGCAAGGTTTGTGACTTTCAGATATGAGATTTGATAATCATAATAGTAAATAAAAAGAAAATAAATTCATCTAAATAAGACTAATTATTATTGTGTCCTAACTCAAGGTTAGATACGGTATGCAATAATATTGGTTTGTGTATTGCCCTTACAAAACTAGATGAAACGGTTCTAACCTTAGCGACTCTGACGAGAGACTTGGCATCCTTATAGACTTTAATAACCATGCCTGGAGGACATTTACCAGGTGAAGAAGACTTGTTTTTTATGAGCACGAGATCACCAGGCTTAACGGAGCGTTAAGGATTCAACCACTTGCAACGACTTCGTAAAGTGGAAAGGTATTCAAGTGACCACCTTTTCCAGAAGACTTAGAGAGATTGTGTTACTAGCTTCCAGCGTTTAAATGGTAATACCTTTTCAAATGAAATATCGGGCTCTGGCACAAGAAATGAAGACTTCATGATCAAGAAATGAGCAAGAATAAGAGGATCAAGCTCAGAGGAATCATCATTAAGGTAAGCAAAGGGCCGAGAGTTGAGGCATGCCTCTATTCTACACAATAAAGTAGAAAATTCAACTACTATCAAAATCTGATCGCCAACTACACGCTTCAAATGATGTTTGGCGGATCTGACTGCTGATTTCCATAAACCCCCAAAATTTGAAGCAGATGCAGGAATAAAGTGCCACTGTGTACCTGATTTACCTAATTCATAGGCAAAATTAGGGTCACGACTACGTTCTACCAACATTCTTTCCAACTCAGTATCAGCACCAATGAAATTTGTGCCATGATCACTGAATGAATCTGTGCAGTGGCCACGTCTAGAAATAAATCTGTGAAAGGCAGCTATAAGGGCCTCTTTTGTATAATCCTCCACAACTTCAAGATGTACTGCACGAGTTGACATGCAGATGAAAACTGCAACGTAACCCTTAATAGTTCCTTTACCCTTGTGTTTTGACAAGCGTATTGGAAAGGGGCCAGCAGAATCGATCCCTGATTTTTGAAAAGGAGAACTCTGAGTAACACTAGAACAAGGCAAGTCTCCCATTCACCTAGTTTGTGATTTAGACTTATATATTTTACAAGTAATGCAACGAGTAAGCTCAGCTCTTACAGTCCATCTACCACTTACAATCCAGTACGTTTGACGGAGTGTAATGATCGTTAACTGCACTCCACCATGTAAAGTTAATCTATGATAATAGTGAATGAGCATAAATGTCAACTGATCTCCATCTGTTAGTATCAAGGGATAATTGGCATCATCATCAAGTAAGGCTCTACTCAATCTACCCCCAACTCTTATCAATCCGCAGTTTATAAACGGCGTAAGATTAAGCAAACGGCTAGATCAAAGAAGTGGTGAGCTATCTTCTAAACTACGATCTTGATTTTAAGTAAGTACCTTGAACTCAGCGGAATAGTGACATTATTAATGCTGATAAACTAGACACAGTCTAGAACAATCAATTTCTGATGTTGAAAGGTGAATCGAGTGAACTTTAATAAAAGAATACAATTCAATAAACTGCAAACTAGCCTGTAAAGGGGGCTTAAGATTTCCAGCTATAGGTAAATATGAATTCTTTTGTTTAACTTTATGTAAACAACGGTATGTAAAACGAAGGCAATATGCTGTTACTCTTAGCAACCGTTCCCACTTGGAATAACGAGTTAATAGAGTCATATAAAAGGACTCAGAACTATTTACAAGACTATTTACAGAAGGCATTGAACTATTTACATTTATAGAGACTTTACAACCATAATATTTGATTTTTGTGACAAGTTGGATCCTGAACCGCAGGGCATCTGACCCGATAACAACCATTCTATTTGCAAAGCAGAGGCAATTAGGTAGTCAGGGGCTAATTTGCGAACTTCCTGACCGATAATAACTGCATGGACAGATGCATCTAACAAAATATCAATTTTATCTAAACGGTAAAATTCTGGATCTGCTAGAATTACATCCTTTCCATAATCTAAATTTGCCAAACCACTACCTAGAGTATTCGTAGGAAGAAATTTACGGTATACGCACTAACGCATCAACAAGGTCCTCAAAACCAGACTCAAAATGAGGCCTAAATTTGAAAGCAACTGATTTTCTAGCGTCCATAAAAATCAGTCCACCCACTTCTGACAGAGTCGTACTAACTGATCTCGGTTTCAAATGCAGCATATTACAGAGAAATTTAGTGGTAAGACAACTCTGTGAGCACTGATCAATAAGAGCTCGTACCAATATGTGAGATCCATCAGTGGCATACACGAAAACACGAGCAGTAGCTAGAAGCACCTTGGGTGAGACAATTTTATTACTACTACATGACTGTACATTCACACTAGACTCTGAAGAAATCTGAGTAAGGTTTTGTACAGTAGAATAGTTCGTCAAGTCATTTTCAGATTTTGTTTGCTTATTAATAGCAGAGACAGATGTAGAATTAGACTTATATCCTCTGTGCATAATGGTGTGATGCTTTTGGTTGCACTGTGAACACTTGTTATTAACAGAGCACTCCCGACTAAGGTGACAACCAAAACAATTGATACAGAGACGATGGGACTTCAGAAAATTCCATTTATCGCTCCACTCCCGTGATTTAAATGAATCACAAGAGACAAGATGATGTTTTTGATTACAGAATTGGCAAACAATTGAATCTGAAACAACTGTCTGATGTGCAGTAACACCAGATATAGGCTTACCACTAGAAGATCCCATATTTTTAAAAGGAGTAGTTGTGCGAATATTTACAATCTTATTTACAGGTTTGGAAGGAAACGATTTCATTGTAATGATTTGTGCTAAAATGAAGTCTCGTAGTTGACCTAAAGTAGAAGGATCACTGCTACTACCTAACATTTTTTGCCAATCCTTGTTCGTTTGAAAATCAAATCTACTAACTACAAGAGCGATCAATATGTCAGCATCTCCTACTGCTCTCTCTAAAGATATCAAAGAATCAACAGAACTTATCATCTCCTTAGATATGTGCTTCATTTCAGAGCAAGAACTGCCTCTTATAGCTTGACAACTGAGAATAGTAGTTGTATACGTATTAATGTCATCATCGACGTCCATTATCATATTACCGTGTTATGGTATCCCAGTCCTGTATATAACTCTCTTCAGACAAGGGTATATTTTTAATGTGGTCTGAAGCTTCACCCTTTAGATGCGCCCTAAGATGTTGATATTTAATAATAGCTGGTAATTTTTGCTTCTTTTGGACTATAGCCCTATAAACTTTGCGAAAATTCTCCCAACTAGCAAAATCATCATCAAAGGATGGCAAGTCTATTGAAGGGAAAGAAGAGAAACTCTGAAACGAACTAACATTGGCATTGGCAGGAGGTAAGGAGCCTGTTGGATTCGAATGATCATTAAGCGAATTAAAAAAATCGTTGAAATCACCCTGAACTGAATAAAAAGTATATTCCACCACTTCATAGAACTCATTTTTAAAATAATCATAAGTTGTGGGTAAAGGTTTTGTATTTATAATATCATCATGAGTAGATTTAAAATGTTCAAAAGTATCTCTGAGTTGTTGAAGCCTAGAGTCAGCCTGACCCCTGGTCATTTTTACCAGGCCAAGTTTCTTAAAGTTTGTAAAGGAACCTTTAATTGTGTTAAACAGTTTAACTTGTAACTCATAAAGAATTTACATTTTGATAAGGTAAATTTGAATTCAAGTGATAAATATTCAATAAATAAATACAAACCACGCACCATAGCCAAACTTGAGTCAGACAAAAGCTTACTAATTTACCAATAACGCTAAGCGACGGTAGTGTTCTTAATTTTTACAAGTGCTTACATAAAGTTAAGTTCGCAAAAATATATTCAAGTCAATCGGTAAACAAAAAAAAAGAAAAACTATGAGGAACTGATATTACAAACCACAAAATATACAATTTTACAAACCGTGTAAAGAGGACCAAGTATTCGTAGTTATGTTAAGTTCGATAGACCTGCAGGACTTGACAGCAGCGGTGCTGACTCAATAGCCTGTATAAGCTGGCCGCAGCACAAGCTGAAGACAAAAAGACCCGTGGAGCCAGCAGCAACAGCGTTTTTGTCTCAATAGCCTGCAGAGACAGGCAGCAGCAAATGCTGACGACGACCTAATCACGAGCAGTAGCAGCGGTGTTGTTACAATAGCCTGGATAGGCAGGCAGCAGCACACGCTAAAGATAAAAGGACCCGTGGAGCCAGCAGCAGCAGCGATGTTGTCTCAATAACCTGCAGAGGCAGGCAGCAGCACATCTGACGACGACCAAAGCACGAGCAGTAGCAGTGGTCTTGTCACAATAGCCTGCAGAGGTAGGTAGCAGCACACGCTAAAGATGAAAGGATCCGTGGAGCCAACAACAGCAGGGGTGTTGTTACAATAGCCTGCATAGGCAGGCAGCAACACACGCTGAAGATGAAAGGACCCGTGGAGCCAGCAGCAGCAGCGGTGTTTTCTCAATAGCCTGCAGAGGCAGGCAGCAGCACACGCTGACGACGACCAAAGTAGGAGCAGCAGCAGCGGTGTTGTCACAATAGCCTGCAGAGGCAGGCAGCAGCACACGCTGACGACGACCAAAGCATGAGAAGTAGCAGCGGTGTTGTCACAATAGCCTGCAGAGGCTGGCAGCAGCACTCGCTGAAGATGAAAGGACCCTTGGAGCCAGCAGCAGCAGCGGTGTTGTCTCAATAGCCTGCAGAGGCAGGCAGCAGCACACGCTGACGACGAAAGGACCCGTGAAGCCAGCAGCAGCAGCGGTGTTGTCTCAATAGCCTGCAGAGGCAGGCAGCAGCACACACTGACGACGACCAAAGTACGAGCAGCAGTGAGTCTCCCATATAAACAATGGACTCGCTCGCACCTGACGACAAATGAACAAAGAAAAAAGAGAAAGAGATATAACTACATGTGTGTGTGTGTGCGTAGGGACTACGCGCCGGCGCGTTGACCACGTCAGCCTCGTCGCCCGAGAAGAACGAAAACAGAAGCCAAGATGGCCGATAAAAAGACCAAGTGTTTTACACAAACGGAAAATGTCCTACACCTTTATTTCACCTTCCCATATCCTACTCGGAGAACCATGTTCGAAATTGAACTCAGTAAGATAGTGGACTGTATGATTTATATCGCACCCTGGATTGGGGAAAGCGTTAAGAGGATTTAAAAAAAGACACAATAATAAATGCATAACACACTTTTAAACACTTTAGCTGTTTACTATAAAAATCAATCTCTCTGTTTAATTTTACTTTAACATGTCATCATCCTTGCTTACTTGCAAGAGAAAAAAAAGGAAGAACCAATTTATGAGTCAGACGGAGAAATTACATGTCAATCGAAAATGTGAATCGCTTGTCGTTACAGAAATCCTACACAAAAACGATACACGTGAAAATTATAAACACGAGCCTAAAGTGACTTACCGAAACGAGCGTATGAGGCTGACTGACGATAACCGCAGCAGCAGCAAGCTGCTGGACAAAGGTTAGTATAACCAGAGTCTATTGGTGTATTAATAGACGCGTGCACGCTTATGATTGGCCCTTATAGGTAAGAGAATATCCTAAATCGCGAGATTTTAAATCTCATAAACTAAATTTTCTATTTACATCAGTATAATGTTACTGATGTTGCACAGCAGTACTTATAGACAAGTCTTTTCTACAAAATGAAGTATAAATTAATACAAATATAATTAAGAATTCATTTTAATAAAAAAAAAAAAACGTTAAAGGAGGAATTTAACTAATTTTATGATACTATGCAATCTATAACAACTAAATTAAGTATTGTAAGACTTTAGATGTAGTTATGAATAACAATAACACTCTTGAGTTTTGATACAAAAGCAATACTTCAATTATCACTAACTGTCTTATATCTGATTATGTATGAAATCCCGATGTCATAAATAAGAAGTTATAAGCAAGAGATAAAAGAGGTTTTTTAATGCATTAACGTCACATAAGTTCACTATTATTTTTTTATTATTACTAATACCACTACTAGAACTATTGTTACTATTACTACGATTATAATATTCGCTACTATTTTGTTATTATAACTACTATCACTACTGCAACTATAGTTATTAAGTTTGCTATTATTTTTTTTTATTGTTATTATTATCACTTTTTGTATAACTTTAATTACTACCGTTATTATCATCGTTACCAATAAATTCACTTTTGTTTCTTTTCTTAAGTCATGAAGTGTGCTCGCTCTTTTAATAATAACTAGTAGCACTACTTTGGCATGAATATTAGTTATAAGAAATGCTAGCTGCAAAGAGAGACAGAAGAAAAAGGGATATTGTATCTTTACTCTCTAGTTATTTGGACTGCGAGATGAATTTTCTAATTTGCAAACCATCACGTGTTTGAACCTGAGTGGCAGCCCTGAATTATGCAAAAGCATGACCTAGAAATCAAGCTTTCCTATTTAATGATCACTTTCCCGGTTGACACGCAGGACCTTTTCCCAATACTCTAACTTTGTGTGTGCACAAGAACGGCATCCCCGCATTGTCTCATATAAGACCGTATATAAGGACCAAAGCCTCCTACATTAGTCAGTCTTGCCAGTCTTAGTTAATTGATCCTACCATCCTTGACTCTCTTTTAATTAAGGTCCTCTGCTTGGCTCACCTTAGTCAAGTTTCCTATGCTGCTGCTCTCAATCGGCGGCACTCTTCTGAATCATCCTTGACTTCTTGAGTCAAAATATTGGTTAATTCAGATTGCCTCTAGTATTGACAGACAATAAAACAGTAAGTCAAAAAGAAAACAAAGCAAATCTTTTTTAATTTTCACCAACACACCCATCTGTACGAGCAGTTTTCCCGAACCCCTCTGGCTGCTATTTGTGCAAAGGAGCAAGCAAGTTTATCTGCTCACGGTCTCTTTTTCACCGTCTCGCGAGAGTGGCTGACGTAAAATTATACCCCCCTCCCCTCACGTACCTTACCACCTTGCATCGCGGCCTATCTTCGTCTATCTGACTGGCTGGATACTCAAGCAAAAAGAATCCTGAACAATAAGCGAAAGCTTAGCTCAAAACCTTGTACGTTACACCGACGTTACAACTGCGAATGATTAAAACATAAATTAGAAATTAATACGACCAATAGTATACAAGCAAGTATTGATACATCTAAATCTTTGTATCAAGAAGTGCATGTGCATAGATGGCAGCACTTTAAATACAAGCACTTGATATTCTCCATACATGCCATTTTTCTTAATATCCTATATACTTAAGACTCATAACACTTAACCACATAGTTTCTTTTTCAAGAAAATTTTTTTAAGAAAAAAATAAGAATGAGAAAAATAAAAATAAAAATAAATAACAATGAGAAACTGCAACCATCTATGCATATGCCCCTCTCGATACAATGATTCAGATGTATTAACAATCGCTTGTATACTATGAGTCGTAGTAATTTCTAATTTACCGACAACAATTAGAGTCACATAACGACTTTATCGAGCTAAGGTGAAAGACAGCTCTAAAAATCACTTCTTGGTACAACGATTAGGATGTATCAACATTCGCTTGTATACTGTTGGTCGTATGAATTTCTAAATTACCGAGAGGCATTAGAGTCACATAATTACTCCATCGAGCTTAGGTTAAAGACAGCTCTAAAAAATAAAAATAAGAAACTTGTCTGAACTTTCAGTGTAAGTAAATGTACAGCTCCTCAGTAGCTCAAGTGGTAAAGCAACTGTCTAGTAAACAGGAGGTTGTCTGTTTGATCCGCTCCCAAGGAGAATGTTTTTAATATTCTTATTTATTTCTTAAGAAAATTTTCTTGAAAAAAAACTATGTGGATTAGTTTTATGAGTCTTAAGTATATTGGATATTGAAAAAAGGGAATGTATGGAGGATATAGAGTGTTTGTATTGAAAGTGCTACCGTCTATGCATATGCACCTCTTGATACAATGATTTAGATGTATCAACATTTGCTTGTATACTATTGATCGTATTAATTTCTAATTAACTGACTTGCATTAGAGTCACGTAACTCAAAACATGAATGTTTTTTTTTAAACATAACATTATATTTCCCTGAAGAATGGACATAATAAGAAAAACGAGCTTTCTGTTCACGAATGGGTAGTTGTTTTGAGTTATGCTTGAAACTTTTTTTTGTTAACCATCTAAAAGTATAAGCCACTGAAATTGTACTTCACAATTACTTTTAAATTTAGAATTTAAATTTGTATGCTATTCAAATGAAACAATTTTTCTGTAAAGAGCTAAGAGAATATAGAAAAAAAAGCATTTTTTAAATGCGATTTTAAGTTGTAGTTAAACTTTTTCATGTAAATTATATATTTCAAAGAGCAAGGTTAACTTGACTTTGCAGAAAAATGGTTACAAAATCTGCTTTTAGTTAAGAGAGCATGTGTATGTTCTGAACTAGGTTATCCGAGAAGAAGACATTTAGGTGAGACAAAAGTAATTATAAGGCAGGAACTCTGATAGGTACAGGTAAGTCAGTGTGTTATAAACTACAAATCACCGTCCGTGATTATGCATTTAAAACGTATAGTACCTTAGTCTTAGCTGTTTGTGAGGTGATTAATATCTACTCTAGTAAGACATTTCAAGTATGCGTAATATCGTAGATCTTGTCCCACTCATATTTACTTAGGTGGTATGCCTGTCAGTCAGTGGCAGTAGGGCCTTGTTAAAAATAAATAATAGTATGTGCAGTATGTACTCTAGTTATAAATATGGATGTAAAGGAGTCTGAAGTCAAAGATTGCGTAGTACCTTGATTACATCGTAATCAAGTTATATTGTCATTGCTTTCAGCCAGCCATTCTCCATACGCGTACATGACAGCATTAGTATGTGTGTGAGTTTAAGTTGGGGAGATGTGTTTGTACATCTAAGAGTGTTGAGAAGATATTACTGCAGTAGATAGTAGAAATACATTTGTATACTTATTGTAGGTGAATTTAAGAGCCAAATAGTATACAAAATGATTCTACTATTTGTAATATTGAATCTTTGGTCTGCCTGACTGTATTTTTTTTTGCGAAATCATTAGCTGTTTGACCAGTAGGCTCAAAATACATTTACATATTTTTATCTGTATAAAATACTATTTAAATAGCTGCATTACTTTAATCTCATTCTGGAAAAAGTAACTAACTTTAATAATCGTAGTAACTCAAAAAGTAATATGGAAAATAAATTTTTACTTAAATTGTGATATTTGAATAATATGGTAGGAGCCTAAACTGTGAAGTAAGGTAATTCTGTATTAGAGGTAGTGTAAAAAATACAGGTAACTGATACAGCAGTTTCTTAGTTCTGTCAAAGTAAGGAACTAAAAAATAGCTTTAAAGTAAAATGTTTTTGTATAAGTACCTGAGGCATAGTTATTAGAAAAAGTGACCTAACTTGTAAAAGTATTGAGAGGCATGGTCTAAATCATGTTAAAGAAAAAAAATCAGTCATTTAATTACATAACTAATTATTTTTACATCCAGAAGCTTTTTAGTTCATCTTGTTAAAGTTTTGATTTTGTTCCTACTCAACGTTAATTCAAGAATAGTACAAAAGTTTTCATAAACATTATAATAAGTAACATGTTGTTTGTGTTTTTTCTCATAAAGCCTTTACATGTTACTTTATAGACCTACTAGCGACAAAGAGTGGGTTTCAAACAAAAATTAAAAGTGCTAAAAAAATTTTCACTAAAGCATTTTACTTACTTTGTTCAGCAATCGCAAGAAAAAGTCAAGTAAAATCATTTTTATTGTTTATAGATGTTGAGCGTTTTGCATACACTAACCTGTTATATCATGAAAGAAGCAGTTAAAAAATTTTTTTTTTATGTTAATTATAAAAAGTACTGAATAGTTTTAGTATTTGACAAGACTCGCTTGCTTTGCTGGCAACTTAGGCATCAAGAAATCTCTTCGTAACCATACTTTGTCAGTTAAGGGAAAAAATGTTAATTTACAAAAAATATGATCCTTACAAATGTGAATCTTGTTTTGAATACATTAATTTTTAATTTTAATTAATGTTTAACCAGCCTTCAAGGTCATCAACTTTGGTCTCGTTTCTACAACCTTTTAGCAACACCCTATGGATTTTAGTTATGGTATCAGTCCATGTAGTAGCCCTTGTCTTGTATTTATTGGATAGATTCTCTCCCTTCGGACGATTCAAATTGGCTAACAACGATGGCACTGAAGAGGATGCACTAAACTTATCAAGCGCTATTTGGTTTGCGTGGGGAGTTCTTCTGAACAGCGGTATCGGAGAAGGTATTGTAAGATAATCTTTTATATAAGCTTCTTTAATAACACATCAAAGTACTTATTCATGCTTATAATACAAGTTCTATTAAAAAGTGGTGGCATTAAAAAAATGATCCATGTGTATGTCAACTACAATATCTATATTTATTCATCAAATAAAAAAAACTCTGCACAAACCAAGTATTACACCTATAAAATAAACCATAACGATGTTTCTGGTAAATGTAAGCTTCTACCAGTGTCAAAGGAGCAGATGGCTCAGTTATGTACTAATGATTCCAGACAAATGTAAGATTCTTTTTCTTAACTGTTAAAATAAGATAGTTTATAACTTAATTTAAAATTCAAATGTATTGTAAGGGTGACATGATGGAAATCAGCTTTTGCACTCACTTTATGTAGCCTTTTGCACTGTCAGAGATGAAGTCAAGCTAACAGTGTTGCATTATTATTTATAATATGATAAACAAAGTAAGAAAAGGTAGTTTGTAAGTAAGACAATAAAAATCTACAAATTCCGAAGTAAAGAGTACTTTTGCTACTTATATGTCTACAACAATTTCCTGTTTCTTCTTGACACTAGCGTGCCTCACATAAGTTTGTGTCATCTGTCAATCTATGTCATACTTACGCAAAATAACTTTCTTCTTGGAGGTAAATTTGGATTTGACAGTAAAAGCCCATAAGATTTTTTTATAAACAACCATTTTAGTTACGATAAATTTGTCGTTACATAGAGACAAGTCAGCACCATACACACAAACACCCACGTTTGCCAGTAGAGGTTTGTCAATTCTGATAGTAAAGTCAGCTTGCTACAATTTCATGTTTTTTTCACCTAAACTCTTTCCCTTCTAGATACATTCTTGTTTTCTACAATCAGTTGTGCAGCTCTGACAAGCATACACCACTTACTATCACTTTTCTACTTATCGTTAAAAATTTCTGCTAATGTTGTATGCCCAAATAGAGTCCACGTACACATGCGCATACGTAAAGAGATTGTTTTCAATCTTGCTCTACCACAAGGCCAAGAAAATTTTCATCTTATAGCATAAGTACCTATTGCTTAAATATTTAAACACATGAGCTTCCTTTTGACTACGCATCAGCTTTTCATTTTGAAGCTTTACTTTTCGTCTTTTAACATGCCTAATAATAAAGCAAACGTTAAGTGTAAGTCTCTTCTGAAGTATCTGATTTAACTGGTCACTTGCATTCGAAACTTTGTTAATAATACAAAGAAAAATTAAGGCATTGGAGTATCATTCTGTTTTAAACACATAAAACAAATCTCAGTTCTTAGAAGATTACTTAAATGCATTATCATTTTAGACCTTACGGGTAATCCTTAAGTCTCACCTACAGTAATTGTATTATTAATGCAAAATACACGCTTAATCTAGCAAGCAAAGATTCTTTGAAATACGTGCTTATAAAAAACGTACTGATCTTGTGTCGCAGCTAAGGTCATAGGCTTAAAAGTAACTTACAAAACTTAAGGCTTTCAAAATTATAGTAGAATCCACCTAGACTTTTCTCATGTATTTTACAACGTTCCCAGCACTATTGATGATTTTAACAGGGTTTTTTAACTTTATACTCTAAACTCATCGAAAGGCCTACTCACACATTAGACGAACGTACCCATTATCGTTTACTCAAGGAGACGACATGTCCTAACTATCGGTCACCTAATTTTTTTTTTTTTTTTTATAGGCCTCAGCTATATTTTTAATAAATAACAAAATAGATTTATATCAAAACAACTTTTTGTTTGATGCCCCAATAATACTCTTTTATGTTTAAGAAAATGCATTTTAGGATATAAAGAAAAATAATCGATGGTTAGGACATGAGCAATAATTAGCACATTCACCATATCTTTCAAAATTTACACAGTGTTCAGATGTGTCACACTAACTTGCTCTAAGTCTCATTTGAGATTGTATTCAAATTTGAATTCTAGTTTTTCTGTAATAATAGGTTGCAAGCTGTTAGCAGCCCTATAGAAATTTTAAGAGGTCAAGAAATCTTTGTGACTCTTAATCTGTAATTATACGTAAGTAAAGAAAGTTGCGTACATTCATTATTAGTGTTAAAGATAACTACTATATATCTGCCTACCACTAAAATTTAAATTCTTATAGATTCTTGAGAGGCCGTATTTTAATTATTACAGAGCATGAAGGGAAGATAAGAAGAAAATTTCAGTGTTTGTAAGATTAATGATTAGTATTCAAAAGTCTTTTAAGTGCTGGGACACATAATCACCATGTTTGCATCTGCCAAACATTTTTATTAGACTGTATAAGTATAAACCTTATCAATATGTTGTCGATTATAGACAAATACGCGAAGTCTTTGACATATTAAGCAAAAACTGTCACAACCGTTCTCATCATGGCTTTCTATTCTCAGGTCATAAACAACTTGAAGGTGTTGGAACACTACTTAATCAGTAAAAGCTCTCTTGTTTTATATTCTTAAGAGGTCTTATAAGAATTTTAATCCAGTTTATAGTACGTATTCTTCTATTGAATGATATACAATTCTTTGATTCCTCATTCTCCGGTTTCATTTGCTTAATATTCAATTTTCTGATTGACGCAGTAAATGTGAGTCAGCTTATACTATGTACAGTTTTACATATTTTCTGGATTTATCATATTGTCACTCCTACTGTAATGTCTCTAAGAACCCAATTATAAAACTACTAAAAGGTAGAATATCTCTAGCACCTTGTTTTGAATCGCCTGGTGTCAAATTACTGTAAACTGCTGTATTATGAAACCAAAGTTCAATGTTTTAGCCACTAAGAAAGAAATATTTTTTTTTAGATTCTTATGATTTCATAAGGACAGGTGGCTGACTTCCAAGGTCTATATTATAAGTCAATATAATATCCTTACACAAATAGCTTTTAACAAAACTAATAGGTTAGGTAAGTTCAATACGTTGAGTTCATATTTGGTAAGAAACTTCTGAAGCCTTTGTACACTAGCCATGAAAAAAATCATTTATCACAAATTTGTAGCCTTAAAAAGCTTTGAAATCAGTATGTAAAAACTGTTAGCTTCTTTTAACTCAACCAAACTAAGTACTAAGTATTATTAACTTATGCCCTAACGTTTTCATATACTTTCAACGTAGCAAGGCATTCATGTACTTGATATGAGACTTGCATGAAGTTCACAAACTAAAGTCAATATTACTAAGTTTGGTTTTGTAAAAGGATCAGTGCTTGAAAAAAAAATACTTTACCTGTTTTATATTTTGAATTCAAAATTTTTCAAGGCTACAGATTGATGAGGAAAAATACCATTAATTTGCCAGTGTATTGAGGCTCTAGAGATTTTTGGACAAAATATTATCTCAACACATTAAACTTTACTCACCATTTAGTTTTGCACCAAATTACATTGACCAAATTATACTATTTTCCAAATTTTTTAGATAAAATACTCAATAATTAAATGCATAAATAATCTAAAATTTGTAATTTATTCAAAGATTTTTTATCATTATGTCCTTTTGTGTTTTAATAAAATCGAAACATTTCAAATACCATTTGTAAAATTTCTACATAATACTGACCATAAACAATTTTTCGTCATTAAAATATGTACGGAAGTTGTAATACGCTTGTATTGAACTATTTCTTATTTAACTACTACTTTAATCATTGATTATAAGCGTACAATTATTGTCCATGTAAATTGCCTTATTAAATAAGACTTCAACTTATAGCTTATTATTTAGGGCACTTTAGAGAATAATTATGGTTTTTTTATCGATCAGATTATATTGTTACTACTACAGCTTGGTTGTTGGATTTATTGTAAGTAGCTGTTTTATTGGACAAAACGTAAATCAGTAAACAATAAAATCTGTGTCGACGATTTTTCAGCCAATGAACAGCCCTCGTATTATCCTGTAATAAAACTTTTTTGTACGTCCCTTACATCATTCCTGAATACTGAACACCTTTTCTTCAGAAAGTCTGTCACAAGCGTCTGACTTGAGAACGCCAAACACTCCTAAAAGAAAATTGAAGAAAGGGGATGAAGGAGAAACTAATTACTAATAAACACGATCACTTGTTTAAATCATACAGTATGTCTACGTTATTGATTCACCCTCGACAGTTTTTTAAAATTCCACACCTCCTGTCTCTTTTTCCCTCTCAACACACATATGATATATACATATATATATACCAATGATCCCCTGTCAGCTTTGCCCAAGACTCATTAAATGGAACATCATCGTGTGTTAACGTGTAACGCAGAGAATTTTTAGCTGAAGATCTTATATATATTCCTCACACTTTTCAAAAAAAAGTTATTCTTCTTAAAAACATGTTAGTTTAAAATTGATACAGTTTTATTGATAAAAAAAATACACTGTTAAAAGTACAGAAATGTAATTGTGCCATAAAATAACCGTTGGCCCTAAAGGATCGTTGATTTAAAGTTTCTGCCGTATAATCTATGAAACGTTCCATTTTTCAAAGCTGTTAAGGTTTGAAACTTACATAAAGTATACAATTAAAAATTTTTTTAGTTTTTTCTCAAAATTTGGTTACCAGAGCAACAAAGTTCTAGAGCTTACTCTCTACATTAATTCTCTATTCATCGATTTTGATGCTGTTGCTTCCATCTTTATAAATATTCTGTGTCAGTTTCTTGACATCTTAAATTAGATACATTAGATGCATTTGAAGTCTCCTTTTTCATTCGCTCTTTTCCTACTTTAAGTATGGTTGAGATTTTTGTAAGCCCTAAAGGATTTTTTTGGAAACTTTGTTAAGTTATAATAAATTTTTTGGCAAGATAGTTCGATGTGTAATGGCTCTAACAATGACCAGCGAGTTTTTTCAGTAAACTAAACTCTTTCTTGTCTGAAATTTAAAGCAAACGTGACTACCTCTTAATCTCAGTGTAATCTTCATTGGCCTGTTATTGTAACACCAGACTGATTGGGAGGGAAACTACAGCATCTGAAGCGTTGGAGCTGATTGTAGAGCTTTATCCCAACGTCTTCTGACATTACGCCAAAAACGTTCAAGTATAAAGCACTTTTTTTTATAGACTCAGTTGTTTTGATAGTTTGAAATGGAAAGATTGATTCGCAATGCTTGCCCCTTGAATACTGTCCCATTTGCTAGAGCTTATTTTTCCTTTATAGATGTTAAGTTGGCCCAGTGCTAACCTTAGAGGGGACGGGTGATTCCTGGTTGAATTTATAAAGTAAAGAGGGTAATATTGAATCTGTCACCAGGATTCCAAGATTTGTAAGGAACAACTCCACTCGTAACACCTGCTGGTGAATGACTGACTTAGTTGAATTGTGGGTGTCTCTATATATTCTTTTAGTTGAAGAATCGTAGCCAGAAATAGCAGTAAAAATGTATTGATGGTAGAGAAGGAAATGTAAATACTTATGATGGCCCTAAAAAGGTCTAGTGTTAAGACTTTCAACAATTCCTTATTATTATTCTCAATGATGAAGAGCTGGCTGCGGGTAGCTTGACCCTTACTCTTGGTGTCTCTATTTAAGTGTATACGGAGACTGTACTGGAGGGAGGTACGCTGCTGACCAAAAAATATCTCGTTGTATGCTCGTTCCATGATAACTACCCACTTACCACTAGTCAGAAAAGTGGGGCTCGAGAATACCTTCTCTGCGGGTATGTCATTAGAACTACAACTAAGTAGAAGACCGTTGATGCTTTCCAGACTCCCTAGGGTTACTTTTCCTTAAGTGCTGTTGATACACAATATCCTCCGGTAGCCCCAGAATGGTTAGAAAAATGGCCATAAAACCCCATAAAGCTAAAGCAGGTTGTGCTCTTGCTAGACCCGTCTCCTGATATCTTGCCAGAGACATTAGCATGTAAAACATCCTTATATGTATGGCACTCGTTAATCTTGGTGGCTTGGGATGGAGTTTGACGTCAGTCGCTTGTCCATTAGAGAACAGTGTTGTTGATAGCCGGGATGCCCAACTGCAGGAATTCCAGCTGTATGCCTTATTCACTGCCAATGATCGACTATGGTATTGGGTACATTGCTCCGGCATATAAGAACCAGCCTTACTTAATTCTTCTGCAGGTATCTTCGATATAGCTTCGACGCCACTTAGCGGATTACACTAAGCTGAAGTAAAAAGCTAGCGTATTTTTACAAAACTTTAAGCTTATTCATTGCAATTGTTATTAATTTTTTTTAGGATAAGAACAATACTAAAACCATCCAGGAAGTGTCAAGAATCAGTATGCAAAATTCCTGCAGCATTGGTTAAGTAGCTTTTGTGGTGAGCAATTACAACGGTTTTAGTGACTACTTTATATTTTAGTAAAATATGTCGGTACACTGCATCTGATGTAGATGTCTTGGTGCGAGCACCTCCTGGTCGTCTTTGCCGTCAAATTTTTACTTGGCTCAGCTGTCAGTGACCAGTACCCATATCACACACCCACACATACTTTTAAACACAACTCGTACTTGTTATCGTTTCCACACGCGTGTCCTCAGCACCAAATATGTAGCAACGTTACGACTACAGCCCTCGTGATTAACCTTACACTCCTACATACTTACATACTTATGCTTCCTTGATTTCCCCATCCCTAAGTCAGCCAATGCGCACACACTTAATCGTACAGATCATCCCTAACACTTTCTTACATTACACAATCCTAGTGCGCTATACGCAGCACACCGACCTTTCTACTATCCTCGCTGTAACACAGTGCTACTTGGAGTTTTCCCTGGTTCTTGCCGTGGCTCGGCTGCACAGATGACTTTTGACAAGTCAGTCTGCTGCTGCTCTCCTTTCTTTTTGTTGGTCACTCTCCCTATTTCCTACTATATATTCCATTAGGTTACTCTCTATCTCTTTTGATCACTAATCTCTTTCTCTTTCTGATGTTCTCTTTTATGTCTGATTGGACCTGATTTAGTCTGCTGTTATCTATCTCACCTGTCACTTACCCTGTAATCTCCTAACTCTCGTTGATATGATTTAATCTCTCTTTGATAACTGATGTTATACTAACTATGCTATGTATAGTCAGCCGTAGGGGCGCGAGCCCCTCCCCTTAAATCTGAAAACCTTCAACGCTCGCAAAAACCCGAAAATAGTTGGAGGTTCCAAAAGTTAAGAAATTGATGAGGTGACTAGACCCTCGATTTGTTTCTGATGCATTGCAGACTCATCCATCTTACTTTTTTCTGTTACATATACGGGCACTGACTCATACCTCACACACATTTAACTTCTCTTACTGTCTTCAGTTTTTCTCTTTCGTGCTTGCTCGTAGTCCATGACACCCAGAGTACACATTAGGTAATGTGTCAATATATATATATATATACATATATATATATATATATATATATATACATACACTATCATAGGACTTAGTAGTTGCCAATGACTTGTCCCAAATGTATAGGTATAGAGTGGTGTGATAGCTTTAGCTACCACATCACAAATTTATTGCTGGAAATTAATTTATTTATATAAAATCTTGATTCAGATACCTAAATACAAGTGTTACGTTCAAACTGCTTAAAATTCAGAATTAGGATAATAGGATGTTAATGTATATTAGATATTCAAATTTCTATGCATATTTAGAATTTGTTACTGAGTAAGTACATTACCTTAGCAGCGCCATGTCTCGTACGTCTTTATTTAAATGGCTGAATTTATACATACGCATACGAATTAGGTTCTCCACATATATTCTATTATTCGTAAAATTGATTGTTTGTAGGACGATTTTACTTTGAGAGTTATCCACCCGTTTCTCTCTTCTAAGGCATCGTTGTTCATGACTATTACCTGTAAATATACGTGCCACGGTAAAATGCATTTAAAAGTTGCCTACATACATTTTATTCTAGTGATTAGGTCATATAAAAGATACCTCCTACTTGGGGGTAACATGGAAGGAAATAATGGAGCGGAGTCTTGAACCCAACCTATCCTGATGGAAAGCAAGTGGTCTACCATCTTAGCTACTCAGAACTCTCAACGTTGCAAGCTACCTACTGTGTAACTAGGAAGTACCTGCAGCCAATATTACACTGATGGCAGCTCTGCTTGAATTTAAGTACACGCTTACCCTAATAATATACAGGAAGAATTTGGCTTGTAGCTAACATAAAGATACGGCCATTTCTCCATAACTAAGCCACGAAAAAATCTCATTTCGAGCATTTTGAGATACTGATACCACGTATTCATGGTTCTTACAAATTTCTGGCTTATATATGTCGATAAAGCTGCAAAATAGAAATACAAAGTTACAATTTAACCAAAGCACATAAGGCATATTGGCAAGAATATGGATATCAAAGAATTCTTATCTGAAGTAAATAGTAGCGTAGTTGCCAAGGTTTCGTCTGCTTCCTCAAACTTACTTCGTCACGCTCCCACGCGACTTGATTCTTACTTGATGTGACAAGTACCTTATACTTCTACAATCTAAAAATTCTTTACTGTAACCACTACTTCAGATATTTTATTTTTTTACGCAGCATAGTGGTCCCATGTTAATACCTAGTACCCTAAATAGATAATAAATAATTCATTAAGAAATAAGTTTCATTCAGGTTCTTCTACAATGTAAAACTACTTATACCTACCATGCAGCACTAACTGTCCCACAGATAATGCGTCTATAACAATCTTAAAGGTTACAGCCTTTCTAATCCTTTACTCTACAAGCGCTATGTATGCAGGATCTCTTTTTTTTTTAGGCTTTCCAGGACAAAGTTAAAAGACGATAAAATAATATATGTGCTCCGTTGTATGTACATGTGTTTGAGTCTCCAAGACAACTCAAGCCCCACGTTTTTGGATGTATTTTGTGGGTTTGTCTCATATAAAGATTTTTGGCCTAATGTGTAGTGACAATGATGTTCCTTTTCGTAGAGTCAACTCAGAGCTTCGTTAATTATTTTACCAGAGCTTCGTGGTGAGGTAGCAAGTCAAGTTTACACTTTCTTGTAAGAAAGTAGAATGATACTTAGAGAAAAATCATACGTAAGTAATAAGACGTGTAATGAAGCAAGTTTTTCTATATTTTGACGCAATATCTACACTTATTGCAGAAAAATGTTTACCTATATTGACTGAGAATAGTGACCAGAATCTGAAAAAATTTTTATAGACGAAAAAATATTTTTTTAAAGTTATCTTTATATAGGCACACTTAGCGCTTTAGAGTAAATCAACAGTTTGAGATTTGTGATCTTGAAAAAATATGTAACTTAATACAATTTTGTATGTTACCTTTCCCTTGCCCCGTTCTGTCCTACGCATTCTCTTCCACCCTGCTGTACTGCACTTATATTAGATGAAGATGGCAAACAACCTATCGTCCCGTTATCAGCACTGTCTACAAGAATTGAACCAGCAATCTTGTGCTTGTAATCTACGTGACCAACCCACTTCACCACCATAATGAGTGATTGGTTCTTTTTCTTACGCTGTGATTCGTATCTTACTTTTAATAAAAAAATTGAGGTACTGTTTGTTCATTAAATTAGTTNCCCGGATTTTATCGCTGTTTTCTGTTATTTAACATCTCCGTTGGAGTTTTGTTGACAGGTGTTGCTCTCTTCGAGCCCGGATAGGCTCTCACCTGGTGTTTTGGTGGTTCTGGACACCCGGTGCTCGAAAACAATGTTTTGAACTTCCTGCTGGTGCTCTAACCTCAAGGTGCTGCTGTCTGGCTGGCTCGCAGTTCCGATGTGCAGAGCAGCCTGTTACCTCTCGGCAGGCGGCTTGAAGCGATGCGAGGTACCCAGTATCCTGGTGAGCATTGCTATTGTTTTCGCCGAGCTCAGTATCAGCGGCCTCCTGGGGAGCTTCTCCTTGCCCACGGGACCGTGAGTACTGCCACCTGTCAACGTTCGATCGCACTAACCACACAGAGTGGCTTGGCTCTTGGCTAGCCAGGCTTGCTGTTATTTGCTAAATGTTACCACTGCTAAGGTTCTGGGTATCTACCTTAGACGCGTGAAATATTTAGTGCGTCGCTTATTTTGATTATGCCCCTCTAAACTGGTCTTGCTATTTATCTAGTACCACTTGCACACACTTTTTATTGAGCCATTATTAACCTGTGTTTTATTTATTCATTGTATCATCTTGTAAGCCTGTTTTGTCTCTTTTAATTTGTAACAAAATTTTAAAATAACCCTGAATTTAAATTTACCCATTGTGAACCGATACCAACTATTCACATGAGAAATAAATATTAAAGAAGTGTCAGCCTTTCAGTTTCTATTGTCCATTTTATAGAACTCTATTTGATAAGACACAATAAAATAAAACATAGTATTTCGTCTTTAAATAGGAGTCATAGTATAAAATCAATAAAAAAAAGCTTTATACATAAGAACATTTTTTTGTTGTATAGTATGTGTCATTAAAAATGCTTCTGACTTTTATTTTTCATCTTGCGTGAAAATGTCACAGATAAACTTTTTGTACATTTTTTAATAAGTAATTAATCTATATATTCATGAACTGAGTGAGCACATCATAAACATTATATCATACAACATTTTTCAAACACGTGTTTGAAATAATTGCATCATATGATAAATGGCAACTTGCATGTGTAAATAAATTTATTATTACATTTTTTTCTAGTCAATTTTATAAAACATTTTTCTCTTTCTTAATTACTAAAACCTTAATACTCTTAAAAAAGTCATTCTTAACAAAAACCGCCCCCTAATGAAGCTGAGTGGGTACTTCGTAATTCTCGAAAGTGTCAAAAGACAACCGGAGCAAGCCTCTAAGCCTAAACACATGAAGTCAGCAAGTACTGACCTTAAAGTATGTAAAACAAATAATTTTAGACTGAAGCTTTGCCCAAGGTGCATTTCTTTGCACGGCATTTTAGTCAGTAGTTCACTGCCGCTTATCAAGTGCCGAACTTAATTACTTATAATAAAGTAACTAACAAAAGAGTGACTGCTAGTTCGTTTTTTTCTTTTGTTTTCTATATTTTTTTTTAACTAGTTATTTAAAATAAATAAAAACAAATGGACTGACAGAATCTACGACTATTTAAACTAATAGTGAATAATATTTAAAGGTCAAATAAAAGTAAATAACTCACATCAACTGAAGCTGCAAGAAAAAGACACGTTGACACGCATATCTTATAAAACTTTGTCTCTTTTCTTTCGTATCAACAAATAATAAGTTAGACTGTATGTGGGTCCCATAACCCGCAAAGGTGCAGGAGACTACACTTTACAACCTTTAGTTTAAAATTGAAGGCAAGATTAATGAGAGTTATAATCATTTTTTGGAATAAACAAAAACACCATTAAGAGAAGCATGTTAATAAATGACGTATAACACCGCACACAGTGCAGTGTGGGTAAACTCTTAATGTGTAGATGTATACGCTGTGCCTTTGTGTAGAACACAGTATGTACAGTATTTTGTTATAAAGGAAAAAATAAATGAATTAATAATGCCAATAATAATACAGTAGTAAATGAAGGATAAAACAAACAAGAAAAATTAATTGTCTTGAAAGTACAAGGAAAAAAAAATCCAACATTGTGTGTTACTTAATAGAAGAAAAAATAGTGAGTGATCTCATATACTAAACATACAGATATACTTCTGAATGACAGATCTTCTAACTCATGTCGTTTATCAACTTCTGCCTTGAATCTGCTTATCGAAGGAATCCGTTTTCTGAGTCCTGCTTAAAAAACAGACATTATTTATCCAGGATCTGCTCATTAAAAAAATCCTTTACCTATTTATAAAAACACAATAACACAGTGAATAAAAAAAAAATATATAGTTAAAAATTGGAAGTACAAATGATACCAGCACGTGATATTCCTTACGTAGTCAGGTAACAAAAAGGAAGTGGCTAAAAACTTTACTTACAAAAACTATTGTGTGAGAAAATTAATCTAGCAAAAAGTCAGATTCTTACAATAAATAACGACAACAAAACTAGTATTCTCCCAAGCCAAACTCTTATTTATCGAAAAATAATACATTTAAGATACGAACGCTTAAAAAAAATAATTGTTACAGTTTATAAATAAACGTTCAGCAGGACCAATAATTTTGAAATTTAATTAAATACATAGTTTTACGAATTAATTATTCTCGTAAAAAAATTTTTTTAATGATGTTAAAGAACATACAAACGCAAAGGCAGAAGATTACTTACGAACACAAAAATGTATGAAAACTATTGTGACAGTACGTACGCAGGTACCATTCTGCTTCCTCCTATCCTAAAGAGAAAAAGAGTAAAGTTATATGTCAGGTACTCTCTCTCTCTCTCTCCCTCTCTCTCTTACTCTCTCTCTTTGTTCACACGTTTTTCCATTGCTCCCGGATTTTATCGCTGTTTTCTGTTATTTAACATCTCCGTTGGAGTTTTGTTGACAGGTGTTGCTCTCTTCGAGCCCGGATAGGCTCTCACCTGGTGTTTTGGTGGTTCTGGACACCCGGTGCTCGAAAACAATGTTTTGAACTTCCTGCTGGTGCTCTAACCTCAAGGTGCTGCTGTCTGGCTGGCTCGCAGTTCCGATGTGCAGAGCAGCCTGTTACCTCTCGGCAGGCGGCTTGAAGCGATGCGAGGTACCCAGTATCCTGGTGAGCATTGCTATTGTTTTCGCCGAGCTCAGTATCAGCGGCCTCCTGGGGAGCTTCTCCTTGCCCACGGGACCGTGAGTACTGCCACCTGTCAACGTTCGATCGCACTAACCACACAGAGTGGCTTGGCTCTTGGCTAGCCAGGCTTGCTGTTATTTGCTAAATGTTACCACTGCTAAGGTTCTGGGTATCTACCTTAGACGCGTGAAATATTTAGTGCGTCGCTTATTTTGATTATGCCCCTCTAAACTGGTCTTGCTATTTATCTAGTACCACTTGCACACACTTTTTATTGAGCCATTATTAACCTGTGTTTTATTTATTCATTGTATCATCTTGTAAGCCTGTTTTGTCTCTTTTAATTTGTAACAAAATTTTAAAATAACCCTGAATTTAAATTTACCCATTGTGAACCGATACCAACTATTCACATGAGTGCGATTTGATATCGATCTTTGCTTGTATTAGCGAATTTTTTGATTGAGCTGGACTTTTGTGTGCAAAGAGTTTTAACTTTGTTTTCTGTTCTTCGCTATTACTCGTGTCAATTTTACTATTTAAATAGCAAGACTACATTATATCTGCTATATTTGTCTATTTTACTATTGACTCATTACGTCGTACCACTATTATGACTAGTATTTGTAAAAAGTGTAAACGATCAATTAGAACGAAGTCTTGGACTTGTTTACTTCCAGATTGCAATAGTAGCTTCCACCAGGGTTGTATTCAGTCGCATTCTGGTTCGCGTCGAGCCACTCATTGTTGTGCACGTTCCTTTAGATGCGAGATGAAACGCAATGTTAATGTCAATGATCCCAGACCGCTGGATGTATCCACGTCTCGTGCTAACTTTTACGATTCCGTGAGGGGTATAACCCAATCACAAATGGGTGCTACATATGATGAGTTTGATATGGTTGATGGCTTGAGTGGCTCATCTCAGTTTGTAAATGGTTTGCAGGGTCGTGCTGCCTCTCTGCCACTGGCTGCATATATGCAGCGGGGGCACACTAATGAATTTGCTTGGAGACAGATGGATAGATTGGGAACGGTGCCACAAATTAATTATTATTATCCAATGCGTGGTGGTGGCGCGAGTGGTGTAGGTAAGCGAAGGGGTGGAGGGATTATGAGGGGGTGCGAGGAGGGTGGTATGCCAATCAGATGGAGAGATTTCGATGAGAACCAGCGTTTTGCGTCCCTTTTCCAATTGCTACGGACGAACAATAGCAAGCTTGAGGGAATTGTGGCGCAGGCTAATGTGCAATCGCAGCGGATTAACTCGCTCGAGGCTGAGACCAATCAGCTGCGTCGGGAGATGGATGAGATTAAAAGTCAACGTAATCCTCTACCACAACCTGAACTAAAGGTGACCGGTGTACTGGCTGACTCTAACGAGTCTTTTGCGTCAGTCTTCACGAAGATTCTGACCATCCTGAATTTGCTCAAATTTAATGATGATGTGCTTGAGGTCAGGCGGATCCCCGGTAGGAAGGATCGGGCTGGTGGCGGATCCGGCTCTTTAGCGTCAGCCCATAACCCTAGCTTGTTGTCTGCATATGTAGTACGCTTTAAGTCTATATTTGTTCGTGATCACGTTCTGCGGGCTGCGCGACAGCATGGTGAGCTAAAATTGAGTGCTTTACTACCCAAAGCCCAAATGGACTCAACCGTTCGCTTTTATGAGATTTAACCTGACACTGTTTACAAGCTCCTTCTCCAAGCTAAAGACAGGGCTGCTGAAAGGGGCTTTAAATACGTCTGGACTAGAGAGGGCCGTATATATGCGCGACAGGATGATCGATTGGAAAGAGTGGTGATCTCCACGGAGGCAGATCTGGCTAAGCTGGTTTGACATGCGACCCTGTCCTCCACCGCTGTTGGTCGTCCATCTCGGCCTGTGATTCGTGTTGCGCATCTTCACGCAAACTTAGTAGCTGACCATCATGAGGAGATCAAAAGCTTTTTAATCGATTTTAGCATTGATATTTTGTGTATTTCTAAAACATGGTTTACCCCCGGGAGAAGTTCTTCGCTCTATGAGATTCTGGGTTATAACTTGGTCAGAAACGACTGTGGCTTGCTCTCTACAACAGGAAAGAGACAATATATGCAGGGAGGAGGGGTTGCCCTTTACATATCTACTGGCTTGGAATTTTGCGTCTTTGAAGCTCCACAAATTACACAAGTAAGTGAGACAGAATATATACTAGCAGAAATTACCTCTTTATCATCGCGCAAACTTCTGATCACCGTTGTCTATAGACGCCCAGAGGGGCAAGTACTCGCATCATTTTTCGAATCTTTTGACAAACACGCACATTGTTGTTCAGGTTCCATAATAGCTGGTGACCTTAATGCTGACCTCCTTAAGAGGGAGTACTATGCCAACCACCTTCGTCGCCTGATCTCGAAGTATTTCCTTCACCTCGTGCCATGTGATGCTACTTACCATACCGACACATCTGATACCTGGCTGGGCACTACTACCGTTGATACGAGTAACAGGGTCCGACGGATACAGCAGTCTCAGGCGCCGTTCATAGCTGGTCACGATTACCTTTTCATTAACTATGAGCTCCCTGCGCCAGCTATGGTTGAGCATGTCTACCGATCACAAGATTTCAGAAGCTTTTCTGTCAAGGCCTTTTCTAATACCCTGCACGACCTCATGACGGCTTGGGTGGGTGACCTCTTTGGATCGAATGCTGAGCTCTCCCTGGCTGCCTTTCGTGGGGCCGAACTAGAGACCCTTAACTTGCACGCACCCTTTCGGGAGCATCGCTACCGCAGAGCACCGGCACCTTGGAAAACGGCTGAGATACGTAGTGAGTGCAAACGTCGGGACCGTATGTATAGGGTGGCTAGGCGGTTAGGTGACGCTGGTGGGCTTGCTCAGTACAGAGCGCTGCGCGGGAGGCTGAAGGCTTGCATTCGTTATTCGCGTGAGGCTTATTTGCGATCGTTGTTGTCGGCTGAAAGGAACCAGGCAAAGTGTTGGCGCATACTTGGACGATTTGGAATAGCAGGTGCTAGGCTGCGATCGCCACTGATGACCCTGGCTCCTGATATGTTGCTGCGTCACTACTCCAAGGTGTCTTGCTCATCCTCTCCTTGCTACTGGCTTGAGCTAGAAGAGATTCTTGACTTGTTGCCTTCTTCGGCTGACCCTTTTTGGTTTGGTCGGTTTGATGTGGTCCAGATGCGCCGGGCTATGGAGCGTTGTCTTGGCACATCTAGGGGGCGCAGTAGCGATGGGTTGTCCCTGGCTTATTTCTCTGGGGTCTTTGGTAACGTCGCCCACTACCTGGTGTATCTCTTTAATAAATCTCTGTCGACAAGGGCTTATCCTTCTCTTTGAAAGCTTTCCACCATTGTGCCTCACTCTAAGGTGCCATGCCCTGCTGATGCAGGTGACACGCGCCCGATCGCTAATGGTGCACATTTCGCCAAGGTCTTTGACTTTTTGGTGACAAACAAGATCTGTGAATACTTGAAGGAAAAGTCGTTTCTTTCGCCGTTACCGCCTGGACTTCGGCGTGGCTATAGCACTCAGTCCACGTTGCTTAAGGTATTGGATGACATACGGTTGGGAATGGATCGGGGTCTTGTCACGTTGGCTGTTTATTTCGACTTCCGACGCGCATTTGATACAATTGGTCATGCAGCCCTCTTGTGCTCGTTGGCTCGTTCTAATTTCTCGGCTGAGGCTATTCATTAGGTACACTCTTATATTTCTGAACACTCAATCGTTGTGCTGGGGATTGACGGTAAACTCACTGAGGCATGCCCTGTAACCGCGGGGGTTCCCCAGGGAATATCTCAGGGTCCTATTCTGTTTCTGATATTCATCAATTTTATTCTTTCTGTCCTGAGACACAGTAAAGCAATGCTGTTTGCGAATGACTTGCAACTGTACATTCAATATAAGCCGTCGGAGCTGAGGGACACTATACATCTATTCAATGCTGAAATTGAGGCGGTGGTCGGATGGACGGGCGACTGGGGACTTACGCTTAATGACAGGAAAATTTACGCGTTGCTGTATGCCTCAACACAGCATCACATGCGCATAGACAAAGCCAGTCTGCCACCAATATTGCTGAGAGGCCATCCTGTTGCCTTGACCAACTCGGTCGTAAATCTGGGGGTTGTCCTCAGTGAGGACTTGTCTTGGAACTGACATATGTTCAGAGTGTGCTCTAGGGTTCATGGTGTGCTCCACCGTCTTTGCCGTGGCACTGAGGCCCTTTAGGTGAGGTTCCGGGGGATGCTGGTGGGCGCGTTGGTTATCCCTCACCTTGATTATTGCTGCCTGGTTTTTGCTGACATGTCTGGTTACCTTGAACTGAAGCTTCAGCGATTGCAGAACACTGTCGTGCGTTACGTGTTCCAGCTGAGGCGTGATGCTGAATTAAGGCCTTCTTTTAAACGTTTAGGCTGGCTTACACTGACCCTTCGTTGACGATATTTCCTTGGGGTGGTAATGCATCACACGCTAACGACTGGCCACCCAGATTACATTAGAGATCTTTTTCCTGAGGTGGTCAACGTGCGGAGATCGGAGAGATTCGGGGCATCCACGTTACTTAGGCCAGTGGCCCGTACGGTCACTTACCAGCATTCCTTTGCGCTCACGACGTTACAGGTATGGGAGAAGCTCCCTATTGGCATCAAAACGATTGAGTCACCGTCCTCATTTAAGGAGGCATTAAACAGATATGATATTTGCTTGACTTAGTGTAGCCCTCCCCTGCAAACTATCCAGCGGCTTTTGTAATACTATTGTAAATATTGTAATTGTTTAGGGTAACTAGCTATTTATTTATATATTACTGGTTTTGTTTAGTGATGCTTTGCTTGCGTGGCTTTCTGAATCGCCGTATGTAAAGCTAATGCTGATATGTATACATTTATTTTTTATGTTGTAAATTTTTTTTAATATGATATGTATACCCTTGCCACTCGGGTCTCGAATCCTTGGCATAATAAACTTTGTTATCAATCAATCTCTCTTTCTCTCTCTCTGTCTCTCTCTCTCTCTCTCTGTGCTGAAAGAGTCTTCAATCATACACCACGCGCTAGACGATGCTCACGTAACATTTTATATATATAGCGGCACATAGTATATTAGAAATCCTTGTGCAATATACAGTAAAACGACGATTATCTGAATTAATTGGGACCGAAATCAATTAGGATAATCGAAAATTTGGGTATAGACTGGTAATAAAAAAAAAAAAAAAAAACGAACCGTTACACATAGAATAAACTTTGTTAACCCCATTAGGCCTTAACAAAAATTCGAAGTATAAAAATTCACAACAATAATAGAGGTAGTAGCAAAAAAAAATAAGAACAGTAAGATACATACAAGGTATTATATTAAAAAAAAGAATAATAGTGTAATGTATGCGTGCCCCGCAATGATAGTAAGCCGAAGTGTAAGCATGTGGGAGTGTCGCTCAAGCGAGTGCCTATGTGCCGCGATATATCACACAGTCTGCCGAAGAGCGCTAAGCTAGTAGGATATCTTCACGCGCTGTACTCATCATAGAGGCATAATGTTTATACATATGTATTTGTTATAATAAATTCTACTACTACTCATTTTAAGTGTCTACCGTCTACTCGCTTAGTTACCCTGCCCTGCATGATACAAGATACACATATTTCACAGTGGCAACGAAGGAGCGAATTCATACGTGCACGGATGCTGAGGTGAGATTCTTGTAAATCTTTAGTTTTTCGATCACAAAACCTCAATGAGTGACGATGATGCTAAAAAAAAGAGTGAACAAAGAGTGGCTGAAGTGAAAGTCAGCTGGATGTACAAACTATCGAAAGAAGAATTAGTAAAAGAATTAGTAGCACGTGGACTACAAGCTGACGCAGCTACTACGATTGATGAACTGCGTAGACAACTAGTCACAGCAGTTAGAGAAGGCAAACAACCAACGATCGGGGAAAAACAAGAAAGTGAGACGGCTAGCGGTTCAAGTAGCGATAACACGGAAGAGAGTTGCCACGAACTACCACGATGAATTACCACGAACAGGAAGACATGACAGACCCAACGAAACTGGCATTTGCGCTAGGCAAAGATGACTGGGAAGTTTTCTTCGAAAGGCTCGAAATACTGTTCATAGCCAAGAAAGTTGAGGAAGCAGACAAACCAGTGGCCTTACTTATGCGACTAGATAAAGACGCATATATGCTGCTGAAGAATCTAAGTGTACCAGCAAAGCCAGCGACGAAAGCATACGAAGACTTGAAGAAGCTAATGGACGAACTGTTGGCACCTGCTCCATTGGAAGTCATGGAGCGCTGCAATTTTCATCAAGCACGACAAGGTGATCATGAAAGTATAGCCAAGTTCGCAGCAAGACTAAAAAAACTGTCGTTACATTGCAATTATCAAGATTACCTTACAACAGCATTGCGAGATCAATTTGTGTGTGGCATTCGAGACCAAGACACTCGAATAGCCTTGTTTAAAGTAGAGAAGTTGACTTACGACGCGGCCTTGAAAGAAGCCAAGGCACGCGAGAGCGTGGTTAGCAACGCGGCAAAGTCGAGCAAGACGCTCGAAGGAAAAAACAAAAACACAGAAGTATATAGCCTAAACGCTTATAAATCAAGCAGAGGAAATTTAAGTAATAAACAGACCAATCTCAAATGCTACAGGTGTAGCAAAAGTAATCACACAGCACAGGACTGTAAATTTAAGCAAGCAAAATGTAACTACTGTGGCAAGATTGGACACATCGCAGTAGCATGTAAAAGCAACACGAAGCCAGTCAAGTACATGGAGGACGACAATGTTTCCGACTCTCCCTCATATCAGCACGAATACCATAGCCAGTACGAAGATAACAAGGACGGAGCATCAAGCAGCAGCACAGCAGAAACAACATCGGAACGAGTACACTATTACATGGATTCCTTCGTCATGCGTAAAAACGGTAGTATAAACAATAAACTCGAACCAACTGCGTGTGAGTGTGCTGATCCCGCGTTCCTTGGTGTAAACATTGATGACAAACTGATCGAAATGGAAATCGATACGGGTACATACTATACGGTAATTTCCGAAAGTATTAAAAACAAATATTTTCCACAGCATTATCTGTTGCAAACAAGCAATGCTCTACGCGGGTATGATGATAGAGTGTTTAAAATAACAGGCGAACTACGTGACGTAAAAGTAACACTATTTAACACCACGCGATATTTACATATTTATGTCATGCCAGGGAAAGGTCCACTGCTCATAGGTAGGCAGTGGCTCATGTCTCTTGAGTGTTGGCCGATGAATAAATTGACAAACAAAATTATTTTGAATAAGTTATTGAAAATAGAAGACGAAGTACGAGTGAAAGATTACTTAGCAACTAAATATAAGTTACTTTTCGAGCAAAGCCCAGGATGCTACAATAAAAGCGAGGTAAAAATTTATTTAAAAAAAGGTGCAACACCAATCGCACTCAAAACGAGACATGCGCCACATGCATTGAAACCTCTAATTGACAAGGAGCTAACTCGAATAATAGAGTTAGGTCATCTAGAGCGAGTAGAAACGAGCGAATGGGCGACACCGATCGTACCAATGGTAAAAGGGAATGGAAAAATTCGGATTTGTGGCGACTTCAGGCTGACCATAAATCCATACATGGTAATAAATAAATACCCTCTCCATCGAATAGATCACATATTTGCAACCTTGCCAGGAGGCGAATTATTCTCACAGTGGAATTTATCGCATGCTTACATGCAATTTAGTGTTCACAAAGACTGCCGCAAATACTTAACGATTACGACTCATTCAGGATTATTTCAATATACCAAAATGGGAGAGGGAGTAGCGTCAGGCCCAGGAATCTTTCAGCAGAAAATAGATAAATGTTTGGCGAACATTCCTGGAGTCATAGCGTACTTAGATAATATTTTTGTCACGGGTAGCAACACAGAAGAGCATGTCCACAGACTCGAGCGTGTTTGCGAAAGATTGTTAATTTGCAACTTTTGTTTAAACGTAGCTAAAAGCGAATTTTTGAAAGAATGAATAGAAATCCTAGGGTATATTATTGATAAAAACGGAATACACAAATCAAAGTCAAAAGTAAAATCTATGGTTAAAGCACCAAGGCCTACGTTAATAAAAAAACTCAACTCATTTTTAGGGCTTATCAATTTCTACGCGAGATTTTTAAAAAATAGGTCATGAGACTTGCAACCATTATACGACTGTGCAAATAAAAAATCATTAGAGTGGAATGATGAGTGTGAGAAGGCGTTTAATTGGATAAAAAATGAACTAATATCACCACGCGTTCTAGCACACTATGACCCTACTAAACAATTAATCCTAGCTTGCGATGCGTCGGCGTACGGACTTTCATCTATTTTATCACACACAACTAAGAAGACGGCACTGAAAGGCCGATAGCCTACGCATCCAAGAAAATTCCAATTAAAGAAATGAATCGCATGATTATTGATAAGGAGGCAAGCGCAATTGTGTTTGGTTTCCAACGATTTTATGACTTCGTATACGGTCAAAAAATCATCTTCCGCACCGACCATAAGCCGTTGCAATATATATTTGGCCGAAAAAAGGGTATACCCCTAACTGAAGCAAGCAGGTTGCATCGTTGGGCGTACTTATTATCCGGATTTTCATACGAAATTGAATACATTAAGTCATCGGATAACGATTATTGTGATGTCCTATCGCGGTTACCCATTGAGGGCAATACGGACTTATTTGATGACGACTTGACTTCTTTTCACTATATCGAGTACGGTTTCGAATCGACCAAGTGGAAAAGAATGCAAACGGAAACGATTCGAGATGAAAAGCTTACAAGAGTAATGATTTATGTAAAAGACGGATGGCCGAATGTAGCACCAGAATCATTAAAAGACTATTTCAATAAAAGAAATGAACTCTCACTAGAAAATAATTGCCTGTTTAGGGGTATTAGGATCATAATTCCGAAAAGCGTCCAACGAACCGTCTTATGCGAACTTCACGCCTCTCACATGGGCATCGTGAAAATGTAAACGCTCGCGAGATCCTATGTGTGGTGGCCAGGCATCGACAGCGACATCGAAACGATTGCAAAATCCTGCGAATGCTGTCGCGAACTACAAAAAAACCCAGGAAAAACGCAACTAACGCCTTGGCCGTGGCCAGAAAAACCGTGGCAGCGCGTACACACAGATTTTTTAGGACCGTTCATGGGACACATGTATCTCGTAGTACTCGACGCGCATTCGAAATAGTCCGAAATTATCGACTTCAAAACGAACACTAAAACTTACCGCGTGATCGAAAAATACGAGAAGATATTCGGGCGATTCGGGTTACCAAAACACATCGTGTCTGACAACGGGCCTCAATTTTCAAGCGCTGAATTTGAGCAATTTAGAAAAAAATATAAAATTGAGCACTCGTTTTTAGCATCATACTATCTTGCGACGAACAGAGCTGCCGAAAATTTCGTGCAATTTTTTAAAGACAAGGTTACTGAAATTGTAAAAGGGGGAAAGAGCGTGAAAGACGCAATCAACATTCTTTTGTTCGATTACAGAACATGTAAACATATCATGACTCGCAAAAGTCCCGCAGAATTGTTGTACAACCGAGAGTTGCGCACGCGTTTTGACACGCTACGCCCGGATCAGACACGTGTGGTGGTAGAAAAGAACCAGGGCAAACAAATCAAAGCCCATCGTGGCTCACGGAAACCAGAGCTCACACCTGGTCAACGCGTAATGGCCTCAAGCTATAGTGTTGATATAAAGAAACGCATACCTGGTGTTATTGAGAAACAAGTGTCGCCCGTTACGTACCGAGTTAATGTCGCGCTAGGATTTAGCTGTAAACGGCACCGTAATCATCTTATCGATGCTAAAATCACGAAGCCCAGACGCTCAAAACGTCTGGCAGCAAAATTATAAAAAGGGGAGAAATCGTGATGTATGCGTGCCCCGCAATGATAGTAAGCCGAAGTGTAAGCGTCTGGGAGTGTCGCTCAAGCGAGCGCCTATGTGCCGCGATATATCACACAGTCTGCCGAAGAGCGCTAAGCTAGTAGGATGTCTTCACGCTCTGTACTCATCATAAAGGCATAATGTTTATACATATGTATTTGTTATAATAAATTCTACTACTACTCATTTTAAGTGTCTACCGTCTACTCACTTAATTACCCTGCCCTGCATGGTACGAGATACACATATTTCACAAAACGCAGAGAGAGAGAGAGAGAGAGAGAGAGAGCATTAGTGCCATGGCAGATAATGTTCAAAATCCTGTGCACTTTTTTGAAAATCTTGGTCAGAGTAAGCTGCCTCGACGTTAAAGTTTGTTTTCGTGCGGCAAGGTCACGCAGGCGCTGGACGGCAAGAAGTTGCTCACCGTCGTTGCATTCGGGTTGCCGCTCCATCCACTTTAGGGCGTTATAGAAGCACATAAAAGTCTCACTGTGAGATGGGACACTTTGGTCTTGTGCCTCTTCCCCTTCCGTCTCATTGTCATTCTCTTCATTATCCTTTTTATCTATGATACTCGCTACAAGAATAAATTCATTTCTTAACAAGTAAAAACGGAAATGATGCATTGCATAAAGTGTAGCTTGGCATTTTTTTAGTCTTGAAATGACTTATTTTTGAGAGCTTTATGAAGAGTTCTTAAAAATAGGTGACAATGTGGTCAAACCTCTCTGTTTCTTGATTTAGAACTGTTCCAATAACGTCATTACATGCATCCGCTGTTAACTCGAATTATTTACTAAAGTTAAGAAATTATAAAATAGGCTCTTGACATAGATGATCTTGTTGTATTTAGAGACTTATCACTTGTATTTAGGTCTATTCCAATTTTTTTTTTTTTTTTTTTTTAAGTAAGTCTGATAGTGGCTTTGCAATTTTTCAAAAATCTTTAATAAGACGCTTATAGTACCTTGCTAGTTCCACGAATCGTCTTACGTCTTTCTTAGTATCTAATTGAGTAACTATTGGCTTGTATCTTTTTGTGTTCTGGTTAAGTTCCTCGTAGCCTTACCATTCATCCCAGTTATGAAACTTCTTTTTACAAAAATTTCACTCTACATGGCTAGAGTACAATATTTTCTGATCTTAACCGGTCAGAAAAAATCCCTACTTCACGGTTTTGATCGACTAAATCTTTTGCAAAAATAATGATATTCTCTCAAAGCACTGTCATTTCAATATTTATTAAGCCTTTTAATAGAAGACCTATGAGTAATTGGAGCGTACCATGCACGTTTTTTAAGCTTTTGGAAAATGGTCTCCTTTGGTAATATCCATAGAGTGTCGAAAAAAGCTGTTGCATACTTATCTTGTTGAGATATAGAAATTTGTTAGTATTCACCTGACAAATTTAAAGCTATTAAATATGCAGACTTTCCCAACTGCTCTATGTTATCAGCGTTGTGAGACAATTGATATGCATTACCATTAATTCGCTTAATGATGTTCTAAGACGTTATTTAATATTTCGTGTGTTGTATTTCTATGGCTATCAGATTTTTTGAAATCAATCCAGAAAGTTAAATTACACAATGATGATGAAGACTACATAACTAAATTGTTAAGTTTTTTTGCAATGAGTTAGTGTTAAAAGGTATCTTATTTATTGTCGAAATCTTACATGCAACGAGATTAGTACGTTGTAGAGAGTCTCTCTGTAAGGAGAAGATATTTAGGAATTCGGAGATCAGTTGACAAATTCATCTTGTTTTACTAGGTTAAAGTGATCAGTACGCACAAGTCCTTTAAGTTTTCTTTTTCTACTTTTTCTGTTTTTGATTATTAATTTCTTGTATTCGCCACTTGTATCAAGGTCGAGTTCTGGTGCAATATTGTTAAAAAATAGAATTTCTCTTTGGTCTATTTCAATCGTAACATGATCCTGATTAATGTTTTTGTCAGAACACTAAATTTGCCCTTCACATTTCTAACAAATTTTTCATAGATACACATCATTTTGTCCTATACCTACACGTGGCAAGTACCCTTTAATTAAATCAGTATTAATTAAGTTATTCCTTACTTTTTGACTTGATCGAGCCTAAAGTGTGTATTCGATTAGTTTCTTAGTCTCTAGGTGTTTCTTATTACGGCAATGTTGTTTCGGACTCGGAGAATTTTTAGTTAATTTAATGTCATGGGATAAGATATGTTCCTTTTGTATATACCTTTTAACGTAATGTTTTATTTTCAGGATTTTATTGTAAACCAGAACGTATAGTCTTCTAACATCAAGGCATATTGTTTGATTATTGGATTACATAATCTAATATTGGTTGCGTGTTATATTTTTGGCTTACATGTTTAAAAATATTGAATACAGTCTTTCCAATTGATTGGGATGGTGATGATATCACACAGATCACTTTAGTCAAAAATCTAAGTGATAAGCAATTCTTCTGAGATAAGGGTGCTCATTCCTTTAAGAGGAGCCTTGTGTGGTGAAAAAACAAATGTATAAATTGACAGAGGTACTTGCTCAAAAGAGTCGCTCTGGCTAAAAATCAAACCGTGGTCTCCTGTGTGCCCACCTACAAACAAGCTGAGTGAGCTACCGCGCGCTAATGAGTGAGATTGTACCATGGTCATCTTGTAAATCCTTTTTTCTGTGTATACCACTTTTGTTAGTTTTATTAACACGGAGTTTAATAAAGTTGTTACTTTTTTTGATGGAATCAATTTGTCATAGTTTTCTAATAATGCATATCAGCTTTTATGTCTTTAAACTTTCAACATTTAAGTATATTTGACTTCTTGGGTAAGCCTACAATGCATTTGTTATTAATTTTTTCTAGGTTGATTTTATTACTGAGAGACTCTGGTTTTTTATTGGTATTAAGAGTAGTAACTTAAATTTAAGTTTTTCACTTGTTTTTTAAGATTTATTACTGTGGTTTTTTTTTATCCTTTTCCAAATACTCTATTCTTATAAAAGTCTTTAAAAAAAAAAAAAAGAATTCATTTCAACATTATTTGATACTATATTATTATGATAATATGACAATGTGGCGCGTTATTCTTTACGAAAATTTCGACTCAATATATCACTATTTTTGACGAGAAAATTGTTTAGGAAACCATAAAAGTTTTAGGTTCTCCGTGTATAGTTGTACACGTTGTAACTGGTAATGTGCTATTTCAGTAAAATTGATAATTTTACAAATTTTTAGATGTAAATACTAGTGCAACTGGTATAATTTAATCCAGTTTGTCGCAGCGTCATTATGAAGCAAAAATGTGGCAAAGCGATTTTTTTCTTCCAGGACAGATAACCTTAGGCTTCTAGGGTCATTGTTTACGTTAAATCTTTTGCACCTACAAATATAGACGGATTTGATTCTGTTGCTATGTTTATTACTTGTGCTTAAAAATTTAGTGTATAAGTTGAGTTTCGTCTTTGACGCTCACCTTTAAACGATGACTGAAATGAGTTGATTAAAAGATCAAACAATTCAGTTTAAATGATGATTTAGAAAATTCTTAGTTTGATAATTTAATTTTAAAATTTATTCATAACAATAATTATACTTATTATTTTAAGGGTACATATTAAAATTCTAAACTCTGTTCCAATATCTTCGACTATTTTAATGATCAGAAATATTATTTTTTTGAGTAAATTAATCGTTAGGATGTTTGTTATTGTATCGTCTGAAATTATCCTGATAATAATTCGAGTTTGTCTACTAAATTCTGAAAATTCTTGTCCCTTGCCTGATTCTGTCCATTGCTGCATTATTAATATTGTCTAATATTATTCTTGTCACTACGATACTGCCTATTAGTATTGTAACTCTGACTGGTTACTTGGTATTCATTAACTTGTCCTATTTAATGCGATAAGAATGGCTGATCAGGGTACCTTTTTTGCTGTTCATATAAATCATTCAAATTATTTTTAAATTTTTTGGCAGGTAGATCGTGGTTACGAAGTCCTTTGTACTCCTAGTAAAAAATGTTTATAAAAGGACCAGCTCCTATATTGAGAAATAATAGTAGATACCCTTTCAATTACAATAATAATTGTGATAATTAATCAATAAAATTTCAAACGAAATTATTAAAATAAAAATTTTTAAAATAAGTACCAATAAGGAGATGACCATTTCTAAAATCGTTTTAACTTTTAAGTTAATTACTTCAATCTTTGTTTGAAGGTGAGTCTCAAAGACTAAATCAGCGTCTACACAAATTATTGAAGCACAAGTAATGAACAAACCGACGGAATAGAAGCCACCCACATTAGTGTGTGCATGTGATTTTGCGTAGTTGATGAGCCTATAAGCATAAGGTTGTCTGCCCAAGGTGAAAAAAATCGCTTTTTCACACTTATGCTCGATAATGGTGCTGCGACAAACTAGATTATATTAGACCAGTTGCACCATATTTGCATGTAGAGACTTGTACGTAACTTTTTGATTTTTCTACAAATTTTCCTTAACATTTGCTCTTAAGGTTTTTGGGAGCTAAAAGCTTTTATTTGCAAGAAATCAACTAAAAATGAAGTATTCTCGTTTTTACGTAAAACAAAAGCACTTTTACAGTGTAAACATGTATAAATATAAATAAAAAATTTTTTATGACAAATAATAAAATTATATGAACAGAAGATTTACACACTTAAGTTAATTTTCTATACATGCAGCGAGAAATTAATTATTTTAACACAGTCGAATTTTGCAGATTTTGTTATTAACAAAAATCTATAATATTAGAAAAAAGTTCATGTAACAGTTATATTTACTTTTCTTACTATGAGAACAAAGTGAAACTGCCACTTTGCACCTTCAGAATGCACTTCTGACCCTGGCTATTACTTTGAGAGCACGAGCAAAAAGTGATTTACTGGGTCCAAGATAGCACTCTGCATCCTGAAAAGAAAACAATGTACGTCACTTGGTGACAAACATACAACTACGCCCTTTTCTCGCCTATGTTCGTTCTTTGTGCGTAAGTGACAAAGTTGACCATTATTACATAGTTCCATAAGTGTTAGAATAAAAAAATTTTTTATCTTTGCAGAACCGACTTGGTTCGTCAATGACAAAAACGCATTTAAATCAAGTTTCTCCTGTACGTTTAGTCTTTCTGAATCGTTTTTCTTAAACCTTAGATATAAGTGGTCGTGGTGGCGCAACGGTAGAGTTGCAGTTCCATCGATCTCTGAGGTTAAGACTGCATTTGGCGCCGTTAGTACTTGGATGGGTGATCATCTGGTTACTATTCAGGTCTCGCCCTTTTAATTGAATGAATTCTTTGAATTTTGTCAATTTTAGTTCTTTAATTTTTGAAAAGGTGTTTTTCGAAACATGTATATGTATATGTATTTGAGAATGTTTCTCCTCAAATTCTGCTACCTGCAGCGCTGCTGCAGAAAAGTCATCATGGCGTTTTAAATGTATACATAGCTATACAAGTATATATACCATTCTTGTATGTATAGAAAATATATGTGTACAGGTACAGTCATAAGCCTAATGAGTGTATGCTGAGCTGCCTCAACTGAGTCGAGTCAACTCATGTACGTGTAAACAATGACGTGATGGTCATCATCAAGTCTAAAGATGTTAAACAATATAACTATGTATATATTTAGGACGCCATGATGGCTCTTCTGCAGCAGCACTGCAGGTGGCAGAGTTTCAGGCGAAACACTCTCATTGCAATCAAAATATGTCTTAAACAATCAGATGTAAAAACAAAGTTGAAGTATTTTATACTATAACTTTTTTCATCATACACTAAACAAGAAAATCATGTAGCTTGCTTGTTATTCTAACAAAAAAGAGATCCACCATCTTGCACACAAAAGAAACGATAGCCAATTTTTCATAATAGTTGTTAATCCGATGATAAGGTATTTGTTACTGACATATTTTTATCTGTTTCGACTAATCTTATAGGACGATATAAAGAATATCTGGATGGTAAAAGACACAAGTCTTACTGTTAAACTAAAATATGAATTTTATCGCTGTTGCCATATGTTGATGATGCATACTGCTGATAAGCATGAATCTGAAGGTGCACAAACAATTTGTCAAATGCAACTGGAGACTAAATTGTTAGAATTTAATCAATTTTCTGTATATTGGTATTAACGAAACCTATTTTGAAGAGGGTCTATGTGCAATCTTATACTTATGACTTTCCCCCAAAATTGACTCAATTACTATCCTTATTGATTAATTAGTTAGTATTTTAGTTCTAAAGGAACTTAAAAAATTGTATATCCAAGTGGTACCCATGAAAATAGTATATGAATTGTGTGCACTTTGTTGGTATTTATGTTAGTTTCTCTCTTGATGTTACATTAAACTCTCAATACTTTTATTTTTAGAACAGCTACAGGTAAGTCTGAATTATGAGTAGTGTTATTTTTAACAACTCGCTAAGTAAAACCTGAGAGATAGTTTCAACAATATTTAAGTCCTAAATCAATGGTATATCTGCCCTTGATAACACTTTAAAGTGTATTATTGCTCGGTTTCATATCAAGAGTTATTTTGCAAAGTTGTCATACTTTAATTACAAATGACCTTATAAATTTTATTTTATCACTGCTTTAATTGCCTACGTGAACTATCGTACAGTTTTTATCGATGTACGGCATTAAGTTGAATGACAAATGTTTCATTGTGCCAATAATGTAGCTGTGTTTTAGCAATAATTCAATAAGTGGAAAACTGCAATACAAGCACTTTTTAGAGCCCTACATCTCGATCACTTTTGCTTTAAGTATTCATGCATTACGAGGCAGCTATAATAACTGCACTTGAAGCACTACATTTTTTTTTACCTACCCAACCTTTTTTTCTTTTGTTAATACTCTACTCTTTCTTTATCTCGAAGCCATACAAAATTTACTTTTAACTGTTATAGTACCAGTCATCAGAGCAGCTGGTGTTCTTTCACTTATATTGGAATCTAAAGCTTTAATTCGTTGCCAAGCCTCCTTAACTAAAATTGTATCTCTTTTGTCTATAGCTGTTCAATATTGTCGATTTTTCGACTAAGTTTTACTATGCTCTCAGCATGCTGTGTCCATCGAGTTTACTTCAAACCTCCCTCTTCCAAGACCGTGTCCTCTCACGATGCAAGATGATGATTACTCTACAGAGGTTAGATCATGAGTATGTGTCCAAAAAAATAAATAATGTTATTACAGTAAACAAATGACCCTGCACCAACCCAATAAGATTGTGGTTCCCAATAAAATGATATAAAATTTTAATATGTTATAGCTTAATTCTCTTTAAACAAAAGTAACCATAGGTGCAAGACCCAAAAATAGACAGTTTTAGAGAAAACAGTTATTTAAGTCGACGATTTTAAAAAAGGTTAGTTTGACAGGTGGCACAGTTCAGTACAGACAATGAATATAGCTTACTCAATGTACAAAGATATGATTGGAAAGGGTGATGTTGAGTGCATCTACCATTCTTGACTATCAATAGACGCAATATAAAATTATTCTAGTTTAGTCAGTAGTAGTGCAGCTTAGTGGTATGATTGCCTTGTATGGTAGATCTATATCTAGGTGATAAAAAAAATCTCTCGTATGAGAATGTGCTTTTTGTAAATAACTAATAAATAATTGGTTTCATAATTTTTGAAGTATAGATAGCCAAAAAAATACCCAATCAAGTTTGTAAGTATAAGTTTTAATCACAATTATTCTTATTCAAACAGATAAACTGACCCTACTTTACAATTACATGTCGATTATTTAACAACATTATTATTTGTAGAATTCACTCTGTAATAGAAAAAATAAATTAATTGCTAATAAAAATAGATCTTATATTTAAACCCCCTTAACTATTTTATTTTCACTATTGCTTAAAGGTACAGTGAGCTTGGATCTTGACTTCACCGCCACTTTCTCGTTCAGTCTTCACAACCTACTATTTGTCAATCTTGCGTTATCTTGAACCTTTCCCTGTGACAATGATTGCTGATTCCCAGACACAAGATCGAGTTTTTCCAAGACAAATAATCATCTTTTGAGACATCTAGTACCTTTATCCTTCCAACTTTTTTTTCAAAGAATAGCTAAAACATGTTATTTTTAAAAAACGAGGACATGGTTAAGATCCATAAGTAAAACAACTATTTTGATTTAAAAAATAATAACGTGGTAATAATTATATAACATAATACTTTATGTCATATTCTGAAACCCATTGATTAATTTTAATTTATTTTAGTAGCTTATGATTAAATTCTGTTTTTCAACTGTTATCCTTATTTAAGCATGTCAATTGTGCAAAGCATTATGATTCAGTAACTCTCAGTATCAGCTTTAGTTCACATGCTAGTCATGGTGCCACTATAGCTTCAGTTTTGTTTTTTAAATTTGATAGGTAGTATACTTCTTTTTGACTTGATTGTAAACCAAAAGTGTATGCACACGTCTTTGATTTTAATGTGGGAATTTCATTGGAGTAACCCAAGATCGACCGACGATTTCTCCAAGTTTCTCACGTGTAACTTTACAAAATTCCTGCCATCATAGTTTCCCATACAGGTATCTTTGATAACGTGTTTTTTAGCGAGAAACGCTGTCTGCTATGATTGTCATCAGTGCCCAGCTTACACCTTCGATTAGCTTAACTCGAGGCTCATCGACAAAGTTTTCTCTTGTGGCGTTCTACGATTGTGTGTTTCTTCGGGAGAAGCACGGTTAGAAAACTGTATTATGTCCAGACTTTGAGTAGTACTCAGCTGATATCTTCTATAGGCCTTACTTTTGGCCCAACATCAAAGATAACACAACAAAAATCGTTCGACAAACTACTTCTTCGTGAGAAAACTGTCTAATAAGATTTGCAGCTGTGCCCAGCTAATATCTCCGATAAGATTACCTTGAGGCCTATTGTCAAAGTTGTCCACGCGAAAATCTTCGATAATGTATTACTTTGCGATCATAACTGTCTGATTAAACGAGTTCTTGTGGATTTTCAGCCATGTTTACCTAATATATTATATTTAATGAGCTTCTCTCTAGGCCCATCGTCAAAAGTTTGGATAAGGGTGAGGCAACTCTGCTTGATGCAAAGTTTTTGGAGAGCTACAGCTGATATCTTTGCTAAGCTTGTCGCAAAGATAAACGTAAAAGTTTTCTGTGCATCATTGTTTCATAAGTTTTTTCGTAATTTTTTTTTGCAGGAAAAATTGTCAGATAACGTCTGTTTTATTAGCAAAGCTCAAGGACTATTGTCAAAGTTTCCTTTGTGGGGATTTTTGATAGTATATTTTCTTCGTAACGATCACTCTCTTATAAAACCAGTTGTTGCTGATTTTCAGCAGTATCTAGCCTACACCCCTCTAAGTTTGCCTCTTTATTTAAAGTTAAAGTTTTCTGCATGGAGACAGCTTTTAGTGCCTAAAAACTTACGTGAATCAGCACGGAAAGTTTTTCTTTGTTTCGAAAAATAAATATAACGTTATTATGTACAATCTTTCTGTGTTCTTAGCCTGTACCAAAACAACAAATAACAAAAATTGAAGTGCAAGGTCCAGCATCGTGCTTAATTATTTGTTTTTTACTATTAAATACATACAATTATTTTTCAAATGCACTGAATTGATTAAGTTTAGAGAAAAAATCGTACTATTCTGTATATTAACTTTAAAAGTGCAGATATTCAGCCAGACAATGTACCAGTCATGTAGCCAGACATTTAGCCGTACTCTTAGTCGTACCTTTAGCTGTAAATTCAGCCACAAATTTAGCCATACTTTGAGCCATACTTTTACTATACTTTAAGCCATAATTTAAACCATACATTTAGCCATAGTTTGAGCCATACATTTAGCCGTGCATGCTGCCAACATTGAGCCAGACATTGTATCAGATTCTGAGCTATACTTGTAGCCATACATTCAGCCAGACATTGTGCCATACTTAGAGCTGTACTTTTAGCCATACTCTAAGGCATATTTTTATAGCCATAGTTTAATCCAAACTTCATGCCGTACTTTTAGCCATACATTTACCCATACTTCGAGCCATACTTTTACTGATACATTTAGCCAGATTTTGAGCCAGACTTTCAGCCAGACATTAAGATATACGTTAAGTCATACTTTAAGCCATAGCTTTAGCAGTATTTTAAGCCAGTCTCTTAGTAAAACGAGCACTGAAAATTAATTTTTCCAATATTACAGTTTAACAACTAAATTATGTGCAGTGCCATTAACCTTTGGTTTTTGAGGTGTTATAACCAAAACACTACCTTTTAATTGGATCCAAAGATCAACAAACCCCTAAGTTTTAACATGTACCTGCAGTTAAAATACACAATCACAGTGTTTGCAGTGTGAGGGCCAAACAGTAAAAAAATTAAAAGTCGACACAGGTTAAAACGACTTTAAAATCTGGCTTTAATCATTCAAGAAGAAAGAGCGTCATCGTTAGCATGAATACATATCATTTTATCACTGCATTTTAATTATGTCTAAGTACCTATACGTTCTGAAGGCATCGTCTAAGTCAGTTACGTTGGAATCGCCCATATGCATATGGGCAAACTTATGTGACCAACTCTGATCATTCGCATACCAGGTAAGAAAGTTGTTTCACATTTCTAATACGTATTTTAAAGTGCCTGAAAACTTGTGTGAATGAGCGTGGAAAGTGTTTCTTGGCTACGAAAAATAATTATATCATTATTAGGTATAATTTCACTGCGTTCGGAACCTGTAAAAAAAAAAACAAATGACAAAGTTTAAAGTTCAAGGTCTAGCAAACTGTTTAATGATATATTTCTTAGCATTTAATAAATACAATTATTTTCTTGATTTTCTATGTGGACTAGAATCAGAGGAAAAATCATACAGATTTGTATATAAATTGTACAAGTCCAGACATTTAGCCCGACAATGTGTTAGTCATATAGCCAGACATTTAGCCATACTTTTAGCCATACATTTAGCCGTAAATTTAGTAATACGTTGTGCCAATATGAGCCATACTTTGTGCAATAATAACTCTCTGATTGAAATAGCTTTTGCAGATTTTCAGCCGTCTCTACCTAATGTACTCAATAAGCTTCACTCAGGGCCCATCGTCAAAGTTTCATGAAATATGATGTTTAATGACATTTTAGTTTAAGATAATCACTGCCCAATAAAATGAGTTTGTATAGATTTCCAGGATTACCTACCTTGTATCTCTGATAAGATCTACTCGTGGCTTGAAGTCGAAGTTTTCTGCGCAGTGTTCTTCGATAACATGTTTTTTTGCAAGAAACGCTGTGTGATAATGTTGTGAGCAGTGCTCAGCTAATATCTTCCAGAAGCTTCACTCGAGGCTCATCATCGAAGTTTCCCATTTGTGGTTCTTCCATTGCGTGTTTCATTGGAAATAAACATGATTAGAGATTTTTATTGCGTCCAGACTTTTAGTAGTGCTCAGCTTATATCTACTGTAGACTTTACTTTTGGACCAACGTCAAAAATGACACAACAGGAATCGTTTGACAAATTTTTCTTCGCGAGAAAACTGTCTAATAAGATTTGTAGCAGTGCCCAGCTAATATCTTCGATAAGCTCAGCTAGAGGCTTATTGTCAAAGTAGGATCAGTTTATCTATTTAAATAAGACTAATTGTGATGACAGCTAATATTGATAAATCTGATTAGGAATTTTTTTGGCTGTGTGTAGTTAAAAAATTATAAAGCCAACTATTTATCAGTCACTTACAAAAAGCACTTTCTCATACTATGGACTTTTTTTTATCACCTAGATATAGATCCAGAATACAAGACAGTCATGCCAATGAGCTACGCTACTACTGACTCAACAAGAATTATCTCTTATCGCGTTTATTGATAGTCAAGAATGGTAGACGCAAATCCTTGACATAATCCTTTCTGATCATATATCTGTACATCGAGTGAGCTATACTCATTGTCGATATTGAACTGCACCGCCTGTCAAACTAACCTTTTTCTAAATCAGTGACTTAACTAATTATTTTCTCTCAAACTGTCTCTTTTTGGGTCTTGCGCCTATGGTAACTTTTTTACAGAAAAGAATAAAATATAACATATAAAAATTTCAGACCATTTATTTGGGAGCCATAATCCCATTGGGTTGGTGAGGGGTCCTTTATTGCAAATCGTTGTGAAGAGGTCAAACTATATAAGCGTTGTACTATTTAATTAAAATAGTTGTAACTAATTATATTTGTACACAATAGACATTAACTCCATTGTAAAATAAAACAAGCGTTTGAATCAGCATGGTGAGCTACTTCCTGACAGTACTTGTGTGATATTTTGTGGTCCATGTAATTATGATAAAACTAGTAGCTTCATATCTTTAATCGTACGTCTCAATGAAGTGAAGTTCAAAAATATGTACTTGTATTAAAAATCACTATATTGACCAAAGAAGAAGTTTATGAAAGAACTGTTTAAGCTTATATAAAGTGTTAAGTACTCATTTTTCAGTAAACACAAAAATATAGTGCCACCAGCTGAGACGTTACCAAATACTGTAATATTTTTTGATGATTTAGCTTTTAAATTCAGGAGGATGTCAGGGCCTTCTTTGACATATGTATAACGATCATGTAAATTAAGACATGTTATACATTTAATTGGAAAATAAATGCTTTTATAGCTGAAATAACAAAAAACAGGAATTTTATTTAAAATTAAAAAATAAGCAAATAAATAAAGCCTGCTAGTTATTTTACAGTGCATTAAAAATGTATCTTATGCAATCGTTGCAGTCTGTTGCAAGCCATTGAAGCGTTATTATCCTCATCCTCAATTAGAATGAGACAAAAGTTCTACGTTAATAAGGGGAAGCGTAAAAGGCTATTAAATAAGAGTACAGGCTATTTAAGTTTGGAAAAAATAAGCATATCAAAGTGCTTTACAAAACTTTTGAAACAATTACAAACCATTTAGTGTAAATTGCTGCTGAAACGAAAAAAAAAAAAAAAAAATGCATTACTTCCATTACTCATAATTATTTTAAAACTAAGAACTGTTATAAAGAAAATAAAGTTAGAGAAAAAAATCATAAAGAAAATAGGGAACAGTTTAGTTAAAGTAAAATAACATTTAACTCTATTATTATCCAAAGTGGTGATAATAATACTGATTTAAGTAACATTGATCAGCATTAATGTACTTATTTTGTGCAAGTTAGTAAGAACTTACACCAAAATTTTCATTAACAAATACTTGTTCCCCAAAATTTGCTAGACTGGAAAAATAGAGTAAGAAAAGTAAAAGAATTGTAAAAGCTTATAATTTGAGAATAGACTCCAAAAACAAATGTATCATAATAAACGGTATAAATTATTCAATAAGTGCGAGATTATAAGAGATACTAATCAAAACGTATTCTCATAGATCTCTGATAATAATTTAGAAAAATTCAGTAGAATATTACAAACTTTAAATAATCATAAAAAGGTTTCTAAAAAGTGGAGATATACTAACCCATAACAGCAATAAGTTTACGAAATTATTCCTCCAGTGTTTAATCCTATAATTTGTAAAAAACGTTACATCGTTACTTCATTAGTACAAAACTACTTAAATAATGCAACCAGAAGATTATACACCCAACGATGATCTTAATTAGTTGGTAGAACATTTATGCATATAAATAACAGAAATATTGTCAGGAAATACAAGTTGCAACAATAAAATTATACTAATTGTCAAAAAGCTATGGTAAAAAAGACACATTTATATATCTTCTTATATTATATATTTATCTCGGTTCCACTCAACCCTCCACAGTCCTCCTCACAGACCCCCAGTTACCCCTCACTACCCCTAACGCCCCCTTCCCTCACAGTAAGGTAAAAACCAACCATTTTTTCCCTTAATTTGTCACATTACCATTTTTTTCAAAATGCCCCACAGCCTCCCACGTATTTTTTTGTGACCCCCCCGCGCCCCCACCCCCCACAATTCTTCTGGGGAATCTAACAGGGATCATACCATCTTTCTCAGATCTTGATGTATATACAGATGTGTAAGAGTCGAATATGGGTTAATCTATTATTTTTAATCTGCTTCATTCTCAAATTACTTTAAAACAATACTGTCTTATTACCATGATATATTTCATCGTTAAAAAGAAATTAAAAGTCATAATTGATCTATAGGGGGTCATTGGGCAAAACGTCATTATTATTATATACTAAATTATAAAGTTGACCGTTACATTATATAGTTAACTGTGTGGGCATTTCAAGCAACGTCCCACAATACAAGACCATTTATATTGGTAGATAAAAGATTATCTATTTATTTATGTTTTACTCAAAGTCTTTTGATGAAAATATAATTTAATACATAATAAAAATAATACATCAGGTATATTTTTGTACTGTAAAAATGCTTATTTGTGAAAAATGTTAAGTGATAAGAACACGTTTTTGTTTCTTACAAAAAACTTTTTCTCATTTATTATTTTACATGGCTTAAAAGGTTAATTAGTGTAATTTATACATACAAATAATAAATAAACAATACATTTGTATAACTAGGTACAACCAGAAATCCAATTATATCAATTATATTTGAATTTTTTTGTAAGTTTAAAGTTCATGGTGCGCTAAGCTTTTTTTTGTCATTATTTATAATAAACTATGCATAAAGTTCTCATGTGTATATATTTTATTATTATGTACATGAGTTAATAAAACTAATGCAAACATAAATTTAAATAACATTAAGTTTATCATTATTACAAACCATGGAAGTTTCGAATTAAGATGACTCTTTTTATGAGTCAACTTATAAAGACCTATCAAACCATTAAGACTTACCTCTATTCCTATTCTGTTTTAAAAGAATGTTTAAATTGGTACTATAGATAAACACAATATACATTCATGGAATGTATAAGTGAGTTATAAGTTTTGCCTATACATATAAAAATATTTTTAAAAAGTTGTTATTATTAGGTACATTATTACTTATTATCAAAAATTTCTTTTCAAACTATATTTTTAATATCTAAAATGTTTTCTTTATGATTTGAATAAGAATTTCATTTTCATCCTTACTACTAAACAAAGTCACCTACAATTAACCATGAGAAAATACAGGATTTCACAAGTATAATCCCATATTATCAAAACTTTGACCTTGAGACTTGTCTATAGCCATAGCAAAAGCTACAACTAATGGGAATGGTTTTCTATATGATATAAAAGGTAATGATAAAGTATTCCCTGTATTTAATGTAATTCATGAAATAAAAACTTAATAAACTAATTTTTTCTCCCGTAACTATTACACCTTCTACATTATACTTTAACAATTTAGTAACTCGCAATCGTCTGCCGTTACAAAATCCGCTTAATTTACTCAAGTTTTAAATTAACGTTACTACTGCTGGCATATGTAAATTTCATACCACACCAAGAAACGACTTTAAATTAGATTAAATTATAGCAGTCTGAATGAAAGATTACACACCCGTTGGTTGTATAAGTAATTGATGTCACAACTAAATTTGACGAGGTTTTTTACTATGCCAATGACGATAGCATATACGTGCATAGTAACGCAGCAATGCAGAGTCGTTATACGCACCGATCGTAAGAATGGTTGTAAAAAATAAAAAAAAAATGTCTTAATTTTTATTTTATTTTTTTTAAGTTAATGTGTTTGAGCTTTTCTCAGCCACTGTCTACTACTTCTAAGCTCCACGATATAATTTATTTAATAGTGAAGTATTTAACTGATTCAAAAGTTGGGAGTTGGCGCGGGAAGAGCGCAGGGGAGCGTACCCTCACTAGTACATAAATATTTTAATGCATGTAATTATTGCTTTAGTATTAAAGTGAGTGTTAGTGTATTGGGTCCAAAAAGGGGTAAGCCTGCAGACAGTAGCCAAGGTTTTTCTGTTGTTGTATATTTACTTAATACAGGTATAAAGTATGACTAATATAACAAAAGACTACGGAATGTTTGAGCACTGAAAAAGCCGTAGAATGTAGTAAATAATGCTAACGTGATTAAAGTTATTAAAAAGCTTTGAAAAAGAAGAGATAGCTTCCAAATTTTCATGTACATTTTTCAATAAAAATTTATTTTTATTGTATCTAATGCAAAGAATAAATACTTAGACATTTAATGAACGAAGCAAATTGTTGAGCAACTGTATAAGGCAGTAAGGCCTTAGTTTATTATCCTCGCTGGAAAATTAATAGATGTGGTTTGGATGAGACTTGGCAAGCAGACCTTGTAGAGATGCAGCCTTGCGTTTATAAAAACAAAGTATATCGGCGTATGCTTACTCTAATAGATGGTTTCTTCAAGTAGGTATGGGCTCTACCTGTCAAGAAAAAAACTGGTGAAGAAGTAACTGCTGCAATGCATTCTATATTAAAAAAAGGACGGGTTCTTGTAAACATAAAATTTAATTGTAATTAAAATTATTAAATAAGCTTATACTCAGCTAACAGCAATCTCAAAGCGCTAACATAAAAGCGATGTAACTTTACTCCAAAAGATTTGACGTGAAAAGATTCAAGTTAACGAGGCTATCTAAATAGCTGCATTAATTACAGACACTAATAAGATTTTGTAATAACAGGAATCATTGAACATTTGGTATAAAAACAAAAGATTGAGTCATAAGGAAGTTTCAAAAACCATGTAAAAAATAGCAGTCAGTCTAATCCTGGATTAAAAATTTTTAAAGAAGTATTAGTAAAAAAAAACCAAGCATGCACTTCAAAAAGTGTACACGCCAAATTGACGATAGAAAAATCTACAATCACATGAGTAGCAGCAACAAATCCAAAATCGTATGATCTCAAAGATTACCAAGATAAACTAACTTTTGGAGGTTTCTACGAGAAAAATCTGCAAAAACCAAAGCTTCCTTACATATATTTCAAACAGAAGGTCCTTAAGATAAATCAATCAAGTGTTTGTCAAACGATTTAGCTTTAGCAGAACTTACAATGGTTCGGCAAATAAATGGAATAAATTCTTTTTTTAATTACTTTAAATTCAAAACAATGAAATTGTTTTGTGTATTNTAAAACAGGCCGCATACAAATAATAATAATAATAATAATGCTATACAGAAAAAATGTTTGAAATGTATAGTTTAGGTTTCATAGAACATTGTAATTGATTTTCTAATCTGATTGGCTACCTCATCTATCGATTGATTTCTCTAATTGGTTGTTTTCACCTCCATTATGCTAAAATTACCCGATGGTAGAGTATCTGTACCACTGACTTGCAAATAGCGATTGTCACTATGCGCACTTAAAGTTTTTTTTTTCTCTCTCCGTTAAATGCTGATAATGGCGTGATCTAACAATTTTTTGCTGACGCGTCATACAAGTGCTCTCACGCAAGCACGTAGATGAATCATTAAAAGTAATCGTAAATGTCTCAATGAAATTTTGAAGCCTTTGATTTTTCGAATGAATTTAAAACCTATATTTCTATACTGTACATTTTGCTTCTTAGTTCTACTAATTTCGTCATAAGTTTTTATTACATTAATCTTTTATTAGACCAACAATTTCTTTACTAACAATTGGTATATTATATTCATTGTCTGAACGACAGTCTGTAGATCGAATCCCTCGATACTTTTTCTCATAACATTATAAATAATTTAGTTAGTTATTTTATACACAAGAGTATCAGTGTCTATGTTTAATAGTTTACAATTATCATTTCTTTAACATCTTATCAAATCATAAAAAGATTTATGTAATAGTATCTTTGATAGATCCAACGCACTCAAATCCACATTTATCGGTTTTCGAATGCATATATCAGTGCACAACAATTGTATAGCTAGCAGCTTTGTGTCAAATGTGTCAAAACTACAAGAACTTTGTTGTGCAATGTAAACCATGTAATCTTACTAATATATAATGCAAAGTCACTAAAACCGTTGTAATCGCTAACCGCGAAAACTACTGAACCGATTTTGCTAAAATTTTGCATGCCGATTCTTGACACTTCCTAGATGGTTTAAGTATGGTTTTCATCTTGAAAAATTTAATAACAATAGCAATAAATAAGCTCAAAGTTTTGCAAAAATACGCCAGTTTTTCACTTTGGTTTAGTAGGATCCGCTAGGTGGCGTCGACATAAAATCAAAGCTATCTACAACAGAATTAAATAAGTGTGGTTATAATACGACAGAGCGTCTCGGAGAAAGATACAGTCGTTTTCCGGCAGTTCATCGAGCTACATCGAGAATGTACATGATCGACGTGCAGCTGAGCATCCCGGTTACTGACGACGCTCTTCTCCAATGGGCAAGTAATCTAGGTCTACTATCACCCTGAACTTCCAGGATTGACAAGTGCCACCAATAAAAAATTTATTCTAACCAGTGACGTCTCTGGGGGAATACCAGGAGACGTGTCTAGCCAGAGCATATCCTGCTCCATTCCTTGAGAGTTATGTGGCCGTACCACAATCTGGCCTTGTGCCATCAGAGAAGCTTATACTATAAATTTAAGCCAGGGAAAACAGCCCTGAGGGGCATGGGCAGCCATAACGGCTTCCTTCTCAGTGGACGTGTTCCCAACGGCATCCCCACATTTCCCCAACTAACGATGAGCGGTTGGTGATCCAGAGAACAACCCAAAGATGAGATATTTTTTCATCAGCAGTGTACCTCCCTCATGTACTGTCTCTGTACACAGAGACTCCAAGGGTAAGAGTCAAGCTACCCACAGCTGGCTCTCCATCATCAAGAATAATAATAAGTCATGACTGGAAATTGTACCACTGGCCCTTTTCAGGGCCAATGTCAGCATTTACGTTCTCTACTTAACCATCAATCTCATCGGTTCTTTTTAGGGGCCACCTAAGTGTAAACTACCTTGTCAACAAATACATTTTTACTACCATTTTCGGAAGCGGTTCATCGACTAACAGACTATATATAAAGACCGCCACTATTAAACCAAGTCAGTCATTAACTGTCAGACGTCACGAGCAGAGTTGATCGTCGCAAGGCTGGGAACCCTGGTGACCAACGACCCTATATTACTCTCTCGACTCTAAGCATTCAACCAGGAATCACCGATTCTCTCCAAGGTCTGCACTGGATGAACCTAACAGCTATGAAGGAAAAAAAACTTGAGCCAACGGGAGTCTCCAACGGGCAAGCATAACGAACCAATCTCTACTAATCTCTCCACCTTAGACTATCAAAACAACTGAATCTGCAAAAAAAAGTGCTTTAGACACCAACGTTTTCGACGTTATATCAGGAGACGTTAAGAAAGAACACTACAACTAGCCCCTAAGCTTCGGACTTAGTAATTTTTTTCCCAATCAGTCTGGGGCTTCAACATCAGGGCAGAGAAGATCACCCTGAGGCATCCAGGCAGTCACAATTGTTGTTAACTTCAGTCAAGAAAGAGTATACTTAAGAAGTTCACCGGTATTTTTTAGGGCCATCAGACGTTGAACAACCTTGCCAACAAATATATTAGAACTCAACAAAGTTCACAGAAAACAGCCTTTAGGGGTCACAAAAGTTGTAAGTATGCTAATAGTCGCAACAGGGTATATTGGAAAGAAAACTTCAAATGTATCTAAAAAATATAACTTAAGGCGTCAAGAAACTGACGCAGAAAATTTATCAAGATTGGAACAGCCAAAATCGCCAAACAAAGAATCCATTACGTGAGGAATCAGCTTTTTATTTTACCCTCACAGTAATCTCTTGAATCTTTAAAGATCTAAATTAAAATTTTTAAAAAAGTAGAAAATATATTTGTATTTTTCTGGCAATAAAAATGTAGAGATTAAGCTTCAGGACTTTGTTGCTCTGGTAATAAAGTTGTGAGATAAAAGAAAAAAATTTTTTTCAATGTACATTTTTTAGGAGTTTAAGATCTTAAAAGCTTTAAAAAATAGCCCTTTTCGTAAATTATACGGGGGAAACTGCAAATCAACCGCTTCTTATGGCCAACGATTATTTTATGGCATAAGGAACTCATGGTACTTTTCAGCATAATTATAATTTTTTAATTTTTACAGCTCATTATTTGACCAAATAAACTGTATGGATTGCGAACAAATATGTTTTTAATAAGAAGATTTTTCTTCTGAGAAGTGTCAGGAACAAATGTAAAATTTTTTAACTGAAAAACGTTTCACATTTTATGTCAACACACTACGGTGTTCCATTTAGTAACTCTTGGGCGAAGCCGAGACGGGGGGCTGCTAGTGTAGCACTATATCTACCTTTTTACTCATTGACAAACTTTAAAATCAATAATTTGGAGTTCATTTTTCACTATTTTTTAGACACGAAATTATTTAATAACTTATACATCATCTTTTGCAACTCATTCTTTGCATTTTGATGTGATTTTTGTTATACAAATCTACGTATTTCTTAAGCATTAACTTTAACTAAACTGTATTGCTGGATAAATTTTTTTATACAAAGCCCATGACTTACCGCTTGCTTACGATAATAAATGACATGGAGCTGTTTATCACATAATGTAGTCATTAATTGTTTTTCCTTTGATGGGCAAGATACCATATGCTTGGCATAGAATAGCAAATTTTTTTGAGTATTGTAGAGAGTTTCAGGATACAAATAATTTACATAAATTAGTAATATCATAATTCATTAAATATTCACTATCCCTCTTTGCTTCATAGCCTTCTTTAACATAGAAGTTATCAGCTTTGGTATTTCGATTGCACATTTTACTTTTTACTTTGTATGCGTGGCTTTATAAATAAAACTCTGTCTATGTCAGTCAATAATTCTTAATTAATTTATAATCAAAATTACATGTAGATTCAAACAAATAAACTTATAAGTGATTGTAATATACATTATGACCAACAAAAAGTACCAATTACTCACTTTTACATACTTGAGCATAGTGTCCTACGTTATGCCTAGTTTTGTGAAGTATTGAGCTAGGTCTAATTATCAAGTCTCAATGCAATTACTACGAAAATTCTTGATTATTTTGGAAAGTGCAGTACGTCAGTCTCTAAATTTGAATCAGAATACTGACTAAGAAGATAAATATTAGAAGTATTCCACATATTTCTGACATGTTTATACTGTTCGTCAGTTTTACGGGTTTCGTGTAGGCTGCTGCGATCATCTATAGAAAAAACTTCCTTTAGTATTCTCAGCTCGTCTAAGCAAGATGTAACATTTCAAAAAGACAAGGTTATAAACTTAAAGGAATTAATAAAACAAAGAATCATATTAGTACCCTCTACGTATTTTATGAGCAAAATATATTTTTTTTGTTCGTGATCAAAACTGAGCTCTTCTGAAGAAACACTTGGAAACTTGTTTTATAAATAAATGTGGATCATAACCGTTCAAGTCATAGAAAATAACCAGTATTATTCGTGAGTCTTGGTAGCTAATGTTGCACTTGTTGCGGGCAGGACTAGGGTATCTAAAACAAAAAAATCATAAATAATTAGCTGAAGAGTTACTACAACAATAAATTACACTTATTTTACAGTAAAATGACAGTGGTTATAAACTTTTACATCTTCGAGCTAAAGAGTTGATCGCAAATATGGCACAAAAATACTTTGTGGTATTTAATTTTTTTTTTTCAGGAGTCAAATCAATCATTTTGTATGCATTTTTATATGATTCTTCTACTTTTAGAGCAAGAAAATTAAGAGTTTGAACAAACCACTAAGCATGTGTTTCTTTGTATACTTTACTTTTACAATAGCTTTTATATTCTGATTTACTATCTTCATACAAACACTAGATAAAATAATCTATTCTAATCACTTTGTGACTTTGATAGGCTCAATAATTCAAACAGATTCTAACAAGCGTTCAAATTCTGCATAGACAACAAAAAATACATGGTTCTGGTGTGTAAGGTTTTTAAACTATAGTATATGCTCATGTTTATTTCTATTAGGAAATGTTGTTCTTTTCTTGTTTAAATTTTAACAATCAATACCCTGTGCTTCCAACTTTTGCTGGGACAAAAAACAGCAAAGTCATCAGTCACGTATATTTTCTGTATGTTTATTCTTAGATAACTGGTTATGTACTAGACAAGATAAGCTTTTTATCCATATGTCATGATATTTATACGCATTACCATTGGTAATTGTTCTATTTGTATTCTCTTTCTCTTTAGGACCGAGATAAAAACTTTAAACAAGTATAAAATTGATGTGTTTTTTTTTTTTGTTTGTGTTGAGTGATAAGGAAAAACGTCATAAGTGCTACCTTTAAAAAAAAAAATTAACTAAAATAGTATTATGCTTTTCAAATTTATAATATTTCTAGAGTTGACAGGAAACTCAATACCAAAATTAAACTTGTTTAATATTAAACACAACTAGAGACACGATTGGAGTCTTTTTTTTACTGGGGATAAAACTGACAGAATAACCTATTTAAAGTATTGATTGTCTGCATTCATTATATTTATTCAAGCGTGGTTTCTTTGTATTATCTGGTAAGTGTACAAAAAAATTGTCTTGCATAGAATTTAGTTTATTTAGGTTAACAACTTAATTCAAAACTGAGTATAGAGACCAGCCTGATTCTTTATCTTGAAAATGATCAACTTTTTTTTTCTTTAGGTTGTTGCACGTTCACTTCAGACCACTCATGCAGATTAGTTGTTTGGTACATAGCCTGTATCTTTATATTCAAATATTTTAAATCAGAATTTATGTTATTATTTTAAACTATTATATATTCAGCTACTAACACTATACTTCGTTTCAGTGCTTAATGATTTTTGAAAGATTATTGAAATCGTTAAGCGAATTTTTGTTCAGCATCTTGTACGAACCTTTTAACATCTAAGTGCTCCAAATTCACAATTAAAGTTTATTTACAATAAAAATTTACAATTGTCAACAGGGACTATAATGTGCAACTGCATCTCCGACTGTAAGTCTACAATTTGTTATTAAGTTCATGCTTTCAGGAGCAGAAAACTTTAATACATTATTTTGTTTGATATGATCACTGATAAATTTGTGAGGTTTATTAGCTTTATCAAGTTGATTAAGTTTGTAATTGGCTATTCTAGAATTAAGTTCTTTTGGTTTTAAGGTAGTTGTTTCCTTAATCAAAAGTATCTAAAAAGGTATGAAATTTTTAGCAAAACTAATATGTCTCGATAAATGTGTGTGAAAAATTTGAGACTGATTAACTACGTTGTTATTGTAATTTCTTTGTCAGAAAATTACTCTTTAAACATTGAAGCAACGGTGCAAACAGTACATAGCCCAATTATTTAAAAAAATGTAACTTACCGCATATCTATACATTATTAAAAAACTAGTGAAAACTACCTTAGACAGTAAAGAAACACATGAATTTTTTTGAGAATTTTTTATGACACAGTTTTAAAGTAATGGTAATCAAAAAATGTTTTTCGTTTGATTTTGAAAGATAACTAAGTTAGTATTGCTTATAGGGCAACGTGAAATTGTCACATGAGTACAAGTCGATGTATGTATATGTTTCTGTACATATAAGGGTACACAAAGGCATTCACATTTCTCTCTGATATTTTGAATACGGGATGATACAGGAACATAACCTTAGTATTGTTTATTTATACATATGATTGACCTACATGTATGGAAACAACTACCTTAACACTGCATCGGTATAAACTAGTTGGTATATTATATTTTTCAGGTCATAGTTTTCAGTTTTTTCTAAGAAATTAAGCATTATGTCATACAAAATTAATTCAGATAATGAAACCCCTAAATGTAGTAAAAAACACAGTCTTTTTGTATCCCAGAATGTTTTAACCTTTTTTTTCGCAAATCGCTTTTACAATTATCGTGAGTTCTTAATAAATTCGAATTTTCATTGGTCAATTCTTTTGGTTCATATTTGCTTACAGTGCAAGCTTGAAAATAATTTTTTGCTAAGAAACTTTCAGATATTCCTAGAATACTGTTAGATCCCATATTGCTTCTAATTGGTAAGCTACGTTTAAATGAACTTAATACTTATTGTTATCAACAATGAAACCGATGCCATCTTCTTAATTTCATGTAGGTTATTAAATTACCATTAAAATATTACGAAATTTTCGAAATATTTACAATCATCATAATAAAATAAGAGTGTGAAGTGTTTTGAATCAAGTTTTAAGTTTAGTTTAAGTGGTAGTTGATCAATGATTCCGTAAACCACTTTTAATTCATTCACGGCTGCTTAATTCATTAAATATGCTTATTTATCAAATGCATAAAATACTTACATTTAATGCGTAATAACACGCCTTATTTAATTTAATCTACATAACCATATTGATGTCAATTTAATGTTTTGTTTTTTAAAATTTGTTATTTAGAAAAAGAATTTTTTTTTATGAGTAAGAGACTTCTAGTAAGCTACTTCCATTGTATGAAAATCTGTCGTATTTGAAATTCCAGCCTCCCAAGCACGCGACAGAAAGAATTTCATTTCAATAAATAATCAAATAAATAATTTATTAATTTAATTAATAACTCATCGTTTATTGAACGTATTATTAGTAAATGCATATGAAAATAAAAAATGAGTTACAAACCTCACGATAAGTACAAAAAACCGAACTTTCATAGTCGGCAGCGCTCGTAGCAGAGTGGGTAAGGTACTTTACTCGTATACAGGAGATCAAGGGCTTAAATCTCTTTGCTGGAAAGTGTTTTTTTTCTTTTTTTTTTTTTTAGAATTGTAGAAATAAAAAATTCAACGTTAAAAATTACTGTGGGAAAAGAAAATTAAAATTTGTTAAAAAATTAATCACTTGAGAGTGTGAAGGGAATGGGTTGGTGGAGGTGTGGAGGAGGATAGAACAGCACAGTTGGAAGACATAGGGTGATAGGAAGTGTGTAGGACTGATGGTGAAGGCGACGGGGTAACGGGGAAAACTTAGGAGAAAGAGACTTCTGGTAAGCGACCTCTGTTTCATACAATCTGTCGTTTTTAAAATTCCAGCCCCCCCAGTACATGATACAAAAAACTTCGTTCTAAAAATAATAGATTTTCTACTTATGCTTACACCGCGATATAGTAATAGCGTAAATGTCAATATTTACTGCAGTAATACACTTTTCAATTTTGATTTTGGATGATCCATTGAAAAAGGCAGTGGGTACCTAAAAAAGTAAGTGTTTATTCTAGTAAATTCTTTTAGATTTTTACAATAAACTTTTATGACTTATATTACATCTAATTCTTGAAATATTTTTGAAATTTCGCAGAATCGTTACTGTACAGAATATTAAATAATTGCTGTAAACCGCACAAGGAATTAATTTCTTTTAAAAGTACAATAGTTTTTTAAATCTATTTTTTAAGTAAGGGTATTTTAAACGTTTTAGATATTTTTTTTTTGATAGTTGTAAATAAGCAAATCTTAAAAATTTGGTACTAATATCTTTTGAAATTAAATGAATATTTAATATTTCATAACAGTAAAATTCGAATCTGTATTCTTACAAAAAAGATAATTTTAATAGTTTTATAATGTGATGCATTGTTTATTTATTCAATTAACCCTTTTTCTCCACTTTTTTCAAAGTAAGGAGATATTATAT
>NW_019379885.1:14408-107925 GCF_000648655.2 Copidosoma floridanum | reverse complement strand
TTTTTTTTTTTTTTTTCAGACGTATTATTTAGAAAACAAATTTAGATGTATTATTTAGAAAACAAATACATAATTGAATGTATTATTAGTGAATACATTTAAAAATGGAATGTTATAGTTACGAACCACACCATAAGTACAAGAAACCAAGTTCCTATAGTCGGCAGCGCTCGTAGCAGAGTGGGTAAGGTACAGGACTCGTATGCAGGAGGTCGAGAGGTTCAGAGGTTCAGAGGTTTAAATCTCTGTATTGGAAAATGTTTTTTTTTTTCTTTTTTTTTAGTAACGTAAAAGAAAAAAATTCAAAGTCAAATAAAAGTTATTATGGGGAAATAAAATTAAAATTTGTTAAAAAATTAATTGCTTGGGAGTGTGAGGGGGAATGGTGGGTAAAGGTGTGCAGAAAAGTAACACGGCACGGTTGGCAGATATACATGTATAGTGGGGAGAGGGGAAGTGTATAGAGATCAGTAGGTGAGGGGGACGGGGTAAGGGGGAAACTTGAGAGGAAGAGACTCTGGGTAAACCACCTTCGTTTCAAAAAAAAAAAATCATTCGGTTTTAAAATTCCAGCCCCCCGAGTAACGCGACATAAAGAACTTTGTTCTAGAAATATGTGATCAGTAAAAAATGACACCTCCTATGTAAGATTTTAAGATTATGCTTATTAAAAGGTATTTACAGTGAGAAGCCCTAAATTAATTTTACTCACTCGGTCTATCTAATGTATTTATCAAAATTTACCGAATCTTCAAAACCCCAAGATCTTAGAAAATTTGCGATAAGTCAACGTTTGTCCACCACATTAATGTTGATATAATTTACTTCAAAGAAAAACACTTTTCAAAACAAACTGTTATAATGTTTATGATGCGAAGCGACAAATGCGGCTTTTTTGCAGTCGTGTAAGTGGTGCTCTCTCTCTTCGACTGAACTTTTAAACGTCTTAAAAAATTCGGCCTCCACCTCAACTTAGTCAAATGTGAGTTTCACAAATCGGAAATCGTTTCTCTTAGCCACTTCATCAACAAGGATGGCTCAAGGCCATGCAAAGAGAAGGTTCCGGCCATTGCCGATTTCCCTAGACTAAGGACGATCGTCGAGCTTCGAAGGTTTTTGGGCTTTGCAAATTTCTATCGGCGTGACCTCCCCAATGCTGCACCTGTTCAGACTCCTCTACGCATTTACCTACGACTTTAAAAAAAAAATGACCGCTGGCTAATTAATTGGATGGAACAATTCATCAAGGCCTTTGATGACACCAAGAACAGTCTTATCAACGCTTGCCAGCTCGTGCATCCTTCCGCAACTGCTCCTACGCATCTCTTTACTGATGCCTCTGACTTGTCTATGTGGACAACTCTTGAACGATGGCTTGACGGAATCTGGAAGCCATTAGCTCTTTTTTCTTATAAGTTCTCCTCAGCTCAGGGCAACTATAGCACTTACGATAAAGAGCTTACAGCTATCTTTGAGTCTATGAAGTATTTTAAATATTTTCTTGAGGGTCGTAATTTAAACATCATTACCGATCACAAGCCGTTAATCTATGCTTCCACCCAGAAGTTTGATAAAGCCTCTCCGTGACAGAGCTGACAGCTCTGCTTTATTTCTTAATTTTTGACAGAAATCGAGCACTTTTCTGGCCTTGACAACTTCAAGCACATGCATAAGTAAAGAAGCGTATTCTCCTACAACATGTAAAGTGTATTTTCTTTAGTAAGAGACTTGATCCCCTACACTGAGACGTGTACAGCCTGAGTCTTACGTTCTACAGTATTACTGAACTTTTCTAATAAAGAGCGCCTAAGCATCTTTCCCGTGTAGAATTAAGGTCTGAAGACCTATGGTACAAACATAACTGATAATTAAAATAACAACCCTCATATTTTACATAATAATCTTGAAATAAGTTAATTATCATGTATTTTACCTGCTGCTAGACAAGTATAAAAGAAAATTCTTGATATCAATAATAAACATGCATCATACAAAAAAGAAGTAGGGTTTAACGTGACAGAAATTTTAGTTACAATTTTACTGACATCTCTAACACAAACGTGTGATCCAGTACAGAACAATACGTCAAGACACTTTTCGATGGTTACTAAACATAGTGATATTGTGATCAGAGAAAAATGCATTCGTATTTCGTTATACCAAAACTTTTTTAAGATTTCAGAAAACGCAACTGTTCATCAAAAAATTTTAAAAAGCAAGCGTATTGACTGTTTCAAAACACATTTATTCAGAGTTACTGAAAGTTGTTGAAATAGTGACTGTAAAATAAAAAGTATAAGGTTATTAACATATTTCAATTAAGGGGCACAACTTTGTCCAAAAATTGTTAGTGGTCAACATTTAAATGTAAAAAGTGCCACAAATTTCCTTAAGAATATGTTAGTGGCAAGTTAAATGACGTATAAAATTTTTAAATTAAGTTCATGTTTTTCCGTTATTAAGCTGTCATTACCACACCGTGAGAAAAATTACTTAAATAATTTTTTTACTACTGTCAGTACGGCATTTGAAAAATATTGTGTAAGATCACGCTATAAACGAAAGATATTAAATTTTTTTCATACAAATTTACTGCTTGGAGTAATAACAAAAGTAAATGAAAAAGACTTATTGGATTGATATTTAAATAATACTGACATACTTTCTAGATACTCTCAAGAATTTCCAAAAGTAAACTGTTCTGTATACTACCTACTGCAAAAAAAAAATTGTGAGGTAGATAAAAAAATATTCAAAATCAAAATATAACATAAAACAATTGTCAGATACATTTCAACGGAATCTTGAAGTTTAATTTCATGAGGATCCTTTTAAAAAATACTGTACGGACTCATACAAAGACATTTATTTAAGATTTTTTTTTTTTTTTAATTATCGCTGAGTATTCGGGAGTAATTGTAAGAAAATGCCTTTGTTATTTGTTTTGGCTAAATTTTTTTACGACTCCTAGAAAAGACAACTGTTTATCGTGGAATTGAAAAAAAATACAGTGACAAATATCTTACTCACTGTTAATTTTTTATTTATGAAAGATGAACAGCATTAAATGTCTTTATAAGTCATATGACTGAGCTTGTTTAATGCATGGTCTTGACCGTTTTATTTTAGTTTATAACAGTATTGGTCGTCACTTGATGAAGATCCATGCTAGGTTGATTAAATGAAAAAGACTATTAATAAATAAGTAGATCTTTTCTTTATTCGTTCATAAGAAATGTTGTGGCCATTTTGGTATCACAGTACCATCTTTAGACATGTGTACAACAAGACTAAGCAATGTACTACACTTATATTCAAAAAATATACAGACTTATCGTGAAAGTTTCACGACAACGCAAAATTACATACGAATACGTAGATAGTGAATATAGGCGCGATTACATACAATACGTGTTAAGAAATGGTGGACTATTCAGATCGAACATATCTTTCCATAAAATTTCCGAATTTTTTGATTTAATCATTTCTAATGCTTTTTATAAATCTAATTTTTTTCTTTTATTACAATTAATTAAGTGTTATTTGTAGGTCTCCTAGTATTAAGCTCGTGAGCATTATTTTTTTCTGTTTTATTTGGATTTGGGATCTTAATTTAAATAAAGCTTAGAAAATTTGTCATTATACTTTTTTGTTTTACAAATTTAGGTTAATTTGTTCTTTCAAACATAATATAGCAAGTCGCATTAACAAGGTTAAGTATTAACTTACATCTATCACTGATGTATTACACTCACATCTAGTACGGAAAGCATTAAATGCCATATCTCTACTTTATCTGATAAACCTCCTCGTAACTCAGTTTCTTTAGATCCTCATAATCATATTTCAAAACAATTCATACCCATTTCATTTGTCTATAATCAGTTTTTTTTTAATTGTAAGAACAGTCACACGCCATATAATTTTCTTCTAGTTCGCGTTCTACCATTAGTTCATAACCCTCTCACAAGTAAAAATACCCAAGCGTCACTTACTAATTTTAATGAAACTTTTTATAGTTGTAGGGAATCAAGAAATAAATAACACCTGTTTTTTTATCGCCAGAAAATAGTTCTTAAGGGGTAAAATCTACCTTTAAGTTTTCACCTTTAAAACACATTTTCTGTAATATTTTCTTTAATACTCAATTTTCAAAAAGTAATTGTATAAAAATTGTTCCTATTAAAAGAACTTGTAATGTAATAAAAAAATTTACAGTCAGAGTTGTATCCCTTGTGTTTCAGGGGTTTAAACTACGTTTTTTACAGTAAGTCTTTTTCCTAGAAATTCTAAAATTCGTTAGAAATTACCTAAAAAAATAATTTAACATATTACACAACATGTGCAGTAAATTAATAATTATATTTTTCTTGAAACTGTCCCGTCTGGGGGTAGACTACCCCTATTTTAATAAAATTAGTTGAGCGGTTGAGGACAACAAGTTAAGCATGGAAATTAAATGATAGCATGAAGCATGAAGAATAATATACGGCGGTTTTCAGATCGCTTACTGCGTATTTGTTGTCTGATTTTAGAAATTAAAAATGATAAATCGAATATGGCAGAGAAAAGATAAAAATTCAACGCATCAAGGACAGTGAGAGATTGAAAATAAGAATTTTTTAACTCATTTTTATTTAATTTCAAAAAATTTATTAATATAGTCTCTTGGTAAACACAAAATACATGAGTAAAATTCTTACTGAAACCTCATTTGTTTCTTCGTGGTTTATTGAGCAATTTGTTTCCACAAAATTTCATCCCTAATCTTTTTTTAATTTTTTTTTTTTACTTTACTTAAATTTTTAAACGTATAAAAGCTTTTTTTCTGTACCACAGTATAGAGGATTAACTTTACATAAATGTTTAATGAGTCCATTTAATTGAAATTTCAAAAATTCGTTTCGAAAGAGAGATAGTAATAAATTATTCAAATTGATAAGCAATAACTTAAGTGTGTACTAATATCGTATAAAATTATTCCTAACTAAAAACTTACTACGTATCAAATTCTAATGTATTATTGTATTGATGTTACTAATGTACGCTGAGTAAAGCCTTGGCACATAAATTGTCTAGGTGCTGAGGTCGATCCTGTTGCCAAAGAAGCTCTCAATATTAAACAAATTTAATCAATATAATTTGGCCTCCTGAATATGACTAGCACTGGTGTTTTTTCTTAATCTGCTTTGAATGAATTTCTTGAATAATGATTTATTTTAATTGTAAGTAAAGAAGGTAAATCCTAACTCTGTAATTTTTTAAACTATTTTTCCCGTAATCAGCTACCTAAATGACCCATGAAAACACCTTTATCATCTGGCAAGCCTGTCACTACACATAATATAAAATTTAAGGCAATGAGCTTTTTAAGCCAGAGAAGATGCTGGGTTATCTGCTGATTTATTTAAAGCACTATTTAAACGGTTGAATAAATAAAATATACAACATTAAATTTTATCTAGAAAAATAACTAAATTCATGACACAAAAACAACTATTAAATGACGCCAAACTTTAAGAAAGTGCTTCTTAATTTGTAGTGTAAAGTTGGAGATATCGGGAACTGGAGGAGGAAATGTCTACAACACCGATAAATAAGGTTTTGATTCAGAAATACGTGAAGGTTGTACATTTTTAGTAAGGGGTTCATTAGAGATTAAATGTGTTGTGCAATCGTTAAGGTCTATAACGCACAGTTATATAATCTAACCCTTAATAAATGGAGATGGTGAGTTCAAATCATCTTTTCTCGTTGTTCTACAAGAGAAAACTGGTAATTTCAGACCAATAGTTAAAAAGTACATGTATCAATCAGAAAATATTTTCGCTTACCACTCTAAATCGGAGAAATCAACCTCTGATCTTGTCACTAAATTGTTCTAAAAGTTTTTCATACCGATAGCCAGTAAGGGATAGATTTGGTGTCTAGACTATTGGATGGGTTAAGAAAAAAGATATTTATGGACATTAAAAAAAACGATAAAGAAACAAAAGTTTCTACTGTACCAGCTGACACAGCTAGTCTTATACAACCACTTGATATGCACATTTTCTAACCCTAGAAAAACATAAAATTTTTTTATATCTCACTCTTTTGCATGATTACAATATTGACTTGTACTAAAGAAACAATATTCTAAAAATTTAGTCGCTTATCCACAATTGACTCTCTTTTCCTCAATTCATAAACGTCTTTAAATATGCATAGTGGAACAGTGGTTACATTTCATATTTTGAAAGACCCGTTAATTTTTGTTTCTAAAGCACTGATACAAACTGTATGTTGTGTGACATAATCGCAATCGTGAAATGTTCGTGGTGTACTGTATCATTGTGCATACAACACCTCTTTGCAGTTAAAGTGAATGAAAATTTATCTCATTGTTATAATTAGTACAAGGAATAACTGAGAACCAGAGAAGTGAAGTTTTGAGCTGTTGCTATATACTATGTATACTTTTTCTTGCCAACTCCTCACTTAACGTCAGTTAAAATTGAAATTATCACTTCAAAACTTGAATTTCTCATTCCTCGCTGTCCTTGATGTGTTGAATTCTCATCTTTGTTTCACCATATTGAATTTATCATTTTTAATTTCCAAAATGTAACAACGAATACGCAATAAGTGACCCGAAAACCACCGTATATCAATTTTTATGCTTAACTTGTTGTCTTAAATTGCTCAAGTAATTTATTTTAAATAAGGGTAGTTTACTCTTAAAAGGGGTCGTTTTAAGGAAAATACAAAAATTGGTTAACTGCATGTGTTATGTAGTATGCAAAAACATTTTTTTAGTTAATTTTTAACAAATTTCAGAATTTTCAGAAAAAATACTTACTATAAAAAACACAGTTTTAACCCCTAAAATATAAGGGATGCAACTCTGACTGTAAAATTTTTTTTTAATTATAAGTTTTTTTTATGGAGACTATTTGTGTATGAGTTTTTTTTAAGTATTAAGTTTAAAAGAAAATATTATAGAAAATGTGTTTTAAGGCTAAAAACTTCAGTGTCGATCTTACCCCCTAGGAACTATTCTCCACCGATAAAAAAAACACGTGTCATTTATTTTTCAATTCTGTACCACTATGTAAGGTTTTATCAAAATCAGTGAGTAACACTTGGGTAGGTTTACTTGTCATTAATATCACTTAATTAGGTATTTTTAGGAATTTTGTTAAATATTGATAGGCTCTGAGCTATCTGATGTATGTTATTATTGTGGTGTTGATAGTTGCTGTGCCCAGACATAGTCAGACCATCACTCGATGTAAAAATAAAGTTTGACTAGAGTGAATTTCGACTAGAAATATTTCAGTGAAGCAAATTTGTACGTAATAATTATTAAATTGTTAAAATTGTTAACCGATTAATTTTTTCTTTAAAATCATAAATTTTTGTATTTTATTGTATGTTGTTTTGTGTGCTTATAGTCTATAAACTATTTTATCCTGATGAGACTGGTAAAGCCCAAGCCAGAGAAACGTTGCTTTATTAGAAGATAGCTCTATCTTATTATTGTCCTCAAGTTATCGATGTTTAATTTCATTATTTTATCAGTGATGGTAAATGCTGCTGCTTCAGAGTTTCCTAGTGCTTCTTGCACTGTTTCTCAGCGGTCTTATAAACTACTCAAATGAATTCGTGACTGGAAAAAAATATATTTGTGTTTCTGATTTTTCTACTATTGCCAGAACCACTATTGGTCGACCTTTTCCGCTGTACCGTGCACCTAAGTGTAGTCCAAAACTATTGATGTCCTTAAAACACGCTAAAGTTGTCTCAGCCAACACGTTATGCCTTACGCATAAAACCTACTTGCAGGATGCAGGAGTCAAGAGTTTATTAAAACCTAGAGAACAGGTGACATACGTGAAAAGAGCAACTTTTCCTCTTGATAGAGCTTTTTTATATTATCAGAGCAAGGGAAGGAGTCGTCTGGTTAAATGCAGTCAATCAATGAGTGATATTCTTGTCAAACAGTGTTGACTGAAAAACAGTAGGTTAGATTGATGATGCTTCGCTCTGGTTTTATGCATTAGGAAGTAATAATACAACAATGTTAAAGTCACCTTTCTGACAGGTGTCATTGAGATTTTGAATCAATGATGATGCAAACTCGTATCGGTAATAAAAGAAGTACCAAATATTCGTTCAAGTGTGTCTTATAAGTTTTAAGATTATACAATCCGTTCTTTAAGCAATTCTATAACCTATTTGACAATTATTAAAATAACATTTTGATTACACTATTTGTGAGGTTATTGGAAACTGACAATCAATGCACAAATAATCCATTTATTTAAACATACAAAACAATGTATGCATGCATACGGACACACATGTAACGTACTTTTCCAACCATACATGCATTCTCACAACGAGTCTAACCACATTTTATGTCAACATATTGTGAAAATATATTCCTTGAAGCTGATACACAAATGTACATCGTACCTTATTAATTTTACTTGCCAAATAAGCTTTTATATATACACATTACATCTTGTATAAATTGAAACTTGTAGTATGATCCATCTGTTTTAAATCGGGATGTAATACAAGAATGGTTAATTTTTTAAGTCAACCTACAAGGTAGCTAAAAATTTGAATAACGTTTAATGTTTTAAAAATAACGGATTTCGTTATAAGGTTCTTACAACACTTATGAGACCTGTGTTATACATTGTTAAGATAAAAAATTTTATCTTAGTTCCACTTACATTATATAAGCAACTTAGCATAAAAAAATCCCACTAAAAATACTTCTAGAGTATTATGATAACATTTTTTAGGTAGAGCATTAGTTTAACTGCAGTTAAACGTAATACTAAGAAATAAAAATATAAGCACATAAATAACACCACCTTATTATCATACCACAATCGACTAGTTGTGTAGTCTGTCTGTAAATACAATTTATATTCAGCTGATAAAGACATCAATTGTTCCACCACAAAGAGACTATGTCTTGGATTCTCATTAACTTAGTGCATCCTCAGCGGCTTTGTTAAATTTCATCAACAAAAAAAGGTTAAGACGGTAAAAATTTAATTACACAGTATAATATTTTTTTATTCTTTTTGGTTGTCATTTGTACAAAGACTATAACAATGTGTAGTATAAAGTTCTACAATTAATTTGAAAATCTAATTAAAACAATAGCACTTAATCATAGTTTAAAAATGGTATTTTCGTTAAAGTTATAGAGTTTCTTTGGATTAATCTGTTAAAAAAATGTATCTTTTCAAACATTTTATAAGGAAACAAAAAAAAATTCATGTATTTTATGCGGAGATTTTTTTTATGGACAACTATACGTATTCTAATTAAAATGTGGTTCTTACACGTATTATATTATTACAAATTAAACGTTGTAATAATTTGTAAGGGATAAATGTTGTTTGGAAAGAAGTTATCAATTGATATGAGATACGGATGTTAAAAAAAAAAATTTTGAATTAAAAGTAATCATGTGGATTTTAAAACATATTTAAGGTACCGTACTTCACATGTTATTCAACAAAAATTATAGTTTTACGTAATAATGACTTACACACATTGGTAGAAGCCAGATTGTAGAGACCAGATTGTTCAGAAAAAGTAAAATAGTGAGCAAATACATGACTACATTAATTGATTATTTTAACATAGCGGAATTTCAATATATGAACAGATTATTCCGTAACGCAATTGCTATCAGTTTTAAATATATACAAAATTGTAAGACCTATAATATCCAAAAAAAATTTGCGTACTATTAAAATTTTTATTCAGTGGGGGTAGAGGTCAAACAAAAGGCTAGGGAAGATCTAAATAGATTTCTAGCCAGGTAAGAAGATTATTGATTGACGTATGATATGTCATGAAATAAAATTTTCAAAGCTTTGCAAGCAGTAATAGATGCCAATGCTAATCATTGACTAAGAATGAGGAAGCTGTCTGGCAACCAGTAAATAAAATATCACAAGTATTCTAATGACAGCTCAGCGTAAGTGAATTACGAAAATGATTAGTGCAGCATATCAAATGGAGAACCGAGGGTTCAAATATAGGTATACTATAATTACTTGAATACTGAAAACCATAAATCTAACCCTCTCTTATAGTATGAGGATCAACTTAATAGGACCTGCAGAAATCTACATCTATTATGCTTATTCAGAACCCATATGTTACATATATGGAACTTCAATAATTTTGTAATACTCTGGAAAACTTCTAGATTCATTAAATTCTGAGACAAAGACTTTTTTCTTTCTCCTGGCCTAGAGAAATCATTATTTCCAACGTTAGTATGCCAGACCCAAAATGAAAATAGTGTCAGAAAGTTAGTCACGTTAAAAACGACCAATTCTAACAAGATTGCCTTGAGTGCGTCACAATCTACTAAAGAAAAACAAACGGAAAAAAATAGTAATGCCACCACCAGAATACTAAAAAAAAGAAAATCCCGTAGTGGATCCTCATCAGGACACTGACAGCAATAAAAACAACAAAAAGACCAAGAGTCATCGCTTACCTTGTCTACAAGTAAACCAGTCATTAGTTACAGAATTTCCTCAAAGCTACTTTTGTTGAAACTATGAAAAAATGGATAATGTAAACAAAAATTTCCGTCAGTGTGGAGCAGCAAGGCCAGAATGCTTACGAAAGGACTTACAGTTAGGATCACTGCCACCTTTTATACCACTGAAAAGGCTTGCATATACAAGGTAGTAGCTTTGCTTCGTATATCAATACTTTTTTAAATAAAGTTAATAAGTTTAAAATAATAAGCGTCAAGTATGCACTTCTAAAAGTTACCTACTGAGCTACACAATAATTAAACGATTACAAGAAGTGTGATTAACATGTTTGTGGTTGGTAGAACTATAACAACACTGTTAATAAAGAAGTTAATAAAAGGTTAGGTATGGCACATTATACAGGAAAAGAGTTATTTCGAGACAAAAAAACCTTTATAATCTGAAGTAGATGGTTAGGGTGTCAATGGTTAGTGAGCACTGTGACACAAGTACAGGATTGTTAAATCACAGAGCCAAATGACCCATGATTTAAAGATCTCACAAATCATGTGCTCAGGGTGTTATCATTGTCAGATGAACCCAGGCATTACTTAAGTTTAGAAACGGATGGCATAAAAGTGTCTACACACTTTGACAACGGAGCCGTACAAGTTATTTGGGCAAGAGTATTTAAAAAAAAGCTCAAAAATTGTTACCCCTGTCATACCTCTATATTTGTAGAAGACGGCACCTTAATACCAGTACAGGGTTTGATCATAATACACCTGGAAATTACCAGCATTGCTGGCTTAGTCAAATAAGAACTGGTATATAATTTTAATCATAAAGTAATAACAGCATTTATTTTTGCGCAAGTTGAAGACACACATAGACTTTAAAAGGAATACATGGAGGCAGAATCATACACATTGTTCAGTTTACACCAATACAACTTTAGGATATCGAATAACTATACTTGACCCCTTTTTAAAGTAACCAAGTACACTGCATCTAACTGTCAATTCAACTCCATCCAAGTCTTTTTTTACAGCTGCAGAACTTGAAACCTCTACTTTGAGTACACCACCAAGTTACTTAGCACCTTCAATCCTATTATTTCTGTTTCATTTTACCACGCCTCGTTTTTCAGGGTAATGTGAAAGGTAGATACGCAGTTTAATCCATGAACATGAAATGAGAAACAAAGTCTCCTAGATTCCATTTCACGTCCCCACTTTGGAATTTGCCCAACGTCTTCGGAACAGTTAGCCACAAAAAATAAAACCAAAGCAGAATAGTTAGGATGACTTCTTTTGTGGAAAACCGTGATTCTGTTAACACGTATAAAATATATTTTTAATGTTTTGATGACTTTCCAGTGGTGTAAACAATGTCATTATACTTCTAGACAATTTTGAGCCGATCATCCCAGTTACTCTGCAGTCTTGGACGATTTTTTCTGGTTTTTTTATTAATTACAGAACCAAACTTTTTGTCCGTCCGAAAAATCGACTTTTCTTAATTGTTTATCAAAAAAGATCTTGATCTTGTAAGATGTTATAATTACAGTGATCTTCATGAAGTGATAGATTTCTGCCAACTTCTTCCTCAGCTTTCGTACACAATTGTTCGTTAACGAGACTTCAACATGATCATCCGCAGGAGGTCCTTGCATCAAATCCAGTGAAAGTCAAAGATCATCACCAGTGAACGTCTCAGCTAGAGAGAACCTGGTCATCGTATGTTTGGAAGAGCTGCAAGCTAAAAAGAATAGTGAGATCCAAGAATCCCAATTTTTTAAATTCTTTCTTACGAATTTAGATAAACAATTAAGAATCGTCTGATGTTGGCGTTCCACCTGACCATTAAATTTTGGATATAAAGGTGTAGTTCGTGTTTTCTTAATTTCTTAAAGTTCTGCTTATTTTTTTACAAAAGGAAAATCTAAATTTGTACCCTGATTGGTATGTACTTCTTAGGGTTCACCATGACAACAAACTACTTAATTAACAAAAATTTCAGTTATCGTCTTTGTCTTCATGTTTAATAAAGGAAAAGCTGTTACTTATTTGGTAAAATTACCTACCACGACAAGGAGATATTTGTTGCCTAACAGAGAAGTTGGTAATGGTTGAGTTGTGCTCTTCTCGTAGGACTTTATCTGTTTTCTTTCTTGAAATAACTAACTGCAAAGTCTTGGTCTTCAAGTTTGGTAAAATCCATTCTTTGTATAAAACTTTATCCTTAATAATAAATGAGGCTCATCGAATGTAATATACTTCTGCGAATTCGTCTTTCAATATGATTTTTTGCCAATCTGGTTAAGTATTAGTTGTCTTATTGTCAATAATTATTCTTATTACCGTGTCTTATATCTGATGTTTTTGCCAATCTTATCCTGTTTTTTAACACAAACGATTTGACCAATTGTTTTATCCTCTGCTTTGAGTTTATCTTTTATTATCCAGCAGTATCTAAAGGATTTTTCTTTACATGGTCATCTGGATAATCCATCTGCACTTCTGTGAATGAATCCCTTTCTATCAAAAATATATAACTTGTACTAGTCATATAATCTAATCTATCTAGCTAACTGGCCCTTTGGCTCTTTCAATGTTAACAATCAAGTTAAGTTGATATAATTTATTCTGATTACAAATTTCTCTTCTTATAAGGAACAATAAAACAGTTTTACTTACTTAACGATGGCTTAGAACTCCATACGAGTTACTCAATAGCTATTTCTTAATGAACTCTGCACTCGACTATAATAGGCTATAACTTTTTTCTTACCTTCTTGATTCTGAGAGACAACTAAACCAATGCGATGATCTCAGGCGTTAATATCTAAGATAAATGTACAATCTAACTTAAGGAAAGCCGAAATAGGAAAAGATGTAAGAACGCCCTTTGATTTTAGAAATGCTTCCTGACTTTGTAAAAACAATTAAAACCGCTAATTTTTAATGTTAAACTATGGAGAGGCCTAGTAATATCTGAAAAGCTTTTGATAAATCGTCCATAATACGAAAAAAAATCGTTAAACTAACGTATGTTCTCTTTTGTTCGTGAAATCGGCTATTCTATAACACTTCTTTTTCCTTCTTTTAATAGAATGTGACCAACGAATTAAGTTTCTCTTTTAAAGACAATACACTTCTTTTCATTAATTTAAAGATAAGCTTCTCGACATTAAAGAAGCACCTTCTTTATATTCACAAACATTTCTTTAAACAAGTCTGCTAATACTACGTCATCCAAATAAACTAAGCTGACTTTGTACAGCAATCCTTCAAGTACTTCTTTCATAAATTGTTCAAAAGTCATTGGTGCATTGCATAGTCTAAATAGTATAACTTTAAATTGCCATAACCCTTGTTCAACAGGAAAAGCTGTGATTCCTCTATCTTTCCAATAGCCACTCTTCGAATCAACTGTAAAAAACAACGATTTTCTTGATAGTTTATTTTCTGTGTTATCAGATCGTGGTGAAAAATATATATCTTTAATCGTTGTTGTATTTACTTTTTAGAAGTCAACACAAAATCTTGTAGAACCGTCTTTCTTTCTTTTGAGATCAACTGGAGAACAACAGCTACTTAATGATCTATCAATAACTTCTAGTTTTTCGTTTTTTCTGTTTTTAGAGTGTCAACGTCTTTTTGTTTATGAATAAAAACTCGTTTTAGTAGCTGTGTAATTAGTGTTGCCAACTTCTCGAATGGTATTTTATAATAAACCGAATTATATTTTACTACGACATTGGCATCGTCCAAAATATCTGCATGTTTATTAAGAAAATTTACAAACTTTTACTTCTGGAGATAATCCAACTCTTCAGAGTTTTGCTAAAAAATACCTTGTAAATTAACTACAACGATGTCTTGTAGGCTCAAAATCCGTCAAACGAGAGTATTATCTGATGTTTTCTCAAATAACTAACCATAAACTGTTTCTGTTAAACCTATTTTATCGAAGAAATTGCTTTCGAGAATACAATCATCAGCTATATCTGCTCTATACATGATTATTGTAACGTCGTGTCTTCTTAGAACCACAAACGCTTTAACGCTAAGCTTTACAACAAAAACTTTTACCTGTTGGGTACCTCAGTCTCATAGAATAAATGTGAATCTTTTTATTCATTAAATTTACAAACTTTGAATTAAAAATATTTACGTCAAAATCACTATCTACTACAAAATTACAAATTGTGTCATTTAATGTATCCTTAGACATAAATTTACTGGAAATCATATTAATGCTTATGTTAATCAAGACCGAATGTAAGAAATCTCGCTTGCCCACTATTAAACTCACTTCTTGAAGTTCAACAAAACCTTGTTTTCCTGCCGATTGAACGCAAGCAGTTCAGAACAATTGTACTTCACGTGTCCCTCCTCTCTGCAATTTTGGTACTGAACATTGGCAACATTAAAGGATCTCCTTTTCTGACTAACTCGATTTTACTGCTCTTCATGATCCTGTAACAACATTAGTCACTTGAAGTCTCTTATTATCGTCAAAAATAACCTTAACCTTAATTGCTCGTTGAAGAGCAACTGTTAAAGATCTTATCCTCTCAAATTGAAATATTTCCCTAACAGAATGATCAGCAGTCGTAATAATAAGCTGTGATAAAGCAATTGCATATTGAGTAGTAAGCGGGCACTTAGGATAAACTGTTATAACTAGCTTTTGTAAATACTCTGTTAAACTTGAAAAATTGAAATTGAACTTCTGTTTTCTATTTTGTAGTTGAGGCTACATATTACAAGGCTCGCTACACTAAAAAAAATTTGGTTATTCAGAGCTACCACAAATAGAAGCGAATGCGCTTCATAAATGTATGGATCGCACTTAGCATTAATTATGGGTAACTACAAGGGCCACAGTTTATGTGTATAAATTTGGAACCACTGTGGTCCAGAATCTCTCCCACAAGTGGTCAGTCGCATTAGCCTCAAGAACATGCGCAGCGTATTAACTTTAACAGTGGATGGTGCGTATCACCACCTACTTATACCTACAAAAATTTTATTATAAACCTATAATGTATACACGTGATATTTATACGTTTATTTACATAAGAAAAATTAATAGTAATATGTGCAGCAGGTTTTGGGTTCTCTTAAAAATTTTTTACATGTTATTGTATCTGGTGTATTTTCCAGCAGGCTTCGAATTTTTTAAACTCCACAATTGCTTAAAAATAGTAATTATGCCTTTATAATCTATCATGTTAAGTTTTAAAAGTTGATAGTTTTTTTCAAAACAAGTGTATCAACTACTTTACTTTTATGTAGTAAGCCTAATTAATTTTAGGTAAGTTCTGGTAAGAAGTCTCAATAAATACTGAGGGGAACAACTTAGTCTTATGTATAAGACAGTTTGTATAAAGTTAGAAGTTAAATTCTTAATGGCATGCTTTGACGATACTTAGTTAAATACGGTACTTCCCCAATAGGTAAACAGATGAGTCTGTAGTACACATGAAGTTATCATGAAGTGAAACCAGTTTTAATGTGATTTGTCTGACGAAGGCCCAAGAAATAAATTTCATCTTAACCATGAACTTATATATTTTTTTGAAGCAAAGAATTCACTGTCAATAGTAAATTTTTATTATAAATTTCTTCTATAGACTGCTGGTAAGAAATGCAAGGGAGAAGAGTTACTTCTTTTTTTTATTTTGAAATGAAATACTAAAGTTTTGGAAACAAATGACGATTGGAATACACAAATGGATACACTTTGGATAGATAGAAAAAAAAACTTATTTTGTACTTTAACTTTGTTTCTTAGCATTAGAGAAAAAGTAACAGCGTAGATTTAAAAAGTATTTAATATTACCTAGAACTCAAAAGTGTGATTATAATGGTTTAAGTTTATATTGTTATACATTATAAAATGTGGAATCAAAATTAATAACAACGATAAAATATTATTATTTCAAACATTTTTTCCTAGGTCAAAAGTTTAAAATAATCTTTAAAATCAAGGCTTTTAAATATAAACAGATGCATATGCACACACTTTATCTCTTCTGCATGGCTTGATTTTATGCAAAGTAATAGTACAAAGATAAAAAAACTGTATGTACATAGCCTGCACGGCTCAGTCAACAGCTTACTGCGGCACTGCAATCGAACTAAATTTTAGTGGAAAGATGTATCAACCACTTATGGTCAAGATTCGAGACCACAGTAGTTAAACTTTTATACAACTGATAGTGTGGTGTCTGCTATACATCATCCGTGGCGCCATAAGTGAGCCATGTGTGAGAGTAGAAGCGAACGTTGAAAGTATGGTAGCTCTGACCGACAAAATTTTTTTCAGTGTAGAGTATCACAAGCCAAATACACTGATAGATCTGATAACGCCTGACTTACAAGATTGAACATCTGTTCTACATATTCAACTAAGGCATTAGGCACTACCGATAGGATATGATAAACCTCAGTCAGCAAACCTTGACACTGACAAAACTTATTCACGATTAAATACATATAATTACTGTCCTGGATCTAACGGTACCGTGGTAACGAACGTTCAATTGTATTGAAAGTGTCGTAAGTGCAAAATGCAAAAAAATTATAAACGGCTGCATTTAGCTTGTGCTAAGATTATCAGAGAATAAAATATCAAGCAGCTCAAGATGAAAGTGCCATTTTACAACATAAATAACCATTTATGGGGAGGGAGTGATATGTAATTTTTTCCAAAATTTAGTTACTACGTAGAGTTGTAAATCCTACAGAAAGCTGAAGATAAAAACGTAAAAAAAGCATTAGAAAAATTTATTTTAAATCAATGGGGATGTCTCAAACACTATCTTACAGACAATAGTACCAAATGAGTAAATCCAGAAATTTAGAAAATAGATCGGATTTCTAACGTTAAATATACCACTATGCTCTTGTACCATAAAGAAGCTCATCCTGCCAAGCAAGCATTCAAAATACATAATACCATAATATTGACATGATCTATAAAACAATAGGAGAAAGATTCCATGGAAAGAGAAGGTGATCAGTCTGGTATCTGTCAAAGATTCCATCAGCAAGCATTTAGATTAAGCTAGAGTATGTAAAAGAAGTCATTTTATGGAAACCACTAAGAAAAGTTGTTCATTATTGGAAATGAACTTAAGTAAAGTGAAACCACTTATGTACATGTGTTAGATCTAACAAGATCCGTACTTTCTACAAAGACTCATATTACCTCTACAAATAATAATGCCAACAAGTAACATAAGGGCACGGTATTGATGGCTAATAGACCAGAAAGAAGATCTAAAAATTTGAGTCTTGTACAAAAAACCAGTAAAGAAACTTAAGGAACGAGAGCAATATTTATTCTGCCTACAAATGGCGTAAGTCCTAAATGTTGAGCTTTAAATGACAATGTGCATCTTAGGAGCATTTGTTAAATATATTGACTGGATGGTAGTAGAGCAACAATGGTACACTTATAAACAATTAAGAAAATATGTTTATCGACAGAAATGAGGATACTTTGAGATTACAAAATCTTATCTCACTGATCCATGAAAGATTCTACGATAGCATGTGTTTCAGGCAACAGCCATATTTATTCTAAATAACTTAATTAATAAGTAAAGTACATATCATATCTTCTTGTACTTACAGTGTTACTGCCGCACAATAGATATTGCAAGTTACACTACTCATTTAAATTTACTCATATTCTAACGCATCTCCTTAAATTTATATAACAATCACTATTGGTCAGCATGTCTGTGACATTTTCTTTGAAGTCACCTTAAGAAATATTAATAAAACCTTTTAACTACGTTGATTCTTACTTACAAAATAATAATGTATCTAAATATATTTAGAATTTTTCGTTACACTACCGCATTTCGCAATACTTATAGCACCATTATTATTATCGTATGTTTAAATAGGTTTTTCAACTAAATTTCAAAATTACTTTTAACGTTTTCAAAGACTTTTAACTTGCGTACACTCTGATAATGCCTGATATTACGTACACCCAGATAATTTAACATACTCAGCTGTCATTAACAATTCAGTAACACTACATTGTTTTTTCGACATCCAAAAAATAACATAAGCGTATGATTTTACAACAATGTGGTCGTAGACTTTTTATTAAATACATCGTAAGCCCACTCAGCAAACACATAAAAATTAATCATATTACGTTTATTATCCCTTTTATAAGAAAATTTGGAATCTTTTGAAAAAAATAAATATCTAAGAATTTTTAACGTGTATTTAAAATGTGTATTATTTTTACTATTTCGTAATCTAGTTAAAAAATCAACACAAGAACCGATATCAGGTCTTGCCCCTAACCTTATATTGAACAAGGCTGTAGTTAAGTTTTTTGATCCCATTTCTTCACATGCTAATTGTTCTGGTTCTAGTTGGTTCTAGTTTTCATTTCATTTTCATAACAATAATCAATTTTTTTACCTAAATATATTTGTACTTTTCCTCGATCATCTATCTAAAATCAACAATAGGAATTTTGTATAATACTAATTTATTTTATTTTCACCGTTAAATAATAAATGATTATTAAACAAAATTAAATAAATAGTTTTATGTTCATTACATAATAAATAAACGCAACAGTCATTTTTACTTTTCACAATTTCCAATACTTCAATGTATGTATTAAAGATTTCTATCCATAGCCTTGTTCTTATTTTTGGATTAATCACTATTGATCGTATTATGACAAGAAACAGGTGTCACCGAATTTGTATGATTAATATAAGTAATATACCCATATGCAAAATTTTATATCCGTATCTTTAAAAATTTTCTTTTTTCTCGTTAACCCTGTTTAATTTAAATAATTATTTTTATTATTTAAGTTTTATTAAAATCACCATTTTTTTCATAACTTTGTTTTTATTAAAACTAATTTATATTATAGTGTCTCCTGATCATAATCTTATATAATGTGCTCTGTTTTTGATTATATAAATGTGTCTAGCTACTACAATTTTATTATCAATAAAAACTCTGTAACCAACATTTTCATAACCCAATGAAATACCTACATCTGGCTTTCTATTTCATTTTGTATTTTTTTTTGCTCTAGTATTCTCCCATATATTTTACTTCCAAAAATTTTCATATTTTTAATACGAAGCTTTTCTGGAAACATAATTTTGAAAAGTGTAAATCTCTTTTAGCATTCTTTGTAATAATCTTTTTTTGCAGGTAAGCTGCTGTCTTAACTATTTCTGTAAAAAGCCTTTTATATACCCTCTGTTTTCCCGTTAACATCTAGATATATCCATAATATTCCTTATGTACTTTTCTGCCCTTCCATTTAATTCATGCACATAAGGTGGACACGGTTCAAGAGAGATACCTTTGTCTTTTGCGAAGTTACTTATAACATTATTATTATACTCCTTGTCATTATCGTATCTCTATACTTCTACCTTTTTTTTATTTTACTTTTAATTTCATTCATATAGTCCACAAAACACTTATACACTTGATCTATTGGCTTAACAGAATCAACTTTCGCTTTACTATAATCATAAATAAAACTCAAAAAATATTTCTTACCATTTAAGTTCATAGTGTTACGAAGCTCGTTTAAGTCAGTATGATACATTTTAAGAATATCTTTTGTTTCTGATCTGTCGCAATTAAATGGTTTACTATGCATTATATTTTCAAACAAATTTAACATTTTTCAACATCTGACTATTCATTTTGAGGCGAACCATCTAGCACTTGAATATCATTAATGTTTTTCAATAATTAATATTTACATGACCTTGTATTTATGCAATTTTTTCTCTTCTGTTGCTTTATTAAAAGAACCATCACTTACTTCTACATACATAGGCTTTTTTAGTTTCATAAATATATAAAAATGTCAATCATTATTCACAACATGATCTGAGCATCCACTATAGAGTAACTATTGAACCTTACTATTGTAGCTGTTTACTTTAACATACGACTTCTTAAGTCTTTCCTATCATTTTGCATTTAAAATATTCCCATTAACATCTTTGTTTTAATGCCCGTGATGATTCTGCTGATAACTGCCTTCTCGAAAATGTTGACTAGAGCCTCTACCAGATTTACGACTTCAGCCTCGGCCGCTGTCCATGACACCTCAATGCTGCCACTGCTACTGATGTTGTTGTTGTTGTTGTTATTGTTGTTCTTGTTGTTATTGTTGTTGTTGTTGTTGGCACCCACCTTGTTGCTCCTGTGCTTTATCTTGCTCTAATAAATTACCACTTTGTGTTTATTCTCGTGCATTATACCATAGAGTGTCCGAACTTTCTGTATTTAAAACGTGCTCTTTCTACTTTTTTTATATTTTACACGCACTCCAACTGTTTTTAATACCATCTTCATTTATCTTTATCTTAAACATTTTTACTTTGCTTTTTACATACTTAACTAAATGATCAGATCTTTTTATCACGTTAGTAAAGTCACCAGCAACAGTTAGTTGTGAAAAGTGATTAAAGTTAGTTATACAGGTCTTCTTATTATTTGTATAAACTTGTAAATATGTGCAATCTTAACATTATTCAAAGCTCCATCATGGTAAAAAAAAATTATCAATTTATCTCCCATGACTCCCGAGAGATCGTCAGTTTTAATGCAGCATTTCTGTTTGAACGCGGCCGCTCAAAAACTGTGCTCTCGAAAGTGGCAGATGATTTAGCGCAGGACTCAAATTAGCTATGTAATATAAGATGCAAAACCGAAATAACTCAACAGCAATATATATATAAAAAATTCATCAAGTTACCCCAAGATATTAAACCCAATAATCTAATTCACCAATCAGCAGTCCCAAAAGCTAACTAGTAACTTTCTTAATTGAAAAGGCACTAAATATCAATCCAAACGCCAATCAGCTCACACAACCCAATGATTTTGATAGTCGTTTTATTTCTCAAAAGAAAATCAAATAATAACAGAAACGCCAATTAGCAGGCAACCCAGGGCACTAACAGGTCACTTTATTTATTTATAATAAATATAATAATATTGCAAGTGCCAATCACCATACAACCCAGAGTACTTACTGGTTACCTTATTTATTTATAATAAACATAATACTAACGTGAGCCCCAATCACCAGGCAATACAGGGAGCTTATAAGTCACTTTATTTCTTAAAAAACATCATAATAACATGAGTGCCAATTACCAGGCAATCCAAGGTGCTTACATGTCACTTTACTTAATTATAAAAAACACAATAATAACGCAAGCGCCAATTACCACACAACACAGGGCGATTACTGGTTGCTTTATTTATTCATAATAAACATAACATAATTGCAAGCGCCAATCATCACACAACATATGGCACTTATTGTTTGCTTTATTTCTGACAAAAAGATATAACAATGCAAGCGCCAATCACCAGGCAACCCAGGGCACTTACTCATTCCTTTTTTTAATAAACGAAACAAATGAAATAACTTAGGTGCCTATCATGGGGTAACCCGGAGAAAAAACTGGTGGCTTTATGTTTAAAAACAAACGTTATAATGCCAGTGCCAATTACCAGGCAACCTAGGGCACTTACTAATTGCTTTATCTTTTGAAAATAAATATAATAACGCAAGCGCCTATCATCATACAACCCAGCGCACTTGCCAGCTCCTTTTTTGATAAGTAAAATAAATAAATTAATGCAAACGCCAATTACCAGGCAACCGAAGTTGCTTACTGGTCGCTCTATTTGTTATAAACATTATAATAAGACAAGCGACAACCACCACATAATCTGGGGCACTTACTAGTCGCTTTATTTCTTAGAATCGAATATAATTATAACGCAACCAACAATTATCAGGCAAACCCATGGTGCTAACTGGTGGCTTCATTCATTTATAATAAACATAATAATGAGACAAGCGCTGATCATTACACAACCTGGGAAACTTGCTGGTAGCTTTATTTTATAATAGTGAACATAATGATAACGTGACCACCAATCGCTAGGCTACCTAGGGCACTTACCAAATGCTTTCTTTATAAATAAAATAAACAAAGAACGCAAGTGCAAACCACTGCACATCACGGTGCGCTTACTGGTTGTTTTTTTTTTATAATATACATAGTAACTACTCTAGCGCCAATTACCAGGCAACTAAAGGAGCTGACTGGTCGCTTTATTTCTTAAACATAAATAAAATAACGCAAGCCCCATTGATCCTACAACCCAGGGCACTTACTAGTTTATTTCTTGATGTGATAATGCAAGTGCTCATCGCCAGGCGATCTTGGCTGCTTACTAGTTTATTTCCTAATAAATGAAATAAATAGAATATCACAAGTGCCAATCACCAGGCAACCCAGGTCACTTATTGATAGCTTAACTTCTTACAAATGAGTATAATAACGCCAACGCCAATCAACAGGCAACTTCGGATATTTACTGGTTGCTCTATTTATTTGTTATAACAAAATTTTAAGGCAAACGCCAACTACCAAGCAACCCAGGGCCCTTTCTAGACACTTTACGTAAGCGCAAAAAAGTAAGCATCTAGTGTTGTGGTTATTGGGCCTTGCGTTATGATTATATTTATTTTGTTAATATAAAGCAAACAGTTAGCACCCTGGGTTGTGTGGTGATTGGCACTTGCGTAATTATTGTGTTTATTATTTAGAAATAAGGCAACCAGTAAGCCTCCAAAACTGTGTGGTGATTGACGCTTGCGTTATTATTATACTTATTTTTAAGAAATAAAGCAACCAGAGAGCGCTTCAAGTTGTTTAATGATTGGTGCTTATGTAATTATTATGTAAATTCTACATTTATAAAGCGACCAGTAATCGCTCCACGTTATGTGGTACTTGGTGTTTGCGTTCTTACTGTTCATTTTAACGTAACCAGTAAGGAGCCTGAATTATGTGGTGACAGGCACTTTCTTCATTGTTATGTTTATTCTAAATATATAAAGCGACTAGATAGAGCTCCAAGTTGTGTGCTGATTAGCGCTTTCATTAGTATTTTATTGATTTTGAAGAAATAAAGCGACAGATGAGCTACTGGAGTTAAGTGGTGATTTGTGCTTGAGTTATTATTGTATTTATGTTTAGAAAATAAAGTAACTAGTTAGCCCCCTGAGTTTTGTGGTGACTATGGCTTGCATTATTATTATATTTATTTTTTTTTAAAGGGGGGCATAAGTTGTGTAGTGATTGGTGCCCTTATAATTATAACGTTAATTTAAATAAATAAAGTGACTAAAAAGTGCCTCAGGTTGTATGCTGATTGGCGCTTTCATTATTATTATGTTCATTTCAAATAAATAAATCGACAAATAAGCATCCTGGGTTGTGTGCTAACTGACGCTTTCATTATTATTACGTTTATTTTTAAGAAATAAAGTGAACAGTAAGCTCCAGGAGATGAATGGTGATTGGCCCTTGCATTACTATTATATTTAATTTTAGGAAATAAAGTGACCTTTGAGCTTTTCAGGTTGTGTGGTGATTGGTGCTTGTGTTATAACAATATTTATTTTTAAGAAAAAAGCGACTAGTAAGGGCCCAAGTTGTGTACTAATTAGCGCTTCTGTTATCATTATGTTTATTCTAAATAACTAAAGTCACCAGTTAGCTCTCTGGGTTTTGTGCTGATTGGCTCTATGGTTATTATTACATTTATTTTTTTTTAATTACAGTGATCAGTAAGCGTTTGAGATTGTATGGTTATTGGTGCTTTCGTAATTATTGTACTTATCTTTAAGGAATAAAGTGACCAGTGAGTGCTTTTAAATGTGTGCTGATTTGTACGTTCATCATTATTATGTTTATTTTTTAGAAATAAAGTTACCAGTAAGTGCCCAGGGTTGTGTGATGGTTGGCTCTTACGATATTAATATATTTATTCTAAATAAGCAAATCGACCAGTGAGCGTCCCGGGTTGTGTGCTAATTGGTGCTTGCGTTATTTTTGTATTTATTTTTAAGAAATAAAGTGATCAGTAAGCCGTCTAAGTTGTTTGGTAATTGGAGCTTACATTTTTATTATATTTATATTTTAGAAATAAAGCAACTAGTTTGCTCGCAGGGTTGTGTGGTAATTAGCGTTTGGGTTATCATTTAATGCTTTATTAATTAATAAAGCTACTAGTAAGTTCTTCAGACAGCTAATTGGCGCGTTGGGTTATTGGGCTCAATAGCATGGAGTTAATTTTTTTGTTTATTATATATAGACTGCAGTTAAGTTATTCAGATCCTTCGTCTTGCTTTATACAGCCAATTTGTATTTTGCGCTAAACCATCTGACACTTTTCATGTGGAGAGCCTTAATCTATCACATTATAACTCGGTGCTTAGTAGTTGTAAGAGTGCAATCATAACTTACAAGTACAGTTTATTTTTTTGATAAATTTGTTAACTAAAAAGGTCTAGCTCAGTGCTCAAAGATAGACAAATATTTTATTCAGTGAGATAAGTAACAAATATATTTCTTACGTTAACGTTCTAAAATTTTCATGGACTTAAAAGCACATTTCTTATTTGGTACTTCTTGGTCCGCACGAAAAAGGGATTTATATACATTATTTTATGTCTTTTCCTTTTTCCCCTTCTGATAGAAGTGTTGAACTAATTACTGCATGTAAACATTACAAATAAATATTTTCAAATTTTTATTTAGCAGACAGTTTGAGGTTGGGTCGTGGTATACATAATTATGTGTTATTCTCCCAAAAACGGTTTATTTTATAGAGCAGTGAATAACAATTTTATCCAAAGATATGTTAGAAACCGTTTTAAACATTCAAGAGTTGTTTTCTGCTAAAGACATAACGAAATTTAGATCTTTAAAGGTATTTCTTAAGTTTGAGATGACAAAAAGTGAATTAAGTTTTTTTATTTCTCTATGGCATAAGATTCTTAAATAACTTATAAAAATAACGTTTTTACGAATTTTTCAGAGAACCAAAAAATGTTAATCCAAGATGTAAATGGTGTTTAAGGACCAGAACTAAGGTTTGACTAATTCGACAATTTAAAGGGGAATATTTGCACAAATGCACTCAATTTAGTTGAGGCACTCAAATTTGAACGTTTTGTATTTTACAAAGTTCAATGATGTCGCAGGAATTTTTTTCGATATTTCTATCCGATTAAGCCAATGCTACATGCTTAAAAATCCATAAATTCTGTCTTCACAAAATAAGAAGCTAAGAGCCTACAACGCGAAAAAATTTTATGTATCAGTTCGAAGCATTTGGTCATCGGCTTAGAAGATGGTGAGTTAAATTATAGCGATTTTGCTTATGATATAAGTGCAGTAGCTAAGTTTGATTTTCATTTGGTTCTTGACAATCTTGATTTCTCAATGCCCTTTAAAGAGCTTGTAATACCTCTATTTCAATTTCTCACAATACTAAAGAATGCCGTGTATCTTTTTGGAGCATTTGGTTATCGACTTGAAAGGTAATTATAGCAATAAAGCTGCTATGTATACAAAGCTGTTAGGTACACTTTAACTCTTAATTGGTGCGTCACAGTGTCGATTCCTTAACTAATTTATAAGAGCCCGTTACGCCTTTTTGTAACGATTTGTCTCCTTTTTTAATGTTGTATTATGAATTTGGATAGTGACTTATCCTTGTAATAGTAGTAACTATATGATATAAATGGGTGTATAAAGTCAAAACATCACTGATAGCGCCTTTACCATGAGTATTGTTAGATTATATCAGATCTTACAGGCTGATATGTAACGGTGGCATTTTTCAAGAACAGTGGGTAATGCGATTTTTCTAAAGTGAACCCCGTTAAAATTAATTTGTTAGGGAAAGTAGCTTTTAAGCAAGAGGCAATTAGAATTACGTTCTAAACGATCCCTCATGGAGTTAAAAGGCTATACCACGCCTGCATAAGCGCATGGTGTTACCACATTTTCATTGAGCTTAAGAAATTTAAAAAAATCAGTGGGCATACCTCTCGTAAACTTCACGTGCCAAAGATTTTTTTAAAATGTAATAAGAAGTTGATCGTAATTTCCCTGCAGAGTCTGCTATTGCTAATGAAATAGTGACAGAAGTAAGCTTTGCATTGGAAATAACAAGCAGTGCAACTATACAGGAGTATCAAAATTATAAAAACTGTAAAGCTAGAAGAAATAATTACTACTCTCATAGATGATCATTGTACCACATTCCATATTTTGTTATTGTTGATTTGAAAAAAGTGAGTTACTAAAAAATCATCTAAAATTTGAATTAAAATAAGGATTTATGTTCTAAATTCATACTTTTACAACTGCTTTAAATACTATCTTATTATTTCATTAAATTATTTTCTCAAAAATCATAAAACATCCATTCAAAAAATTCGTTTACTTGACGATGTATCGAATAATAACTTGGAAATTTCACGGTGATAAAATGTTTGGTTGATGTACTCCTTCATTAGTTAATAACTATTTATAACAATTGACGCAGAGATAATAAAGTCTCTTACACAATACAAAAAAAAATTAAATTAATATAAGAAAGCAATAAAAACAAATTTAATATACAAATAAAACATCCACAATTAGCAAATCTTGCAAAGTAAAGTTAAACCACTATGTTTTAATTATAGTATCAGGAGACACGAAAACATTCAGGGAAGCAAGCCCTTTTTAGGAACTTCCTAGGCATTTGGCGAGAATGTAGCAGCAACTTAGATAATACTTCCTGATTACGTTGCATGAATTTCTCAGATAATAAGTAGACATAAGGCAGGCTCTTTCTGGTCTTTAGGCAGATACTTCCTAGGAACTTAGTAGGTACTTGGTAAGCATTTGGTGACAGGCACTTGCTTGGCACTTGATAAGTTCTTCATGGGCGCACTTCCTTGTGACTAGGCGGGAATTTTTCAAAATTTAGTAAGCTTGAACTAAAAACTTTTTTTGTCTAGATCCAGCAGGGTTGAAGAAACTGTTAACTTATTTTGACGTCAGACACGACTTTCTTCTGGAATTTCTTTACGGATAGTAATTTTTTTTTCAAACACTTCAAATTACTCCACAAACACCACTCCAATACACTTAAGTATACTGCGCAAGGCAAAAGTAGTGTTGACAAGAATCACTACTTAAGTTAGAAAAGACGACATAAGACTACAAATTTCCATTTAGTACACACCTAGAGACTATTGTTCTTCATGACCAGAAGAAGACATGATTCACTTCGTTAGTTGTGCAGACTTTTAACGATTATTAAAGTAACGTTTTTTAACTGTATTGAAGTACAATAAATTTAATATAAAAGGGTGCATATATCACTCAGTCTTGCTGCAATTAACTCTTACTCTTTCTCAACCTTAATGTACACAACTTTAAATAAATAATGAAACTCCTCATTCTCCTTTACCACTGCTGTTATTCTTATAAGCAGTACAATTGTACAAGTACAATATAAAGATGTGTAGGATATTCTGTACTCCACAAATACATTTAAATGTAAATCAATTTGTTATTACATAAAGATTTGACGAAGAATAAATAACTGTAGAGGTTGGCTCGTCGAGCGTACCGTATGACGGAGACCTACTTGTATACATATACATAAATTTATATTAAAAAGCCACAAAGCTACAAATATCTATATCACGCTACTTTAAGACACTTATGATCTTTTTATTCAAAAAATGTTTAAAAGACGTTAAGAACGTACAAATGCTAATAAATTGGCTTTAAACTTTAATATTATATACTAGCGGACCCTCCCCATCTTGGCTTGCCCGGAGACTCACTTAATGAAGCACCCTAATGTGTTATAATAGTGTCAGAGCGTGAGTGTGTGTGTATGCGTAAGTGAACGTCATGTCTCTCTGAGCGCACCACTAGCGTCAAGGTTGCGATCAAGGGACCACGCCATTGTAAGTGGGACCAAAGGAGGTGTTTTTTTTAGTATAATAAGTATTTAATGTAAAGGCCAAAGTCACTGTATGTCACTTATTTAGCCCAGACGTGAGCCCCCTTTTTCAGATAAATTCCTGTGGAGGGTGAGCGTAGAGAGTGTACTACCGAGCCGAGACGTACGAGAGAGCCGTTGATTTCTAGTTTTCCCCGTAAAATCTACGAAAAAAGAAATTTTTTTAAGCTGTTAAGATTTCAAACTTACAAAGAAAATGTGATAAACAAAAAAGTCTTTCTCTTATCTTACAACTTTATTACCAAAGCAACAAAGTCCTGGAGCCTAATCTCTACATTTTTTATCGCCACCAAAATACAAATACATATTCTATGTATTCAAGAATCGAAAAAATTGAAGAGATGACTGCAAGGGTACAATTTTTAGCTGATCATTCACGCAATGGGTTTCTTATTTATCGGGTTTGACGCTGCTGTTTTAATCTGGATAAAGGTTCTGCGTAAGTTTTTTGACGCCTAAAATTGTATACATTTTAAGCATTTGAAGTTTTCCTTCCAATTCACCCTCTTGTGGCTATGGGCATGGTTAAACCTTTTGTAAGCCCTAAATGCTGTTTCTTATCAATTTTGTTGATTTGTTACATATTTGTTGGCAAGATAGTTTGGCGTCTAATGATCTAAAAAAAGAACTTTACCCAGTACCTTTTTCATACAGAAATCAAGAAAATATTGAAATTTTGAAAATGTTGGAAATGGTTATAATTAAAAAATCGATGAGCCCATGCATAAATCCCTTAAGAATTGTAATAAAGAAAGATAAAACAGTTCGATTATGCCTAGATGCGACAGATCTAAACAAGCGCTTCTTAAATGACTATGAAACTCCTCCTAGTAAAGAAGAACTATTTCCGCGTTGCAAGGATGCAAATTACAAGTCTAACTTACATTTTTTAAGCAGTTATTGGCAAATCTCTTAACATGAAGACAGTAAAAAATTTACTGCCTTTAAATGTAATGATCATAAATAGGAGTTGAACGTCGTACCATTTGGAGTAAAAACCAGCGGTGCTGTTTTGATCCGTGGATTACACGAAATATTATACGACTTGGAGGAACTTTTTATTACTTTCGTAGATGATATAGCCTACATTTCCTCATCATTTAATAAATATATTGATTACTTAAGAAAGTTATTTAAAAAGATTGATCTTAACAATTTAGGATTACATTTTGAAAAATCTAATTTTGCACAAAAAGAGGTAAAAATTCTTGGACACATTTTATCATCGCAGGGAATTAAATCTGATCCGGATAAAACTACGACAGTAAAAAATTTTTTCCCTCCAAAAAGTGTAAAACAATTGTAAGCATTCCTTGGATTTATTAATTTTTATTCAAGATTTGTAAAAAATTACTCAAGTTATACGATACGACTACTGGATTTATTGAAAAAAGAAAAACGATTTCAATGAAACGAAGCATATCTAAATGCATTTGATAACATAGAAAATATCTTCGATGAGAAAATCATCTTGGAATTTGTAAACCTTAGTAAACCATACATCTTACACACGGATGCGAGTGATACGGCAATCGCCACCATATTATAACAAAACAACGATAAAGAACAAGAACAAGTTGTTGCTTTTGTTAGCCGAACACTACATGGTAGTAAACTTAATTATTCAACTACTGAAAAAGAAGTGCTCGCAATCGTGTGGGGGGTTAAAAAACTACGTACATATCTATTAGGGGCGTTAAAAATAAACTTAATAGCCGATCATAAATCTCTTTCTTTTTTACAAAATTCTAAATTTGAAAATTCAAGGTTACAGCGATGGAATTTATCATTACAAAATGACAACATTATACCCACACATATTTCGGGTAAAAATAATAGTGTAGCAGATTTTCTAAGTAGACAAGACGAAGTAACAAACACACATAACAAAGAAATTATAGCACCATTTAAATCTATTACACCATCTAAAGAGTTGAAAGTAATAATGACTAACTTTGAAACATCACAAAACAATAACTAAAGATATAATAAAGTTTGAAAATAACTTTAACATAATTACGTTCTCGTAATAAATCAATACAAAATAAAAAATAAATTATTTTACAAAAAATTTCAAAACACTCTAAAGTTAATTATTCCAAAAAATAATTTACGATCAATAGTTATGGGAACACATGCAATTTATGGTCACATCGGTAGTACAAAAACTTATGAGATAATAGTAGAATCTTCTGGTACCAGAATCAACGAAAGGTATGAGCCAAAATTATAAAAACACTAGCGGCCCCCCCATTTCGGCTTCGCCCGAAACTTAATAAATGGAGAACCGTAGTGTGTTAACATGGAATGTAAAACGTTTTCAGTTAGAAATTTTACATTTATTCCTAACATTTCTGAGAAAAAAAATCTTCTTATTAAAAACATATTTGTTCGGAATCCATACAGTTTGTTTGGCAACATAGTAAGCTGTAAAAATTAAAAAAGTTATTAGTATGCTGAAAAGCACCGTGCATTCCTTATGCCGTAAAATAGTCGTTGGCTCTGAAAGGCCGTTGATTTGACGTTTCTCCCGTATAATTTATGAAAAGGGATATTTTTTAAAGCTGTAAAGATTTAAAGCACACAAAAAATATGTAATTAAAAAAAATTTTTTTCTGTTATCTCACAACTTTAATGCCACAGCAACAAAGTCCTGGAGGTTAAACTCTACATTTTTTATTGCCATAAAAACACAAATACATTTTCTACTTATTTGAAAATCTGAATTTACATCTTTAAAGATTCGAGAGATTACTGTGAGGGTACAATGAAAACCGGATCTCTCCCGTAATGGATTCTTTATTTGTCGATTTTGACGCTGCTGTTTTAATCTCGATAAATTTTCTGCGTCAGTTTCTTGCGCCTGAAATTGTATTTATTAGATACATTTAAAGTTTCTCTTTCAATTCACCCTCCTGCGACTTTTCGCATGCTTAAGACTTTTGTGACCCCTAAAATCTGTTTTCTGTCAACTTAGTTAAGTTCTAATATATTTGTTGGCAAGATAGTTTGGCGTCTAATGATCTAAAAAAAGAACGGTAAGCTCAACTCTTTATTGACTGAAGTTTCCAGGAAACGTGACTGCCTGGATACCTCAAGATGATCTTTTCTGGCTTGCTGTTGTAGCACCAGACTGAACCTTGAGGAAAACTACTTCGTCTGAAGCGTTTGAGCTAGTTGTAGAGCTGTTAACTAACGCTTCCTGGTACTTCACCGGAGACGTTGGAGTCTAAAGCACCTTATGTTTTGCAGAGCTCAGTTGTTTTGGTGATCTAAAGTGGAGAGATTGGATCATGATGCTTGTCCGTTGGAGACTGTCCCGTTTGCTCAAGTTTATTTTACCTTCATATCTATTAGGTTCTTCCAGCGCAAACCTTGAGGAGGATAAGTAATTTCTGATAAAATGCATACAGAGTCAATAGAGTTATGTTATGCAGAGTCACCATTCTGTACAATTATACAAAAAAAAGACAGATGTTGTCACTTTTTAAATTTGCAGTGATCTGACAGTGGACTTACTAACATTTTTCAGTCAATTTTTCTCCTACTTGTAACTTAAAATCAGACAAAAACAAAGTACGCTTGCCCATAGTAACGTATTTGGAGAAAAACAAAAACGAAAGTCATAATTGACTATCCTTGATAAGACAATGATATTTTCTCCTTAAATAACTGTCTCTTAGCCAAACATCAGTTAAAAAATCGCTTGCTTTTCCACCCCATGGTCCCCCCATTATCGAACGCCTGAACTGTGTATGGTGAGAGGGAATTGGTATCCCCGGTCCGGCTCTTAATTGACTGGCCGTGACCCGGCCTAGCACGGCTTTTAACTCCGTGAAATAAGCTTTTCAAGGTAGAAATGAATACTAAAATTGACTAAGAATAAAGGGGAGTGCTTATAAAAGGATACCGCTACATTCTTACACCGTACAAAATTTAATTTTGTACATTACCAAAATGAATTAACTGTTTTGTTGGTCGCTTGAAAGTTCTTGTAGTTTTAATCTCTGCAACTTGAACGTGATCATCGGAGTTAGGTGAAACCTGCGTAATGAGTCCCTTTCTCCACTGATTCCTCTCGATGTTTTCCTCAGCAATTAGGGCAACGTCTCTCTCTTTTATGGGATCATCTTTTTTATGCCACTTAGTTCTTGGCAAGATAGAAGGAAGATATTCAGGGTTCTATCTTTCCCAAAAAAGATTGGTCACAAACTCGCAAATCTTCTATTGCTTTCGTAAAAAAGGTGTTGGGCTGCCGTTTTTACAAGATTGTATTTCTCCGGATAAGGAACCCAATAAGAAATAATTTGGCGTTAGAGCCTCTTTGTCTCGTGGATCTAATGAAATGTAAAATAATGGACGGGAATTCACTGTGTGTTTGACTTTAGAAAAAATTGTGTAAATCATTTCCTCGTTTGGAGATTGCTCTTTTAACAACGTGTAAATACCAATCTTTACAGCCCTAATTAAACTCTCTCATGATCCCCCCATATAAGGAGCAAAGGGAGGATTAAATTTCCAGTACAATCCCTGACGTGTTGAGAATTCTTCAAAATTTTACTTTGATTCATTTAATTCTTTAACTGAATCTTTTAATTTACTACACTTGCCTTCAAAATTTGTTCCATTATCTGAATAATTAACAACGCGAACTCCTTGACGTGCAAAAAATCTTTTTAAGGCCGAAATGACCCAGTCAGAGCTTTAACTGTGTACTAGTTCCAAATGAATGGCTCGTGTTGTCATACAAGTAAAAAAAGCTCCCCATCTTTTTTCGCGCTTTCGATTAAACCTAACACAAAAAAGACCAAAAACATCTGACCCATAATGAGAAAATGGTCTTTCTTTACATGCTAATCTAGCGTATTCCAATGCAGCCAATTATGGATCCGCTGGTTTTCCATGCTGTATCTTACATATCGGACATTTAAAAGTGACGCTCCGTGAAGGGCTGGACACATACCAAGAACCCACAACTTTTGCCTAATTTCGTTTATGGCTGTGTCGTGACTTCCATGAAAATATTTCTCATGGTAGTATACAATCAAAAGTTTTGCCAGTTCGTTTGTATTATTTAAAACGATTGGTTCATACACTAACTTTTCATTTGATATTTCAAATTTTGTCAATATTTTACTTACTCCTAATATTTCTTTTATCATCAACAAAAGGGTCTAAGTTGTAAAGCTTACTAGTTTTCGAAATTTTATTATTTTTTGTTATCAAGCTTTATGCTTCTGGAAATGATTTTTTTTTTTGCGAAATTTTAACACACAAATCGATTGCTTTCATTTGTAAGTCTATCAACGAAATTTCTATCACGGCTAATCTTTTCGTTTTATTATATTTATTTTTTAACTTTATGAGGTAATAAAGAATCTGACGTGTTGTAAAAACAAGCCATACCCACGAAGAAAAACGAGGAAAATCGATGAAATCTTTTTCAACTTGAATGTTAAAAGCTAATCTTTTCTCTTCACTAGTTGCTTTTTTTTTCTTTTTAAAATCCAAAATTCTTTGACCTGGCCATTCTAATCCAGTTTTCATTAGAAAATTTGGGCCCCTAAACTAACAACTTTCCGAACTTAAACTTCTGAACGTGAAAGGTGTGCCATCGTCTGCTGGATTCTCTCCCGAGGGTATCCACCGCTCCTCATTCTCTTTAGAACTTTCTTGGATCTCACTCAAGCGATTTGCGAGAAAAATTATAAAATCTTTTGGATCACAATTAATTCAACGTATAACAGTAGCCAAGTCAGACTAAAAATAGTGCTCCGTTATTTTAAATGCATGCTCGCTTTTAACTAGTTTTACTAAACGAGTTGCTAAAAGCGTGGCCTGCAGTTCTAATCTAGAAACTGTTGTTCTTTTTACTGGGGCTACCCTACTATAAGCTGCAGTAATCAAAGTGTAAAAAGGTGTTTTCCCCAAGAGAAAATTGTCAATACGCCACAGCTGCGTATGCTTATTCACTGGCATCGCAAAACAAATGTAATTCTGCTTCCTGTTTTTGTGAGTTTTTGATTTAAAAAAACTAATTGATATGATAATTTTTTGCGGAATCTAATTCATCTAGCCATTTTTGCCATTTTACAAACTATTTATCCTGAATTTTATAATCCCAGTCAATTTCGCTCGCCCACACACCCTGCATTAAAACTCGAGAACGAATCGTAAAAGGGGTCAAAAAACCAAGTAGATAAAAAATCTACATGATTATTGCAAGAAATCCTTTTTTTGTCTGTTTTTTCATTTCCTTGGGTAAATTACTGTTCATTCCTTTTAAATTTACATCAAAACTGAGTTTGTCTGATTTGCTTCTCCATCGTTGTCCTAATACCTTTTCAGTCTTGTAATCATAAGAATATGAATTAATTAATGGAATAGAATCGTTTTTTTCTTTAAAATCCACCCGTTATTGCCAGACCAACTATGCATCTTCCAATTAGCGTGCAAATTGATTTTTATAACTCTATGAATGCGAGCGTGGGCTTTGCTTTGTGACTTGCAACTCTCAAGGAAGTTGTCCATATAAAAATTTTTGATTACACATTTAGCGCTTGCGGGATATGTGTATGTCAATAGCTTATTTTTCTATTTTCTATGAAGAGCGTTAAGCAAGGAGAGGCTTTTAATGCAAATTTGTTGTTAAATAACTGTGCCATCTGATTATAGTATTATCGTGCGTACTGACGATATCTGTCCAATTTCTTTTCAAGTAAAGATCACCTACGTAGTGCAGTTAATCGACTGTCCAAAAAAAGTTCGTTTTTTGATTTTCAAAGCGGTCCTACTTTCCAAAAATTTTCTACAAACTGACTTGTTTGTTCGAAAATTCATTTAACTTGTTTATTTTCGCTACAATCAAAGCGATTTTCATATACTCCTATTCCGTCAAAATTAAAATAATTTTGTACGATTTTTTCAAGCCTTTCACTATAAATCTGACTTTACTATTATTTCAAAGCTGCGTTTATGATATTAATTTAACGATTCTCGGTCACTATTTAAAATTTGCATTGAAATGCACCTGCATTGCCTATTCTAGTAAGCATTTCGTGACAAAAAAGGAATATTTTTTAATTTCACGTATTTCATGAGGAATTATTGAATTTATATTATCTTGTCCTATTCAGATTCCTGGAATCCAATAATAAGGGCATATGCAAATTCCTGACTTTGCTAAGAGTAGATAAGAAATTGTTTCAATAATGTCTTGAGATAAGAGTGGAAGCTCTTTCACACCTAAAAAATTTTTTAACGAAAATTCATTCTTCATATTTATCAAAGTAATTTTTGTTTTTCCATTTGCTATAGTTAGTCCCTCTGCACTGCTTATAGCTATATTAGACGTTGAGTTTTTTGCTCCAATTTATTTTATTATGTCGGCTCGTAGTATTATTAATGTAAAGCTTTCGTAAACATAAACACTAATTTCTTTGGAAACGTGGACGTAATGTGGACGCCATCTAGCGGATCCTACTGAACTAACGGAAAAAGCCAGCATACTTTTGCAAAATTTTAAGCTTATTTATTGCTATTATTATAAATTTTTCCAAGATAAAAACTATACTTAAACAATCTAGGAAGTGTTAATAATCAGTATGCAAAATTTCAGTAACATCAGTTGAGAGGTTTTCGTGGGTAGCAATTACAACTTTGCTTTATATGTTAGTAAGATCATCTTACTTTTTCGTGATGCTACAGTTTTGTGTTATTATAATTATTATTTGGACTTTTAATTATTTACAATAAAATTAGTTGATAAATCATTCAGATATTATTTTTTAATTTAATGACATTAGTAATAAGATTTTAATCATAATATTTGTGTCATTCACAACTTCAATCTTGCATAAGTCTTGATTTGGTGCATAATAGTTTCTTATGATAAACGTAAGGCTGTTGTATCTCAAATTTTTTAAAACAAATTGCAGAAAAATAATTCTAGAGGTTTGAGCTTCCTGATTTACCACAATGTTCTAAATGTATTTGAAACGATTGTATTGTACATTTTAAGAGTGTAATTTGACATTTAAATGCCATGATTATTAAATAGATTAGCAAAAAAATTCTGGTTCAAAACAGCTCAATCATTTCGTAATTATAAAAAAAAATCTTATCGATCAATGAAAAATAAACTGTGCATCAGCCTATAACATTACTTATTTGTAGACAAAAAAAGTATTAATCATATGAGAAATCTAATTTTAACTGTAGTGTAGCTATTGTAAAACCCAGTTTTATAAAATTGCAGTCACACTATTTTGTGTTCGTTTTTAATACATTACGAAAATATTTTGTTAAAGTCTATGATCTAAGTAAGAAGTAATTGAGACTCATGTAGGTCAACGTCAAAAAGCAGTATTTTGTCTCTGCACCTGCTTCAGCCACTTTGCCGCAAGAAAGTACTCAAATGAGCAGCAAAAAGCGAATATTAATTTCTAATTTTATTTTTAAGAACAAAATAAACAATAAAATGCAACAAAACTAACAACATATGTGATAGTGAATTATTAATTTATCAACTGGTTTTATTGTTTTTTGTTGTGATACATTACAACGAAAAAAAAACACATTACACCTAAGAAAACAAAATTTAAAAAAACAGATGGTGAAAGAAAAAGAATAAGTTTTTAAGTACGATAGTTAATATGGTGGTATTATTATGAGTAGCTTTACTGGCATACCAGAAGGTTTTAAGTTTACCTGTAAACAGTTGATAATGTAAAGAATTTCTTATGCCTGCAAAGTTTATCAACATATTCAGAAAAATGAAATATAACAGAGAAAGTTGAATGACTGTACATACTTGTAATCACAAAGAAAAAAACTAAGGTGTATATTTTATAGATCCTTAGTCAAAGTAAAGCCTACTTAAGGTTATGATAAGGTTTCATGTTTTACAAATTAAATCTTGTTTATGTAATCAGTCAAGTTATTATATATTGACCTCCTCCATCTAAATTGTGCTATCTATATTTTTTCGTAAATATTTTAATTCATAGAAACGTCCTGCTCATTTTATAGTAAAAATCGCTGGAGTGCAAAAAACTTTGTCAATTAAAATTACAATGCAGTGAGAAAAGGTATTCACCTTGGCCAAGATTTAAACCTGGGCCTCCTTCTTGTTGGGAAGTCACATTAACCAACTTCGCCATTGAAGCCTTGGTGGACACCCTTCTTTACTGCTTTGCTTATGCGTGTCTTAGGTCGAACGCCGATGTCATAGATATTGATGCTATTACTCGATGGGTAAGTATTGTACGTAATTAGTCAAGTTATTATATATTGACCTCCTCCATCTAAATTGCGGTATCTGTATTATTTTTTAATATTTTAATTTATAAAAACGTTGCGCTTATAGTAAAAATCGCTGGAGTGCGAAAAAACTTGGAGAAGGATATCTGCCAAAGCTTTGGTTGCAAAGTTTGTTAACGCACCTTTCCAGCAAGAAGGATGCCCAGGTTTGACTCCTGGCTAAAGCGGATCCATTTTTTTCGTTGCTTTGTAATTTTAATTGACAAAGTGTCTTCGTGTTACGTCTGAACTTCTATAAGTGAAGGATGAAACTTGTAGATTTGTTCTACAAACAATTAAATTTAATTTCTTTGTTCGTCAGGAACCAACTATCGGCCCAAAGGCCTTATTTGCTTCTACTTACAGTATACATTACATTGAAATCGTTGATTCTGCGTTGTGGTGTTAGGTTTTACCAAGCGATATGTATGGAGTAATGAACACTGAGCTGGTATTGAATTATTGTTAGAGTTTATGTCTTATGTCAAATGCTAGTAGCGTATCTTATTTGTCTTTTTATCTTACGTCCTTGTAAAGGTGTTTGTCATACAGTATCTTTTTTTTTCCTCGATGTTTAATTTGTTCATTAAGGTAAAAATCATGTGTCGATCAATTAGAATTATTAGATCTTGAAATATTTCATATAATTTAGTTATTAAAATGTTTTTGAATTAAGAAAATTAATTCAATCAATAACCAAGTTATGTTTTATCTAATGATTGAATAAATTTAGAAAATACAAAAATTGTTAACTTTACAAATAGTATAATTGATCAAGTTTCAGATTCGTATTTACAATGTTATACGATTTATAGTTTTCTTAACCTAACTTACTTCTATGATCATTGGTTAACTACTGCTTGCGTGTACGCAATCATAAAATCTTACAAGGTTGACCGCAACAATATTCTTAATCCTACATGAGATCACTCGTGACAATGCCAATAATAAGGCTTCTACTTTTAATGCTGGAACCCAAGTCGACGGTCCTTTCTTTTTTGTTTCTCCTTTACTTTTTAGGTGAGCTTACGGTGGCCTAGTTTGCTCGAGCTTTTCTCACACAGCTTAGTCACCGAACTAAGTCTTACATTTGCTTGAAATGCACGATTTGAACACGTAGCTTAATCACCAAACAAAGTCTTACATCCGTTTAAAACACGCAACAGAACTCACTCTCCAACCTTCATAGTTACTTTGGAGGACTTGATAAAAGAGAAAAGGCACATATTGTTATGTGTGAGAAGTTTTTATACTCTTGCGTTTAAGGAGGACGCGTTAAGTAACGGATCCAAACGACCAATCAGAGATTAGCCTAATTACCCTTGACTAACACAAGCACAGTCGTAGTGCAATAATTTCACAGTAATTAATGGTTAAAACTGCTGATCTTTCAAATTTTACATTAAGTATAAGTTGCTGTTAAAATTGTGTATGATATTTTTTGTGTACATCCACAGTAAAAGATGTTGACGTTGTTATTTGATCACATTGTTTTGTGTACTTGTGCGAATTAATTTTGTAAGATGAGCGTTTTATAAGATTGTTTGAGTTTGCACGCATAGTTCGAATTTTTTTAAAAGAAGTAAGTTAAATGTCATGCGATTGCAGAATCAGGTATACCGCTTGACGTTTCGAGATCGCTGAGCTTTTGCTTTTTATAATTTGAAAACGAGACTCTGTGTTTTAAAGTAACAAATATTAAGTATATAACATGAGATGTCACATTCACACTTCAGCGTATTTCACTATAAAAATAAGCGCGACGTTTCTATAAATTACATTATTTAAAAAAAAATATAGATAGCGTAATTTAGATGAAGGAGGTCAATATATAATAACTCGACTGATTACATACCATACTTACCCATTGAGGAATAACATCAGTAAATATGATATTGGTGTTTGACGTAAGACACACCTAAGCAAAGCAGTGGAGAAGGGTGTTCGCCAAGGCTTCGGTGGTGAACTTGATTAACGCACCTTGGCTACTGTAATACTTAAAATGTATTGGTTTTAAAGATCTCTTTCTGAGATTTCGTGAAAATCTACAAAAATAGGATTTTACTAGTATTTGAAAAGGTCACGTAACGTCTCCATAGAGAGACTACTAGGACGGTATAATATTTTGCTTGTCTTGCATACGTAGATGCGTGTGATTATACAAACATACACACTAACCCACACACACACATACGTACACAATATTCTGCGTAGAACTACTAGTAAACTTATTTTAGCTAAAAAAGTTAACATAGCATGGTTTATCTAATAATTTAAAGCTAAAATTTGTCCTTAATTATAAGACGTAACAAGATAGTATTGAATCAGATAAAAAATAATCACTTACTCTTTCACAGGTACACCAAGAAGTTTTTCTGCTCGAGTATTGGGAATGGTTTGGGCTGGATTTGCGATGATTATTGTTGCCTCATATACAGCTAATTTAGCAGCATTCCTTGTATTAGAACGTCCGAAAACAAAGCTTACAGGAATAAATGATGCCAGAGTAGGTAACTTTATGCCATATTTTCTTTGTTACAATGTAAGGAAAAAAGTTTTTATTTATAATTTGAATTCAAGGGCTGTAGTTTTTCTATAAGAACTCCAAATATTATGTTGCAAAAATTTATAAAATTAGTTTTGTTTTTATTGTATTCGCATTTTTTTAAAAGCTGTACAATTAGGAAACAATAAAAATAAAGTAGCAAAGGAGTACTATGAGGAACTTTTGAAAAAAAGATGAAGCTTTAGTCTTCATGCTACTTCTCACTTTATTCGGAAATTCCAATTTCCAAGAAGCTAAAAATACGTTGTCATGTGTGTCTTTTCTGTTTGTGTGCCTTACACATGTATCAAAGTTGAATGTGGGTAATGGAATGTTATTCACTAAGCTTACACACAAATATAAGCAAGAAAATTGTTGTAATTATGAAAAACGTGTGTCCTAAGTTCCCAAATCAACATTTTGCCGCTATAGTATCCACCACGAAATGTTGTGCTTAAAGGCACTTGTTGAAGTGGGCAACTTTAAATAACGGGAGGAGTAAAAGAGAGTACAGTTGTCTTGGGGAATAACGAATAGTTAACTAAGCTCAAACAGGGATAACAGTTCTGTGGTGAGAGATGCGGGAGTGGTGTGGCGTCTGTCTTTGCCAGATTTCAAACTATATATATGTATGTTTATGAAGAGGTGACTTATGCGGAAAATCACATGTATATAAGGGTAATTATGAGGACAAAAGTGGAATTATTCGGTTGTCCGCATAATTACCACTGCTGAGAATTTTGGTTTAACCAAACGATGGATAATCGGGCTATCTATAAGATTTGCATGACTTAGGTAGATGCTTTCAAGTTGTTGCTTAGTCCTTCTGATACACTAAGAGTTGCTTCAATACTTGCGGTGTTCTTTAGAAACTAAGACTCAATATCCAGCGTGTGGTTGGCTGTACGATGAGACATCAAGTTTAAGATTTAAACAGGAACCAATGTTTAAAAATTAATGCCACGTGAAACGATTAAAATTAAAAATTAATAATTAAAAAAAAATTAATTACTTAAAAGATAATACCAACGATGGTAACAGTTGTTTTTAGAAAGTTAGCAACAAACCCAATTGTTACTACATGTAGTAGATTAGTGTGTTTCTTAAAATCAAGTTATGCTGCCAGCAGTGTGTTCTTGGGTACTGGTATTTTCTGAGTTTATTGTTAACCATAATCACACCGTTTAATGGGGAAAATGATAACGTATGGCCATCTCTCCGACCATCGACTCACTATTAACCTAGCTCAAAAGCATACCTACATGAAATGTGCTGCTGGTCAAAAGATAGTCGGAGTAGTAAGCGTATAAACAAACTGTCTTTTAAATCTATGTAAAAAATGAGCCACACGATGTATTGACAATAAAATTACATACCACAAAATGAGTTTTAACGAAAGTGTCAAATAAAAGGACTCTTAACACAATCAATTATATTGAAGTACCAATATCATCTGGTTGAAAGGAAACAAAGCATTCTTTTTCGGACTTTCGTTGATAACAATCTATTGATCCAAGACTTAGTTGTTTTAAAGGAGTTAGTACTTAATAATTACTTATTGAAAATACACTTTTTTCGTAGTGTTGAATACAAAACTGCTTAATAATAACACAAGTACCTGGTATGTCACTTTTTTGGTTATGGCAAACAACAAATAGGGAATAATTGTAAAAATGACATAATTATTTGATAATTACTATTCAAAATACATAGATTTTATTAATTTACATCTTCACACAAATAAAATTAAGGAAAAAATGACGTAGTAAATTCAAATGTATATAATAACTAAACTTTTTTTTTCTTTATGTCAAAAAAAAATCTGTTTATCGTCTGTAGATTACAAAATTAGCGCTCACAATTGTACGAAAAATAGTATGTATAAACATAACATCATACATGAGAAATTTGAAAATTATAATATTTTTAAAAAAGTGTGTTCAGTTGGACATAATTTTAAACTCTTTGTAAAAATTATCTTTGCGTAAGTTTAATTACTGTAATCAACGCTATGCAGCTTTTAGCACGAGTTTACAGATGGCCAAAACTGACCTAAATGATGTACCGTATACATTCCAATAAAAGTTATCAGCAGAAAGTTTAAAGTTTGTGAGGAGATCCATTTTTAGTTTTGACTTACACGTTCCAAAAAAAAAATTTTTTTTCCCGAGGCACACACTTAGACCAATTGTTTTCTCACTTGACATACCTTCAAAAATAAGAAAAAAATTGTGTGCAAACATTTAAGGGCGTGTGACACTATTTTCCACCCCACTAAAGATTTAAGGAAGTGATTGTCTAAAGCAAAAGAGCCAAGCTAAGCTGAAAAATGTTGGAAACTGATTAAATCGTACCGGGTTTAAAAAGCAAATCATTTTCCCGCATTCTGTAGACGTTTAAAAACATGAATTACCCCCAACCTATGCATAACTTCGATATACAAACAATTTAGTATAAATTGACTTATCTAAAGCCTCCTCATGCATTGCAGTACCAACAATTGGTGTGAAAATGAATTATTTCATCTCGGAAATCATCTCTTCAGAGTTTTTGAAATCACTGATCACGGATTGGAGGTCTATTTGAAAGCAAGGGTAGTTTCAATTACCCAAAATTACCCCTAGTTGCAGGAAATCATTAAAAAAATCTATAATTCGATTTTTGGAATCATTTCTCAGGAGATTTCCAAGCTTGCTCTTCACGATTCCAAGGTTGATTTGTGCTCAGAGGTAGTTTTAACCCCTAAAGCTACCCCTACTTCCAGAAAAACTTAAAAATTTGATTTTACCTTGGAAAATCTTTCTTGGGGAAACATAGAGAGCTTACTTGTATATTGTTGAATGAAGAAGTTAAACAGCATAAAAACTACCCCGGCACACAAATAGATTTTAATTTTATGATGAGCGACCTCGAAAATCAGTAAGAAACGATTTTAAAGGCAAAATTGTGAATTTTTTAGTCATTTAGAGATAAATAATTATTTAAGGGGTTGAAACTACCCCTGCGCCAAAATGGACCTCGAAGTCGTGATGAGTGACTCAGAAAATGCCCTGAGAAATAATTTTTGAGACCAACTTATGGATTTTTTAATGATTTACTGCAACTGGGGGTAATTTTGGGTGGTTGAAACTACCCTTGCTTTTAAATAGAACTCTAATCCGTATTCAACGACCTTAAAAACCTCTAGCTGAGGACTTCTGAGGTAAAATAATACATCTTCGCACCAATTGTTGGTACTGCAATTTATGGAGAAGCTTTGGATGCGTTAATTCACCCTAAATTGTTTGTATATCGAAGTTATGCACAGGTTCGTGGTGATTCATGTTTCCAAACGTCTACAGAATGCGGAAAAAAAAAATTTTTTGGAAACCTGGTACGATTCAATCAGTTTCCGACATTTTCTTGTTTAGTCCAGCTTTTTCACTTTAGAAAATGAGTCTCTTTAATCTCTAGTGGGGTGGAAAATAGTGTCACACGCCCTTTAATTCTTGCACACAATTTTTTTCTTATTTCTGAAGGTATCTCGAATGAGAAAACAATTGGTTCAAGTGTGTGCCTCAAAAAAATTCTTTTTTTTTATTGAAACGTGTAAATCCAAATTAAAAATGAATTTTTTCATATGTATCTGCAGATGACCAAAACAAGCCTATAAAGTGATTTGTGCCATTGTACTTGCGATTTTCAGTAAACGTATTGGAAGCTTTTAAAACCTGTCGTAAATTCTTGGCTTAGTACTACAAGTTTATTATACACTTTAAAATTATTTGTCGATTGTCTGTAAAATAGTACATTCTCACTGACTAAAGCTACTGTTATAAATTCCAGGGATGACCTGAGTTTACATACTGTGCTACTCTAATTGAAAGAATGCGATGAAACTAAAATCTTCCTAAATTCTGTTTTAATAATACTAAGGCACTATACATGTACACTTGTAAATTCGTTAATTGCGTTCTCACAACATAAGGAAGTTGTATTCACCTATACTTAACTGTGAATGCTTTAGATAGTAGTTGGTGACAATCTGAGATGTAATCACCTGAATCTTGTTTCAGGCAAATATTTGGCTTCCTTTGCAGTTCTAAGCCAACCTATAAGCTTATAAGCAAGTTATTATAAGTATAAGTTAATACATATACTAAAGTTTTTTAAAAACTATTTAATTGAAACAAACATTGGAAAATACTCTTCTTAACTAGTATAGGAGATTGTAAAGAACGTTAACTTGAGGACATAAAAACATAATTAAATGTTATTTTATAAAGTTTTGTTTCATTCATTGTATTTTTAAAAATTAAAAAAGGAGCTCTTTTTTGTGCTCGATTGAAGAAAAAAATTGTTGAATGTAAAAGAGGAATATCGTATTCAACGTGCTTCACATTATCATTCGTGTAAGTTAAAATAAAAATATCAAGACAAATAAACTATAAAATTATCACACAAAGTTTATCTAGTTCTTTATTTTTAAATGCATAAAATGAACTTTCACTATAAAAATACAGTCAAGAAGTCATGCTTTTCAATCTTTTGCATAATTTAAATTATGTAAGATATCTTAGCTGGGTATCGAAAATTTAGTGGTAGTGAGATTTTTTTATACTATTATACAAAGTACTTTTATACAATTACTTGATAATTTTTAAGTTACTTTTCGTATAGATACAAGAATCGTGGTAGAAACCATAATACTTTTTAAGAAACGTCAGAGATTTTCGGATTCATTGAAGATAGTTTGAATACAACCAGTATTGGAGACTGTAAAAAGTGTTATCTTAAGAACACAAGAACATGTATTTTCTTTACACAGCTTTGTTTCACGTATTCTGAATTTTTTTTTTTTTTAACTGTTTGAAACAATTAAGTTAATACTTATGTAAAGATGAATCATCGTAATAATATAAAATAAATACAAACATTTATTACCATTTTAATAATTTTTTTTTTTAATAAAGCATGTAAATAGAAGCAATTTCATTACTATCATAACGTTTATAAAATATAATATTACATAAATTAAATTTGATACAAAATAACATCTAATTCGTTCTATACGCCCTTGAGGAAAGCTCTTTACAGGCTCCAATAAGTATTTAAAGAGTATTATCTTAATTAATACTTAATTAAGTTTTTTACTTTTTTTATTAAACTATGTAAATAATAGTATTTTAATAACCATCATAACGTTTACAAAATGTAATATTACTTAAATTAAATTTGATATCAAATAACATCTAATTTGTTTTATACGTCTTTGAGAAAAGCTCTTTACAGGCTCCGATATTTATTTAAAGAGTATTATCTTCATTCATACCTCATAAAGTTAATACTCTTTAAAATAATTATTGGAGCCTGCAAAGAGCTTTTCTCAAAGACGTATAAAATGAATTTGATTTTATTTTTTATCAACTTAAATTAAAGTAATTTTAGATTTTGAAAACGTTGTGATAGTAATAAAAATTCTCCTATTCACATAGTTTATTAAAAAAAAGTTATTAAAATGGTAATGAATATTTGTCTTTACTTTATTTCATTTTTTTATTGATAGAGATAGAGTTTGAACAGCATAACAAAAAAACTTACTTAAATAATTATGTAAAGTTTATTTAGTGCTGTATTTGTGCTGCAATGCAAAGAGCAAACGATTTAAAGCTTTAGCCCTGAAGATTCCATTTCCATGCGTTAAAACAGTGTTTATTAAAAAAAGTGTCAATTTGACTTATAATTTGATACTTTTTGATAAAAAAGTTTAAAAATCAGCATAAAATAATCAATAAATATCAAGAGTCCATGGCACTTTTAACGCTCACACTTAGATAGAAACTCTGGAGCTATCATTGTCTGCTAGACCATTGGTTTAAAATCCAGGTTTCTCAGGATTAAGACAGAGATATTCTCATAATTAATTTTTTTTTTGGAACTAATTGACATATTCAAATATTTATTTTAATTTTTTAAAACGTTTTATCCATGTACGTATAAGAGACTGGAAATTTTATTTATAGTATAATAGTTAAAAATGGTATACTTAAGATTAACACATTATTGCACTGCTATTTTGTAAAAATCTCGTGAACACGAGATTCTTTTCCACAAGACAAGAATATCCTTTTCTTTAACAATAAAAAAATTCATATGAAATGCAATTTTAATTTTCACTATTATTGCAAACAGTATTAACAACATTTTTAGGGCACACTAGTGATGCTTGAACTGTCTTTAATAAATTCAAAAGTCTCTTGAAAAGTGTCATGGTCCCTGTCATGAATTTTGTATCTGCATGCAAAGTCCGTATAAAATTTTTAAATAACTGTGTAAATGTATATACTCTGTATAATAGTATTAAAACTCTATACACCATATTGTATTTCCAATACGTATGCAAGACATCTCAAATAATTCAAATCAGACAAATGTTTGACAAGCATGATTTCTTGACTGTATTTTTATTGAGAAAGAAAGTTTAATGCTTCTTAAAGTAGAGAACTTCATAAAATTTATAGTCTCTAAAACTATTGACAAAGAGTTTTTTTAATGTTTAGTATAATCAAATAGTTTCAAAAAAAGCTTAGGAATGCACACGAGCTTATGTTTTGAGAACTCATTTCATTTCATTAAGTACTTTATAAATATGTAAGAAATTCCATTTCCTGCTGATACTTGATACTCACATAAAAGCATTTAAACGAAAAAGGTAACCCTTAACTTTGTTGTGCCTCATTTAAGTGCTGGCATTTAGATTCAATAAAGAAAAGGAAATTACACGTCAATTTTTAAAAACTCCACCACTTATCGAACGCTTATGTTATTTTTATGTACTTATGTGAAATAATACTTAAGAAATAATAAATACCGTATGGGCTTTGATTTACTTGAGGTTAGTCTTCATGAAGTTAATGTGTTTTTATCTGGCCTTAAGTATTCGGGATACCGCTGGTCTAGCTTGTGGCTTATTTATAGGGTGGACCACATGACACTTTCTTAACACTACGAAAAATCTACCAGAACAAAATATGACAAAAATATTTCGAATTACCACGAATCCTGAGGTTCTCCGAAATTCTTGAGAGTTGTGGCTGGTATTAACACTTTTTACAAGCCGTGGACCTTAGATCTTGATCGAAAACAACTGATGGCTGATATTAATAACGTTAAAAAACCTCTCACAAAACACATTACAGGTGCGTGATTTATGTATATGTATGTATACAAATATGATAAAGAATTTGTTTATGCTACCTTTCCGAAGCATGCACTGGTAAAGTGTGTTCTGAAAAAATTCTAATTCCCAACATCGTATGAATGAAATCTTTATAATAATTAGTTTTTTATGTATCTAACGTATTCGCAGTCAGGTCTAGATGTGTTTCACTTCTTTTAATTGGGAGAATGCAATTTAATAGTACAATTTGAAAATAATTATGAATATATGTACAGTATATAGTACTTTGTGATATCAGAACTTATTTCAAAAATATTTGTGCTCTTATCACATCCCTGCCTTTAGACCTGTAAACTGTCACGCTCAGTAAAATCATGTCATCGCTGGGAGTTATTTTATATACAAATTCACAAAAAATATCGAAGTGCTTAATTAACTTGTTGTTTAAAGAAAAAAACTATTAATAAGTTTTAAAAGCTGCCAATACATTTTTTGAAAACCACCTATAACCTCACTAATTACCGTATAGGCCAGTTTTTGCTACCTGAAGGTACATACGTAACACATATCAATGTTGTATAGTATCTGAGAATCTATGTTGTATTGTCTACTGATAGTTTTTATCAAGATTTATACAGTGTATCAATAATATTTCAAACTGTAAAGAATACTTTACCATAAACTTCAATGAGTTTTTATCAGGAAAGCCAAGTGAAAAAAACCAGTAGTCAGAGGGTGTTTGGGTACCGAAGCATTAAGTTATATATAATTTTTCTTTGGTAGATGATAAATGTATGCATAAATGTAGATACATATTTTTAAAAACGCTATTTTGAATAACTTACTGCGTTGTATCGAAGGTGATACAAAATATGATTCTTGGAATTAGGATATGCAGTAAGAAAGTGAGGTTTTAATAAATATTTTACTATTGAGCTAAGATTTGAAAAAATACCTTTTTATTAGTTGATGTTTTTTCAATTAAATGAAATAAATGACTAATATCTTGACAATAAAATACATTGCAAACATATTAATAATGTATTTATTAAGAATGATCAAAAATTTGATTAGGTATATTGTTTCTCACATTATTAATTTAAATGAAAATTTCAACAAAACATATTATACCTCATAGAAGAATCATGTCACATTCAATTTATTAAGAGAAAGTTTCTTGAAATCTTTCAAACTTTTTATGTAATAGAATACTATAAAACAAATTTATGGGATTAATAGATAGATCCGCAAGTTTTGTATAACAAAATGAGAAAGAAAGCGTTAGAATTTTGTGAAAGCGTAAATGTAGATAAATCCACATAAACCAAAAACTTTTCTGCGTTGCTGCATATTTACGCTCTTTTTTTCCCTTAGTACTTTTTCTCTGCTTACTATAATAAACGTCCTCAGCATAATATATTACGTCAGTGACAAATAAAAATTTTGTTAAAGGAGAATATGCAGGGAAAATCAATGAATAATTGATTCACAAAACTTCGTACAAATGAACTATGAAGGGAAAAAAGTTTTAAAAATAAAAGGCTGTTTAAAAAGATTGTATAAATAAATCCTTATTTACACTGCAGTTGAAAATAACTAAAAATGATACTAACATCCATTGTCATATGAGAAAGCTGCTACTAAAAAACGTTTTTCGAAAGTTTCGAAGAAAATCATTTACTTACGTAAATAATTAATTTATTAATGAAAACAATAAATAATATATTTGAAAATTCACTCGTACATAGTGAATAAGTACTTCAGTTAGCGAAAAGTTTGGACCTCTCTATGAGAGAAATAATAGGTATCCTTCATTCAGGAAAGGCTTATGGTTGAGCGGATACCATGCTTGGCTGGTGTGTAAGAGGTCGTGACTTTAAGCCCAGGGGAGAGTGTTTTTTGCTTTGTTTTTTAAAAATTTAAAATAATAAAACAAAAATAAAAATTCACTTATATCACTCTTCTCTCACTCCTAGAATTATTAGTTAGAGTAAACATTTACGTTCGTCACGTATTTATCGATAAAAAAAATTCTAAAATTACTAATTTACTTCCGTGCACAACGCACCTTGAAAAATATTAATTCAAAAATGATTATAATGTGCTTTTTCCATGTTGACTACGTAAATAAAATCCGTATAATTATGTATACATATTTTTGTGTCAGAGGATTTTAACAGGTTTTCATGGGATAAATTTATAAGTTGCACAACTGTATTGAATGGTCTGCTGACAATTTTTATTAGGATTAATACGGTTTCCCAACAATAACTTAAACTGAAATAATCACAGTTAATATGGGTATCACCAGAGACATGTAAAGAGTTTGCTAAAGCCAATGCTACGATACGAAACGACTTTTTGGCACTGACTGATGTGACCCACAGCAGCCAGCCGTCGAATTAGGTGCAAGTTTTTCGAGAGTGTGGGACTCGTATCGAGCAGCATACGCCTACGATAAGAGGAATAGACTCGCGTGAAAATGTGCATATAGGCACACATTTTAAAGAGATGTAGATGGGGTATACTGAATGTGTGCCTACGAGAAGAGGAGTGGAAATTTCGAGTATAGCTATATAGCTGAGCGCACAGCCAAAGCAAGCGACGACACGAGTTTTTTTCTTTTGCAGACTGCAACTGAGTATATGCTATATGTATTGAACTGACTCTCTCTCTTACTATTGCTTTAACGCTATCTATCAATCTTATTTGATTAAATCGTGAAACTAAATGCTCATAGTTATATGTACAGACTTTTAATTGTAAAATATTTTTTTTCCCCGTACGTAATTAAAAAATGCAGTTTCACGACTCAGTTTTATAAATGCATGTTTTATAAATACTTACCAAGTAATTTATGAGTGGCTTAGCGATTTTTTATAGATGTGTAAGATTTTTTATTCCTCTAACTGCAGATAAAGAACCACCTACTACGTTAGCAGGTGATTCATTTGAGACAGATTTAGGTGCCAGGGTCTGGCACTCACTCGACTTTCCAGAATTTGCATTTGTGGGTTGTATATTTGTTATTTACTGAAAAATTTGGTGAGACTCTGAGTTACTGATGCGTGATGCTGAAAAACCATGGTTAAATAAAATTTCTTGCTATTGCTTTAACGCTATCTATCAATCTTATTTAATTAAATCGTGAAACTAAATGCTCTTAGTTATATGCACAGACTTTTAATTGCAAAACATTTTTTTTCCCCGTACGTTAATGCTTATTTCAAAATCCAGTATTATTTTGAAAAAACATTCAGCTATTTTTTGAAAAGTGGCAGTTCAGCTATAACCATTTATTTATCATTTTGAAGTTACTATGAAGTTACGAAATGGCTTTGCCAACGAGACGTATTAACTTATCAAATTTTTTAATAGAATTAGAATTGAAAATATATTTATTTCATCATATTGTAAATAATAGTTTGTAACATTATTCATAAATTCAAATAAAACATTAGTTAGAAGAAATGAAACCGAAATGATAAATTGCATTAAGAAAAAAAAAAAAAATCTGCCAACAGTTGGAATCAATCCTTAGATAGCAAAACGATCCAATCCGTGGCATAAACTCTAACCATCTTAGCTATCGGACGTTCAGGTGAAATAGATCTTAAAGTCGCATGTATTTATTGAAAAGCTTTAGAGCTTGTTCTACAGTTCATAACAATTATGATTAGAAAAAATAATAAATAAGTAATCATCGCTGAACTGCCATTCTTCAAAAAATAGCTGAATACTTTTTCAAAATAATACTGGATTTCAAAATAAGTACTAATGTACGGTAAAAATAAAAAAAAAAGTGTTTAGCAATCAAAAGTCCGTGCGTATAATTATGAGCATTTAGTTCCGCAATCCTAATAAAGAAGGTTGATAGATAACTTAGAAGCAAGAGCAAGAGCAAGAGTTAGTTAAATAAATATAGCATATACTTGGTTGCAGTCTGCAAAAAAGAAAAACTTGTGTCGTCACTGGCTTTGGCTATGCACTCAGCTATATAGCTATAGTCAACATTTCCCCTCCTCTCCTCAAAGGCACGCATTCAGTGTACCCCTTCCACGTGTCTTCAAAATCTAGTATTTTCAGTGGAGTAAGGCCTAGTTTGGTCAGACATGCCCAAGCCCGAGAACGCGGAAAAGTCCCTGGCGTTTTAGCAGACGAGTTGATATATATTACATGTGAAACTGCGTTAGCTAGTTATAATATATACATAATAAAGCTAAGCATATAATTTAACATTTATTTAAGCTGGCATCAAGTCAACTTTTTGATTATTATTTATAATAAAGTGCAGTGTTCAACAAAACTTACCTGACCTCGTGGAAAATTTTTTTACTGATAATTCATACATCAGGTGTGTAGTTTGTGTTTATTTTTATTATAGCTTAGTAATTGACATGTTACTTTGGCTATTATTCTCGTCAACAGGTACGAACTCCTGGTAAGTGGTATGGCATCATTCTTAAACAACGACAACGTTGGTATGTTTAAAGACACTTGGAATATTACATTAAAGTGCTTAGATAACCTTTGTTAAATTAATTCATATGTCAAAGGACCCTTGGCATTAGAATGGATGCTAGTTTACTGCCTTAAGGTATCCATTACACAAGGTAAGAACGTCAATATATTATAAACGATAAAAGTTGAAGCAATTGTTCGTAATCGATTTTCTTCTTTTATTTGCAACATTTGAGCTGTACTAATTTAAATAAAAGACCTTTTTATCGCATACTTATAACTGCAGTACAGCCAGTGACTGTTCCTAACAATTTATCTCTTCCAGATCTCACCTTAAAAAATGTCTTATTCAAACCATCTCTTCTCTCATCAATACTTTCCAGCGACACCTTATCATTGTCCCTAATGATTTCACATGGAGAGGTAAATTAAGGATTACTTTGTTATTCAAATACCATTAACGAGTTAATAAAGATTACAAATTTTTTTTTCCTTTTTTAGTATTGAGACTAAAATAACATAAGCTGGCTATGAACTGATCAACTTGTTGCTTGAGATGTGCAACCTCAAGGGTGAACGTTACTTGAACGAGCTAATAAACGACGTGGCCAAAAACATAATGGCGCAACGGATGTCTAACCCAGCACACAATGTACTGTTCTTGTCACTTAGTGTTACCATCACCTGTTGTCAAAAGTATTCACTATTTATCAGTCAACTGAGCCTCTCGGCCCACGGTGTGAAGGTACTATATGCAGTTATCAACTCCTTGACAAGCTACAAGACTTGGCCTTCACTACCAAACATCAGTGTTACATTAAGTTTGTTATCTCGTGTCTGGATTACTGGTGGGAAAGCAAGAGCAGACAAGTGTTGGCCAAGTTGAAAAACAACGCGTCGTCAGAGATCACGAGACTGTTCGCAACGTGCTTCCTGAGAATTCTGTTGCAAGCGAGAAAGAGGGATTTGGACCATTAGGTGATAATGGTCAACATGTCAAGAAAAAGCTTAGCCGAGATGACTCAAAAAGAGCACTATTTGAGAAGAGCTGGAGAAGCTAGCTAGATTAGCGTGAAGACAGTTATTTTGATGATTTCTACGGTAATTTGATTTAATTAAATGAAATACTTAAAAATATCAAACAAGCTAAGGTGCTTGCTTCATTTACAGCAAAACTGAACAAAATAAAAGCTGCTTGGTGGGCGCTGGAACACGCTGGTATGTACGTCAGCAATCGACGTTGAGATTGTGGCTTTACACACTCTGAGTACAATGGGCTTGTTACTAGCATCAGGTAGCGCTAGTGTGCCCAGGTAAGATTTTCATAGAAGTATACCTATATATTGGATGAATTTCATTCAATATATAGGTATGCTCCAATAGAAATCTCACCCAGGCACACTAGCGCCAACTGATGCTAGAAACAAGCCCATTGGCTCGTGCCACCCCAGAGTGAATGCCCTTGCAACACACGACTGATTGTGCGTGACGCACAAACGTGGTATGCTCTAGTGGATCTTGCAGTTGAGCTCCACGTTCAACATCACCCATTAATTTTCAACTTCCCGTCTCCCCTCGCCAAGTTTGTTGCAGCAGCAATAACAACAGCACCAGCATCAGCAGTGGTTATTGGGGTAGCAACCTTGACATTAGAGAAGTTTGAGCGACTGCAGACCTGAGATGCTTGATGTGTCGACTGTAATAAGAAGGCAGAAAAATCAATCGGAAAGTGTTGCTACGGACTATGAGTCACAAGGACTGTTTTTGCCTGACAGAGGTAACACTTCGAGCCCTATACCTAGTTTGCAACGGTTCAGCCAGCAAAGTGTTAAAGGCTTGACAAAACTTAAGAGCCTATAGCAGTATCACTGGCCCAGCAACTTTTCTAGCAGTGAAGAGGTAAAATGCCTAGTCGACCCTTTTTTAGAATTTCTTCAAGTTACTAATGATAACTTATTAGGGGAGACCAGGGTACCACTAACACCTTAGTATTATTGAGCTAAGGTGCTTTATACTAGTACTATAAAAATTAAAAAAAAAGCATGAAATAAAAGAGTGTAAGAACAATGAATTGCAACATTTTAAGTTTCCAAAACAACTTTTCTCTTCTATTAATGAGACTTAGAATGTAAACCTATTAAGGTGATGATCGTACCCTGGGTCAAGGTAAAACTGTCATACACCGGGGCAGGAACATCCCTAGAAAAAAGTAAAATATGCACTGGCTGTGGATATGCAATGGGTAATGATAAAGCAGTAATAAAAAAAAGTTAACTTCTTGTCTACAAAGTACTTTACAAATATTTTCACTATCATAAAATTTCGATTTTCTTAATTTAGCAATGACAATTTGATTTTGTTTATAATTTTTTCTTGAGAATCTAGATCTAATTATCATAATTATACTTTCATTTTACATTTTGATTTCGCTTATAACTTTTTCTTTCTAGATTTCTTGAGGCTTAGTGCATAAGCATACGATCAGTAAGAGCTAATTTAGGAGTGAGAATAAGAACTCCAAAGTCAGGTGTTAGTTTGAGCAACGTTTCGGTCGTCTTAACGCCAACCTCATCAGGCTCACTTTATTAACAGAAAAAACACAACAAATTTCATAAATAACATTGCAGGGCCAATGTTTACAAATATCTACATTAATGCAAAATTAATTATAAGTAAGTAGTCACGAATAAAATAGTCATGTAAATAATTTTTAAATTAAACAATTACTCACGTCTATATCGTTAAGACGATCATTACAGACTGTTGGTCGCCTCGAACGAATAACGTAAGTGTCAAACATGTATGTATTTACGCATATACATGTAAACAGTAAATGTACGCTTCTTACGAATATAGATAACAGCAGTACATAACTACATTGTATTATTAAGAAAGATTACTTAGAAAATCTTTATATATGTTTTTCAGAAGTTAGGTATCTTCTTTCTTATTAATAGTGTGTTCAGAAAAGTGTATGTATAGCATTTCAGATATAAATCTTTTTGGTCTATGAGGTTCACGGTCTAGAATCTTTGTTTGAGAAAAATTAAAATTATGGTTGAATTTTTTTCATGTGTAAAGCGACAACAAGTTCATCTTTTTTGGTACTTTTATGTTCATTCAGGCGTTTTTTCAATGCTCTCTTTGTTTCACCTACATATGATGCAGAGCAAGAATCACATGCAAAATGATACACAATATTGGTTTGATCAATCTTATTCGTAAGAAGCGTACATTTACTGTTTATATGTATATGCGTAAATACATACATGTTTCACACTTACGTTATTCGTTCGAGGCGCCCAACAGTCTGTAACGATCGTCATCACGATATAGACGTAAGAAATTGTTTAATTTGAAAATTATTCACATTACTATTTTATTCGTGACTACTTACTTATAATTAATTTTGCATCAATGTAGATATTTGTAAACATTGGCCCTGCAACGTTATTTATGAAATTTGTTGTGTTTTTTCTGTTAATAAAGTGAGCCTGATGAGGTTGGCGTTAAGACAACCGAAACGTTGCTCAAACTAACACCTGACTTTGGAGTTTTTATTCTCACTCCTAAATTAGCCCTTACTGATCGTGTGCTTATGCACTAAACCTCAAGAAATCATGGAAACAATTGGGAGCAGAACGGCACGTTCAACAAACACCGTAATTTTTCTTTCTAGTTTAGATCTTATTATCATAATAATACTTTTTGTAGATAGTTCAAGTTACATTTCGTTAAATTTATTTTAATCATAGTGACTAGCTTTTTTGTTTAGAACGGAGCTTGCACATTAAAAATAAAAATTAAAAATTCCTTAAAATAAAAACAAGACAAGATAAAGATAAAATTATGGCAATTGACCAGCTCTAGGATAAAATGGTACTGGAATAGAGTTTAGGTCAATAGAGCTTGAAGAAGACGTAATTTTATCAGAAGAACTATTGAGATAAGCAGAATACAGAGGCTGTAAATCCTGTGCATTAAACTGTTGTGAATTTACTTGTGTATTTGATGACCTATTACACAGAGGAATAATTTCAGCAAGTGGCTGACAATTGACTTGCGGAGCATTCTGTTGCTTGCGCTGTCACACTACTTGTACTTTCTTTGTTACAACTTTAGTAGATTTTACTTTGGGTTCTCTTTTTTTACCCACATACTCTGTCCTAATTTCTTTTGCATTTCCAGTAATAAGTTTGTCTATAAAATCTTTATTTGCAATAATAGTAGCTTCCACTTTTCTTTTTTTTCAGTTTCTGTGATAAAATGATTTGAATTCTCTGCTATAGAAGTAGCCAACGAATATACACTGGGGTTCGTGGTATGTAATGTAGAAGCAGCTTTTTGTGTAGCTTCATTTATGTATTTATGTCCTTTGAGCTCTAAAGAATCCAGCATTGACTTCTGTAAAGAATTGAGCAGAAATATTAAAAAATGCAGTTCCACGACTCAGTCTTATAAATGAATGTTTTATAAATACTAACCAAGTAATTTATGAGTGGCTTAGCGAGTTTTTATAGATGAGTAAGATTTTTTATTCCTCTAACTACAGATAAAGAACCACCTACTACGTTAGCAGGTGATGCATTTGAGACAGATTTAGGTGCCAGGGTCTGGCCCTGACTCGACTTTCCAGAATTTGCATTTGTGGGTTGCATATCTGTTATTTACTGAAAAAATTGGTGAGACTCTAAGTTACTGATGCGTGTTGCTGAAAAACCGTAGTTAAATTAAGATCACAATACCACTTTCAACACAAGTATTTTACAATAAAGTTACGTACTCGTGGCATCAAAGCTCATGGAGCTTATATTAGACGATCAAATCAAATTAAAAGTTGAATCTTATGTGTGCAGTGTGGTGGAAAACTTAAAATGATCACTCCATGCTCCTTACCTAACTGAGCAACTCGTAAATTTCTCACGTGAGATTAATAACTATCCAATAGTAACAGCACAGAATTAGATAATGAGGCCTTTGAGAACTCAATAAGCTTAAGGAACCACTTTGTAAAATAATCTGTTTGCATCCAACCAGACTTATAAAACTTGGCCCATGGATTTACAGGCTTACCCTCTAAAAATTCTTCAATTCTCTTTATTCTTCGAAAAATAAGCATGGAAGACATGAATGACCCTACTCTAGACATGCAAAGTTCTGTCGTCACCGTCTCACCACGTGGAAAAGCTGTACATTCAATTGCACCGTAAGATTAGATAAGTCTCTCATTCTTAATTTTTAGAGCTATCTTTTCACCAAAGCCCAATAAGTTAGTTACATTATTGTAATGCTTTTCCGTAAATTATAAATAAATACGACTAATGGTATACAAGTGAATGTTGACACATCTCCATCATTGTATCAAGAGGTGCATATGAATAGATGGTGGCACTTTCAATACAAGCACTCTATACCCTCCATACATGCCCTTTTGTTCAATATCAAATATACTTACTTTAAAACTTATAATATCAAACCGCATTGATTCTTCTTCAAAAAAATTTTTTTTTAAAATGAATAAGAATGAGAAAAATATCCTCCCCGGGTGCAGATCGAACACACAACGGCCTGTTAACTAGACAGTTGCTCTACTACTTGAGCTACTGAGGAGCTGTACATTCACTCGCACCGTAAGTTTAGATAAGTCTCTCATTCTTAATTTTTAGAGCTATCTTTTCACCAAAGTCCAATAAATTAGTTATGTGATTCTAATGCTTTTCAGTAAATTAGAAATTCATACGACCAATGGTATACAAGCGAATGTTGATACATCTAAATTATTTTATCAAGAGGTGCATATGCGTAGATGGCGGGACTTTCAATACAAGCACCTTATATCCTCCATACATGCCCTTTTTTTCAATATCCAATATACTTAATTTATAACTCATAATATCGAACCACATTTATAAGGTTTAAAAAAAGCTCTGAAAATTAAGAATAAGAGACTTATCTTAACTCACGGTGTGAATGAATGTACAGCTCCTCGGTATCTAAAATGGTAGAGAAACTGTCTAGTTAACACGAGGTTGTGTGTTTGATCCGCACCAGTGGAGGATATTTTTCTCATTTTCATTTATTTCCTAAGAAAGTTTTCTTAAAGAAGACTCAATGTGGTTTGATATTATGAGTTTTAAGAGAGTATATTGGATATTTAAAAAAAGGGCATGTATGGAGGATATAGAGTTCTTGTATTGAAAGTACCACCATCTATGCATATGCTCCTCTTGATACAATGATTTGGATGTATCAACATTCACTTGTATACCACTGGTCGTATGAATTTCTAATTTACCAATGAGCATGAGAATCCCATAACTAATTTATCGGACTTTGGTAAAAAGATGGCTCTAAGAATAAGGAATGAGAGACTTATCTAAACTAACGGTGCGAGTTAATGTACAGCTCCTCAGTTGCTTAAGTGATCGAGCAACTGTCTAGTAAACAGGAGGTTTTGTGTTCGATCCGCACCCAGGGAGAATGTTTTTTTAATTCTCATTTAGTTCTTAAGAAAATTTTCTTGAAAAAAAACTATGTGGTTTAGTATTATAAGTCTTAAGTATATTTTATATTGAAAAAAAGGGAGTGTATGGAGGATATAGAGTGTTTGTATTGGAAGTGCTACCGTCTATGCAAATGCACCTCTTGATACAATGATTTAGATGTATCAACATTTTTTCACACACAATTGGTCGTATGGAATTTTAATTTACCGAGAAGCATTAGAATCACAGAACTAAAATTTTCTCTTGTTCGTCAATAAAAGTTCAAGTAAATATAGATTAAAAAAAAATGATTTTATGTAGGTATAGTGACCATTTTGATAACTGTCATGATATATAATTGCATACTAAACTGTCTGAATTTTTTTTTTGCCATTACTCTTTTTTTGGAATTTTTGTTATAAGGTCGTCCAGGAAATGCCATTGGTAGCTGCTGGTCTTTTAATAGATTTTGCGGTTTGAACTTTTCGTAAAGCCAAGTCTAGATCTTCCGGCGTGCAGGTACAACGATTACTTTTTTTTGGTAACTTCGAACCATTTTTATCACAGTTACATTCACTTAAAAGATTTTGGTAGGTAGCTACTTACTCTAATTTGTGCTGTCACCAGTCACATTGTTAATTGGTATAGGTAGGTACCTGTCATCAAAGAGGTTAGATCTTCTCAGATGCGACAACAGTGGCGTCGGGACGATGTGCGCTAGGCCTGCTCGTGCCCTGGCATGAGTGACGGTGGTACCTCAAAAATTAACTTTTCATAATATTCAAATAACTTTTTTTCCTGATCCAAACGCAACTAAGCCGGATATCAAAGTACATGTCTTAAATTGATCTACATGATACACTAAATTGATTGCATCAATTTGCACAGCTTGGCTGTATTCATTGACTAAAAACCCGAAGCCAATCATTTTTTTTACTAAAAAATTAAGAAAATTCCTAGAAACATGCTTCCGGTAATTTGGTCATAATTGCTTTTAGAGAAAAAATCTCATGTTTCATACAAATACAAAAAAAAAAATTAACTCACAATATTACTTATTTGTTCTTAAAATACGGGTGACGGATCAACTCATGAGACATAATTACTTCGGTCTCCCCTATAATTGTAGCATGTGCATAGCCAAGAAGATCGACTTTCCCTGCAAAGTTTATCGGAGTACGAGTTAGTGCACAGTGGGAATGAAGCTATTATCCCGTCAACTTCATTTCATTACATCTATAAGTATAATTAAACGACAATGTCTGCATTATTGACTTCGTTTCAAGATGACAGTAACGATGGTACCAAGCGTTACGTAGAAATTGCCTTGCCGCGGAAGTTTATTCAGATATTTCCGGATGCCACTCCATCCAATGTGCTTTTTGACAAAACATTGGATCAAAATCGCCAGGTTCACCAAACGAGATTGGCCAGGTAAAATCTTTATTCAACAGAATCACATAAGATTATGGTTTGTTCCTTAATGATTATTTCCGTCACAGGAAATCTATTCAGGCAAAGTTTCGCTTTTGCACGAAAATTTAAGGTTTGTGAATTGACTCGTCCAAATGGAAAAACGTTAGGTGGCAAATAACTCTGAGCGTGGTGTATCACCGATACCAGCCATCATTCTGGAAGAGAAAGGACATGCCAGTTCGAAAGAAGCTGTCACTGCCACGTTTACTAAGCCCAATATAACTGAAAGTTTTGCATTTGAAATTCCCAGCACGAGTAATCAGCTAATATTGACACAAGGCAAGACGAAACATTAGAGGACATTCTCAACATCGCGCGATGGAGATTCTGAGTCGTCTATCGAGTACAAGATCGATACGGATCATTCACGCATCTGTCTTGTCTATTTTCGCGAGAGAATCATGTCAGATGATTCAGTAACTGTAAGCGAAGTCGACTTCCGTAAGTCCATCGACAAGCCTAGCAAGTAATTTTTTTTTTAATAATAGAAATAAAAATAGTAAATCCCTATAAATTGACTGTAAGCTAACTGTCAATAATACTTATTGCAGAGATGTTTTAAGATTCACTCAACAGCTGACCAATATAGTTTACATAATGAAAGTCAACGATCATTACTCATACTAAAGCAACAATATCCCTAGATGTTAAAGGCAGTTTATTGATTCATTTTTTAATAAATGTAAAAATTCTTGCACTTGAAAATTTTGCATGTGAATTTTTGTCCTTTAAAAAAATCACTTTTAAACATTCCTTCACAGGTAAAAGCAATTCGTGACGTTAAACCATTTCTTTACCTTACACACTTTTGTCCTTGACAAATTGTTTAACGACCTTCATATTAAAGTATTTTGTAAAAAGTCTTTTATAAGATAGAATTGCATGCACTTTCGATGCAATTAAAATTATCAATCTGAACCATTTGTATTATCATACAATCGATTTTTGAAGTAGTGACCATAGATTACAGCATTTTGACACTCACAACAGGTAATTAAAAATTTCGGAAATTGATAAACAGTTGCTTACAAAAAGCGAGATCACCATTAACCATGGAATTAAAAAAATTAACTCTAATAAACTCTTATTTACTGTTCACAAAGTATTGGTTGTTTTTTTTTTTTTTTTTGATGTTGTTTAAGTTTGTTAATTTAGTTTGATACTTACTACTCGCAATAAAAATCTTCTTGCAAGTGTTTGTACTCATTTTCAAATATTAGGTCCCTTACCACATAATGTTTTTAAAGGAACACTAATATTTGTTATGACAGGTCTGTCGGAATGTTATACTGTCATTAGCCTCGCTTTCAGTACTTGCCAACCCATCTCCGCCAACAAATAAAGCTGCCAGCACATTTGGCAATACGCTGTCTATCTTAAGCTTGGGCTTTAAGTAAACGTTACGTACTTAGAAAGTCAGATTATTTTTTCTTGGGAAACTGGAAAATATTGATAACAACATAATGCTGGTTTATTGGTAACTTTTTTTTTTCAAACATACCGGCTATCTTTGTTAAATTAATGTTACGTCAAATATATGCTTAATTTTTAAGAAAAAGTAAAAAAATCCAGCTTTTGAGACAATTTAGTGCGTTGATTAGAAAATTAACTTTTTCTTTTGTAATCTAAATACGTTTATTATATTTTATGATCTTTTCATTTGTACTGCCATCTATTTTAAGAATTTTGTACTTTATTCACTGGTCTGGCAAAAATGATTTTCAATACGTGGGATTAAGTTGTGTAATTATTCTTGTGAACTATACTATGACAGCAAAGTGAACAAATCATATCGGATCACTAACTTTTTTTAACAAGAATAATATTCCTTGAGTGTGATGATCAAATTTTTATTATTTCTATGCATCTGGTAGGTAAGAACATAAATAATAAGGGAAAAATGGTCCGCAATAAGAAAAAAATTTTAGGAGTAGGAAGAACTACCCTAAAGATGAAAAAATATGTAAATTTTTTAACGTTTCAAACCCTGGGTGTCAAAATATGGCCCTTTGTAATTTTTTTTTTTATAATAACCTTACCGATGTTGCTTTATTCTGACATAAAATAATATTTTTTATTTCCTTGAAAAAAAATTAGTACTTCCGTGTCAGATTACATATTTTTTCATCTTAATGGTAGTTTTTTAAATCCTGAAAATTTTTCTTTTTGTTAAGAACCATTTTTCCTCTATTACGTATGCTCTTACCTTCAAGCTGCATAAAAAGTTATTGAAATTCGATCATTATAGAAGGCACAATTGTATTGTTACACAAAAAAGTCAGGTTCAGCATACTGTGCATCGTTGGTACATTTACGATGTATCCTTCATACTTTAACTAACGTAAGTAAATGTTACATCTTACTGATTTTCGTATTGCAGATTTTTGAGACCTGCAGGATACTTAAAAACTTTTTCCAATTCTAAAATCTTCCACGCCTCATCGCCATCTCCCTACGGTATCTTATTTGCCTTCTTGCTCAATGACCATTTCTATTTCTTCCTGAAAATCAACACAGTTCTTTTATTACGGTATATAGAGGAAGGTGGCCTAAACCAGGTGAGTTAACATTTCAGACCCAGAAAATTTAGTATTTGTACAATGATGAAGATCAATTCTATTTTTTTTAGAGGGCACATATAACTGTAAAATCAATAAAAATGATAGGATTATTATCCATTAATGTTCAATCCACCTTTAAAAAAAAAAAGATATTTGACATAACCACTTGGGAGGGGGAAAAAAAAAGCGGATCATCCGTTCTGGCAAAGCGGAAAGGCAATACAATGAAGGAAAATGTACTTTGATTAATTATCGTCATGGTAATTTTAGTCTTATTCAATCATCCTTTAATGGCTTCAGATACGCCCTTATAAAATATAGATATACTTAAATCTAAATGATCGTTAAATTTTTAAATTGATAACTTAAAAGTAGTTAACAATATTTTAACAATTTAAAGAGTCCTTAACATAATTCTATAAATCCCTGTGTTTCCCTTCTATATTTACTCATTATCTTGAACAAATTAAAAAAAAAAGTATACTCTCAATTTAGTAATTAAGTATATTAAATGATGTAAATTTTAGTATATTTAATAATATAAGTGGAAATCGTATACCTGCTAAGCAACTCGCTTTGTCCGAGTACACGTTTTTTATTTAAATAATGGTTACCTCAAAAAGTTTAATACAAAATGCTAATATTTTGGCTTAATTTAAACTTCAATGGGCTCAAATTAATGAAAAATAACAACGATACAATACGTGTTGTCATTTTTCACTAATCACAAACTACATACCTTTTATAATTGATCAAATTATTGATTTTGTAAAAATTTCGTGTAAATAATACCCTATAAGTAAGTGAGTGAAACTCAGAAATATTCTGGTAACCTCGACATATTAATACTTAGCCTTTTGCGTTTCATGCGCTGGCACATAAGTGCCTACCCGTTTTTAGGCCACCTTGCCCTATACTTGAAAATAAATATTTCATTCTACTTTTGTATTACAAAAATTCATGTAAACAGTATTGTTCCAAGATATGTGGTTCAATGTAAGTAAAGCTTTGGTTTGGATGAAATACCAAATCTCCTACTAAGTTTTCATAAATGTTATCTTCGAACTTAGGAATTACTAGTTAACGTACACTAGTTGCCAGTGATTTCACTTTTATTAATTAGTTCTATGTTATACTGCCTTAAAAATATATTTGTGTTTGACAATTATCATTTTCTTTAACAATTCAAAACTGTACAAATGAGGAAGCAAATATAAATATTGTTAGACGACCATGGTCAGGTGTTATACGACATTTATATTCATTACTTTAACTTACCTTTACCTCTTCCACTGCCCATCGTGTTGACTGGGTTGTAGTTTTCTGCAAAATAAGATACAGCACATACAAATTTTTGCGAAAGCCGCGTAGTCTGTGATAGTCTTCCGGGAGGACGGGATTACCAAGGTGGAGACCTTTGTGGACTAGCTTAAGTGTATGTGGGTTGGGGACAGAGCGTTGCATCACGTTGGATGGTATCGGTAACCTCAATATATTTGTTAGATGTGTGTTGGTGAAGTAAACAAGAACTTTGATTGGAATTATTTCTTTGCATTTTTAAGTAATTTTGCGAGTTGTTTCCTCTCCCTAGCAACGGCTAGTGCCTGACTAGTTGGCTGCATTGATCCCCCTTTTGCATGAGAATTTCAGGTCAAGGGACAACAGTGCTGAGTAGTGCGAAGTGGCATTAAGGGTGATAGAAAAATGTACAAGAATACTTCTCTGCAAGAGGTGATTGGGACGGCCCTGTATCAGATGCTCTCGTCGTATGAGAGCCAGAAAATGCCTCATCACAGTTGAAACGAATGGACCAGATTTTCCAGATCACGTATATGAATGGATCGGGTTCTTCAGGTCATGTGTCTCGTTTGTCTTCTGCTCTAGGTAAACATTAAAGCTGCCCTAATCATTGAATGAGTTTGACTGACTGACTGCTTATGAAGAAGTTCATGGGCTTATATACTTTCCCCACTATGGCCAGGGACGACGAGACGTACATAAGTTCTTAGAGTTAGTCTGCATCGTCTTGTTATAGAGAGAGAAAAAGATTTCGTTTATTTTTTCCGTTTTCATTTAAATATATAGTCTTGGTTTTGGGTTACTGCCTATTTTCTAAAGAATATCGTATGGCAACGACACTGGTCCCAGAGTTCGCTTGTCAAATATAGATCGCATTACAGTTTAAATAATTCTTTGACTTGGGAGCCCTTGATTTTGTAAGCGTTAAGAAAATAGAATAATAGAGGTGTAGCATACCGCTGTCAAATCTCATTACAAGAACGTTGGCCAACGTGTAAACTAGACATCCTTGCTTATAAGTCAGCGTAGGTTACTACGTTGTCTTGTTTGAGAATAGCTTTGGAAGGGAATTAAAGGATAAAAAATAATTATTAAATTTCACCAAAAGACATGGATAAATCTGTTAACAAAAAAGGAGAGAAGAGAATGTAGACCATTTTTTGCGTCTTTATCTTGCCCAATTCCTCCTTATACATATTTATTAATGAGATTTTTATGAAAATGAAGGCTTGCAAGAAAAAAAAAAAAAAAAAAAAAAAAAAAAAAAAAAGAGAGAGGTATGTTGAGCTCATCCTCAATGAAACTTCCTCTAAGGCTTTAATAGTTATTTTGAAAACTTTTCCTTTGGTTAATGCAGTGTTTTCAAATACAGGTACATATTTTTAAGCTTAATTTCAGTGGGATGCATGATTAAAGCTCATAAAGTATAAGTTTTCTCCCAATTAAATGAGCCACAAAATACCGCACAAATACTGTCAGTAGTTCACCATATTAATCTGAACGCTGAAAAATTTAAAAGCCAGACATAAAATAGATAAAATTTTAGTTGAGAAGGTTTTGCGATGACCTAAAGCTTTCGATTCCAGTATTTGTAAAATAGCAGCAGCTACCCTGGTGATCAGTGCTATAAGGGTTGAAAGTCAATTTGATAGAGGGTTGGAGCAGAAGAAAGAACAGAGTATTATCAAAAGTAATAAAAGGTTGGGTAGGTCAAGAAGAAATAATGCAGTGCCTTAAGTGCAGTTATTATAGCTGCCTTGCAAGTTATGAATACTAAAAGCAAAAGTTCTCGAGATGTCATGTCGTCAGTAGTGCTTTTAAAGGTGCATGTAGTGCAGTTAAAAAATCGGTCAGTAAAAATTATGCTACGATTTCACGCATCTTTCTTCTTCCTATGGAAATTGGTGGAGCCTTACCTTTGATATCCTGGTATGCTGGTTTGAATACAACCAGTTTTGCTGTCCATAAAGTAGCTGGTGTTATAAAGAGCACTAATGCTGCTAAGTAAGTCAAATAGCTGCTAACAGAAATTTAAGGACATAATTAATTAATGGAATCTATGGCTCTTGGAAAAGGTTATTATCGCAAAGCACATAATATTGAATTAGAAGTATATTTAAATCATTTCGTTGGAAAACGTTAAAAAAAAACTTTTGAAAAAAAGTTTAAAGAAATAAGGTTATTTTATGGAGGTTTTTTCAACATTGTATCAATTAATTAGCCTTAAGTCTTAAGAATTTTATATTTTCGTATAGTATTCATAAGAACCAATTGACCAGCTAAAGGTTCATGGCTTTGCAAAACAGCAACAATAAATCTTTATTTGAAGAGTGTACCTGAAGCTTACTCGGTAGCTCATTGGAAATATGTTAATAATAGTGTGTAGTGTGAAAATGTAAGTGACAATCTTTATTTAAGATGATAAGTATGGATTGCTTCAACTAACTAGTAATTAAAACAAGCTTCTTTTTTTAAGAACTTTCGATGGTATAGAAACTAAAATAAGTAGAGCATAAGAACTACCTTTCATAAATCTAATTTAGATGAATATATTATTAACATTGTCTGCATCTTATTGTCTCTAATCCTAATTTATACATTTATACATCTAAGTAAAGTTATATAACTAATTTATAAAATGTTTTGAATAAAATTTTAGCTTCGAAATACTATGGAAAACTTGACATGTGCAACCGTAAAGGGATCAGCTGTAGACACGTATTTTCGACGTCAAGTTGAATTATCAAATATGTACCGAACAATGGAGGCCAATAATTATAACACTGCTGAAGAAGCAATACAAGACGTAAAAATAGGGTAAGTAGAGGCTTTAGTTGTAGTTTTATAAATTTTTTATAGTGCACGCAATTTTTATACACTGTAGTTGCTTTTCAATAATAATATGTATTTTTAAAATGACGTGTATGTTGGGAATAAATGTCATATCATCCGAAAGTTTTATGAATTTCACACGTATCATTTTTTAAGATCCAATATTCTATTATACTCTTCTACAATAATTATTTGCATAAATACTACAATAATTGTTGTAAGAAATGTATCGTAACAGTTAGTACTAAATGATGTTAAGGCTAAATAAGCGTATGATTGGAATTGCTTTTCATAATATTCTAGCTTAATCAAATTATTTCCTATAATAAATCAATTTTTGTGACCAAGATCACGTCCATCTATTTTCGAGGCGGCGTGCCACTTAAATTATTTAGTTTGTCTTTTTGGTACTTATTAAGCTATAAACACTTTATAGGGATTAAAATTACTTTTCTTATTTTTATGGGCAGATCATCGTCATCTATGGGTTTCTATAATATGGGACACAGTCTTTTTCCGGCAAAGCTGTCAAATGGTAGTATGACGTATTATTTTTAATTCTTTAATAATTTTTTATTGTGCTTACTGTGAGTGTTGCTCTCTTCTACTGCAAACTGTCTCAATATACCATAGGTAAATGTTAACGAGATAGTTAGTGTACCTTGCTACTCTCCTTTTTGACTAGTTATTTTTTTTACATAAATCCTTAATAAAGATGTAGTATCCTTGGGTGTGTCTATGCATATGACCGATGAGCGGTGTTTGTAGAATGTGTATGGATATTTTCATATGTAACACATATTTCTAGCCAGACAGCTCTGGATTATTGTACACAATGGATCTATCGTAAGAACTAATATGGTCCATCCCTTACTATTAATAAATAAAGTAAAGCAACACAAGTGTTTTAATTAATAACCTTGAAACAGCAAAAGACATCATATATTGAAAATGTAAGCCACCAACTCCTCTGTAAGTAGAAGCGTTAATGCGAAAAAAATAGATGACAATTCAAGCTATCTGTATGTCTCCCCTTATATTTGTTGCTTATTGCAAGTACAATGATCGTATGCTATGGATACTTCTAATATGTAAAATATTTGTATGTTGTATGCTGCTGGATCTTACAACCTGATACTCATCAGAATAAATAATTTAAAGGTATATGACCATACTGTTTAGCTTTTTTTTCGTGAAAATTTTACAGCATATATATTTAGTAAAAATATTAAAGTAGGTTAAATCAAGAAATTAGTTAATTTGATGTTTTTATCATAGAAACATTAGAGCTAAGAGCTGTGTTCTTTTCTTACAGTATGTTCTAGACTTATTTACTCTTGCAGCTTATAAATTGTTATATTATTCTGCTAAACAGCATCTGAAATGGCTCTAAAATTGTAAGAAGGTCATGGGTACTTAAAAAAAACTAATAACTTGGTGTATAATACAAAAAACCTCACTATATCCTGAGCTTACTGGATCTTAAAGCATACATTTTTTTCATGTATAAATTATAAAAGTTCAGAGCATGCGTTTAATTATTTATTGTTAATTAAGTATTGTTATCAGTAGAACTTAAAGGACAAAATTCAGTTGATTTTGAGCAGTAAACGAAAAATTACTTATGGTATATCGGAATCCTGAAAGTATGCTTGTAGAAAGTCACTCAATGTCATAGCTTAAATTGCTTATAACATGTATAAAACCAGAGTTAAAAGTTTATGAAGCTGAAGGCACGAAAGAGACCCAGTTACAAAGTTGTATAGGGTTGACAACAGCAATTTCATAAATTTTTAATTATAGAAGCATACGAATTGTTTAATTTTGAGATAGTTAGTCACTTATAAATAAAATAAACGATTTTAAAGGTAAAAAACCGTAAACCCAAATGCACTGTCAAAGCTTAGGGTATGTAAGTCACTTATCTTGAAGTGTTTCAAGAAATCCAATACATAAGTTACCGTATTTTAAGATATTAAGCCCTGAAAGCGTAGAACTCTCTTTTTTCTGTTACAGAAAATAGGAGTTCAAAAATTACTTAATCTTACAATTGTGAGAACTTCAAGAAAAGAAGATATAAGCAATCACAAGTTTAAAAAATGTTACTTACTATATTTAAAATTTTCTAGCATGCTTGTAGTAGAAGTAGCTTGGTTTTGAGGTTAACATTGATTATAGGAAAAAGTGTTTTTGTAGGTTCCTTGTTACAGAGCTCTTTTAAATTCACAGCGCATCAAAAGAAAATATTAGGTAATGTAAAGATAAGATTTCATTGCATTTACTTCGTTACCTACACTGTTCCATACAATATCTCAGTAATTCATTGTTTCACTTTTATTATAAATATCATATCCCTCGAGGCGTTTTCTATAAAATTTCGAAATTTACTGCACCCTTGGTTCATTGGTAAGGCAATTACGGTTCACCATATAAGAACTATTCATCTCAGATAAATCTTTTCACCCTTCGATCCCGCCTCATTGGTTTCCAAGGCTGAAAAGTAGCCTTTGTGGTGATTACTTTTTTTATTTAATTGTTTCCAAACTGCAACCAATTATTTGGCCATTAGCATTTACACTAGTGGCACACAGTCTAGCCCTGTTTTCAAGCTAGTTGCTTTGGTGTTGGTATTTGTACCAACTGACACACAACGTAAAAATTTAAGTTCAAATTAAAGGTAGCTGCTTGGCCACCATTATTTATACCAACAGAGTTCAAATAAGCGTGGCATTTACAATAATTTATGATATTATACCAACATCCAAATAAAGTAACACATAACAAAGTATTTTAAGCAATACAAGAAAGAGGAAGCTTCATAAATTTTATTAATTGTTTTATGTAAGACCAACCTTAAATTTTCTTTGCTAAAAGGAGTAATAACCGTGACTTAAGACAAGATTTACTTAGCAAAATGACCAGGATCGCCGGTCATGAGTAGATTGCACTGGCTGGGCTCTTCAGGTCACGTGCTGAGTCAAGCTAGTGCTGTTGATATGATACCCAAGCTGTCTTGACCATGGACTGAACCGACCAGGTCCTCCAGGTCATATACTAAGCCTGACTATTACTGTATAGGTGTAACACCCAAGCTGGCCTGACCATCAAATAAATCGGTCTTAAAGGAAACCGTGGGCTTCTACAGCCAAAAATCTTGTTATTGTCAACAAAATGACCAGAGATAATGAGATATAGATAAAATATAATTTTTTACACTCCTTTTTCTATATTCACGTTCTTCTTTGCAGACATTGCAAATATGTGTGAGGATACATGTCTTCTTGTTAAGAATTATTATGCGGTATCAATACTGGTTACATCGTTTGATCATCTATATTAATAATGTGATCAAAAGTAGGTCGCATTAAAGTTTTGCGCAATTTTTCGGCTTCATAGCCTTTCGTATTATAGGAGTGCTAAAAAATAAAGGGTATTAATGCTACATGCTGATATTGATTTGCATTGAGCAAACCTTGACCCGTTATAAAAAACGAAAACATTCTGGCTTGCACATCTGTTTATTTAACTATGTCACCTTTCTATAAATAGCAAAGAAAAAGGAGAAAAGGATAGAAAATCATAACCAAAGTTAACCAGACGATACTTAAATAAAATCATTAACTTATAAGAAGTGAAGGACAGGTAAACCAGCTCGTGTGTCATTATTTTTCTCCATTTTTCCATTCACTTACATTACAAAAAGCTAGCTTTGTTGCGCATTTATGTAGTGTATGGTGTTTAGGTTAGTGTTGAACGTGGGATAAAAAGAAAAAAAAAAGAAAAGGAATGGATAAGAAAAGATATATTGACTGGAGTTTTAATGTCACAAATAAAATTAAAATAATAATCTTTCAGACATTCAAAATTTTTTTTTGTGCAATAGAAATATTTCAAAATTACTTGATTCATCGAATTTTCCTATAAGTAAAATCTTATGATAATTCTATGAAGCTTGTTATTCGAAAAAATGACATTCAGTATTCTTACCTGACATTACTTTTCCTATCATAAGTTTAAAGTTAAAAATCAATAAGAGCTCCGTACGAGTATGATAGAACACCACTTTAACGTAAGACCATATAATCACATAAATTTTCTGCGCACCTCACCGAAATAATCATATGTAGTCATTAAAAATAAGTTTTTCGGTGCTCTTCAGCAGGCTTCGGGCATATGATGTAACAAAAAATTTCGTTTTTCAGTTTTTCTATGATTTTACAACTTTTTTTGCAATGGTAAAATTGATAGTCTTTTAACTTAAGTTATAACATTTGATAAAGGTATTGAAGCAAGTCGTCCATCCCATTGTTTTTCTTAGAGTATTATTGTCAATTCGTTTTCTTTTTAAGGCTGAAGTTGACACATGGTGTATTGATTGAGCCGTAAATATATTTGTACCTGTTCCACAGAGCTCTGTAGCTTCTTTTACCTAGCATGATAATAATTAACTCTTGAAGGCCTTGAACAGTTTTTTATTTACTATAAAAACAGCTTTAGCGTCAGCTTTTAACACTTATGTGGCTTCTAAATTATCTATTAAGGTTTTTATAGCTCATGCTTTCGTGTCTTTCTCAAAATAAGGTAGTAATAGCATTGGTTGCTTCCTGTTCCTACCTGGCATTTTAATTCCGTCTAAAGTTTTAATCTCAATGATGTCTTCTTTCCTTTCTATGTTTTCAGTTCTTACAAAAGTATAGATTTGCATCTGGTAACCTATTGTTAGTGCTAGGAACACGATAAATTTTCATACTAGTTCATTGATACCTACTTTTTTATTCTTCTCTTGAGACTGGTAAAAGCCCTGGATAATTTTTAAAATCTCAAGTTAAGTAACACTTCAGATTTGCTAGTCTTGAATAAGACATAAAGTTAGAGAACCGTTTTATTTTATTACCTTAGCCAACTTAAGGACCGATAAGTCAACTTATTGCTTATCTGTAAACTCCTTTGATGCTAGATGCTTCTCTATCCTTAAATATTTTTATTAAAAAATGTAGAATGCTTGAATTTAATGCGCTGAATGAAGTAATGTTATTGTTTGTACAGACAATCTACTAGTTTTTGAATCAGTTAGAATATTTTTATAAAGATGAATCTGTCAGTGAAGAGAAAAAAATTTCTGGAGAGTCGTGCGATACTTGTCTCAATCTAAATGCTGTGCAGATAAGACTTTTGGCCACCAGTGTAGCTTCTCCCAAGAACTGAGGCTCCTTTGGTACTGAAAATAAAAAGATTTTTTTAAGGTCTTGGTTATAATGGTTAGGATCTCAGCAATAAGTAAGAAAGAGAGTACCAAAGCTGGGTTGGTCAGTGTAATGCAACCACAAAACCCCGTGCTTGATCGTGTTATATTTTTTTTTAATTTTAAAATTACTCAGCATGGTCGAAATGCGTGGAAAAACTTATAATCCCAAGGGATTGTAAATGCAGCTACCGCATGGGATTTTAGGTCTTATTTTCAAGAGAAGTTTTTTTATGTTTTGTATTCGCACGGCTTTAAAAAAGATGTATATCTGGATCATTAAAGGTACTAAATGTATTTTAAAAGGTTTTTTATTTAAGATGATTTTAGTATAAGTTTTTAATTAATTAGATTCAGCATCTGTCTCTTTTTTCTCCTTTGATAAAATATTTTTAGCCAAAATCCAAACTCTTTTTTTTTTACACCATTTTCATGTATCCCTATGAACTTTTCAAGTTAAGTACCTTCCTTTCAGTCTATATATGAGAGGGTGGTAGTATTGTCAATGTGAAGATAAGTTTGACAGTTTTCTACGTTGTTGGCCAAAGTTTTTAGTTTAAGTAAAGCTGCCATTAATTCTAGTTGCATATTAGAAAAAAAATTTTGCAGTTCCCCTCCAATGACTAAAAGTTCTTTTTCTTTTGCAATAATCTCCCCAGCCACACAGAGATACATCAGTATAAATTTGAAGGTCATATTTAGTGTATTAACAATAATATTTATATGATTATTTCCCTTGATGTCTTCGAGTGCTAAAAAATTATTTCTCTCGCAACTTCTCGTATCGATGAAACCATAGTTTAGTGCTGCACAGCATGAAACTAAACATCCTAAGACCCTTGCAAAGTTTTAAGCTTTTAGCATTTCGCATTTTTTTACTTTAGTGACTTCTTAAACTTTACTACTTTTTTTTGGCAACCATACTGTTATTTCTTTTAAATTATAATCAGACCTTAAATATTTGTATACTTTGAACAGAGAAAGAGAGCTTTTTCTATGATTTATAATAAATCCTCGTCTTTCAAGAAATTTAAGCGGACACTAGACCTTATTTGAGCAATTATCAAACGTTCCTTTAATTAGTAATCAATCATTAAGGTATATCACTGATAATATGCCCATCTAACGTAAAAAGAAAGTGATCAGGGTAAGTGTTTTTGTAAACATGAAACGAGGGACATTGAGGCAAAAAATAGGGCATGTAAATTCATACAGGTTATCGTCAAAGTAAAGCTTTAAACATTTTTTATGAGAATGATGCACTAGGATTGGATAAGCATCTTTTGGGTTCATTGAAGCCACGTACTTATTCTTCTCCAGTAATTTTTTAACAAGTCTATTGGCCTTCCAATTTGGAATGCCGTAATGTAATGAATTTTTAAACTTATTAACGTTTAAGATTAATCCGTATGATTTATATGGTTTTTGTCTGAAATAAATTTTTCTGTGGATTTCTTGCAACTTTGAATTATGAATATTTTAGCTAATTTTTCAATTTAGAACCTAATTTTTTTTTCTTTTCTTTAATGGTTTATTCTTAGTGATCGATCTATAGCACTTCTTAGATTTTCTATACTACAAAAAAATTTGTAAAAATTGCCAGTTACACTCAATTTGATAATAAAGAGACAAAACACCTTATTGATAATTGATTTGGGGTCAAAATTAACAGAAGTTTTCCCAAAAAAAAAAAGAAAATTTGACATTGACCACGTTTTGAAGTCCAAAAGTTTAATAAGCCTGACGGGTAGAATTAGTTTCCCCTGCCACAACTAAAGTTAACTCTAAAAGTTGAAGAGATTATCTAAAAGTAAGGCTCTATTGATTAGGATCTTTTTCAGGGCTAATTGCGTGTTTTTGTCAATTCAGATACGTGATAAAATCAGACTTTAAGAACATGTTCCTGATAGTTTGAATCCGTAGAGAAGATTGTGATGCGCAAAGATTTTTTTGCAGACAGGATGATGAATTCAATAAGCTTTGAAATACGTAATAGATTAAATGCTATTAAAAGCTAAATTCTCTTTTTTTACGGCACTTTTTATAAAAGATAAATATGCGAAATTATTTCTGTGTAAGTACCTGGAAAGTGAGAGGCGCTTAATTAAAAACAGTTTTGTAGACGACCTCTTAGACAGCTGTCAATCGCAATTTTAATATCATCAATAGAGTTTGTGAAGGAACTAAGATTAATCATCGTACTAACAAGAAAATGCATAGTTGGTGAACTAATAATGATACAATTTTATTGAAAGTTGATGACGAAAATGTTAGCAATAGTTTAATGGTTCGGCTTTACTTGGGTTTAACGAAAACTATGTAGGAATCAATAAAAATCCTTTGAGTGAAAAAATAGAACTAACAAGAACAGAGTTTCTGTCGATGATGTTAATTTCTTTTTCTCTTGGCTTGCTTACCCTCTAAACTATGAATTCGCAACTTTTAACAAGAAAGATATAGAAAAGCGATGTCGGTCCAAATGCTGAAATTTATAATAAAAACTTTTTGAACTAACAAAACTGGCTAAGTCACCTGGAACTTGATAAAACACGTAGAATAAATGGTTAGTGTTGCCTAAGTTATATTCAACGTCGAGAAGTAAAGTTATACGTTTTTTTTAATGCTAGTGAAAAAGAATACGCTGCATTTACTTATTGAGAACTTCCAACACAAGAAAGTCAATTTCGCATGTCATTTATTGTGTTACATCACAATTTGATAGAGATGAATCTTATTATAAGAAAAAACTCAATTCATCCGTAAAATTTATACAAAACGTATTGTGTATACAGAGCAAGATCATAAAATAAATAGAGCTCATACGTTACTAACATGCGTGTATGTCTATAAGCACTAAGGTTAATGTTTTATGATATGCTGACATATAAAATGGCCAGCCTCATTGTAAACATGTATGTATGTATTAAAATTGTACGTAACATGAATAAATGCATAAATCGTATTGTATGAGTGAATAAATAGTTTACTTGCGCATTGATTGTCTACTTCAAATAATGTTTACCAATTTGAAAATTTTAATGAACACATTAATTCATTATGCTCAAAATTGGTTGAAAAATCTCCAAAAGGATTGATTGTGAAGTTTGAGAGCTCATTGGTACCGTTTGAACTTGTATTTAGCGTCCTTTTATTGCTGATCTAAGCTTCCATCATCACTGATCTAAAAAATTAAATCGCACTTGTCAGAAAAATGTGATAGGTACTGTTGAATTGTTATTTGTCATACATAAAATCCTAACAAGTAACATTAATGGGTACATTTTTCTGTTAAAACAGCTGCAAGAACATCGCTCATGGATTGACCTGATTGGACTAAATGCCTCGTTTACTCGCTTGGACGCTATAGAACCGCACAATCAAGAAGAAAAATTGCTCTGTTTACGTCTGTTACCTGTCCTCTAAAGTTTTAGTCTACTCTTGACCCCCGAAACTAGTGAGTACCTTGTACACGTAAGGCATAACGTTTTATCTGAGGTAACTTGGATGCATGTTAAGAACATCAATAGTGTCGTACTACGCTAAGTAGCGAGGTACAACGATGGAGGCTTGCGAAAAGTGGTTTTGGCGATAGTAGAGAAAACAGAAGCCGCAACATCTTACTGGCCTTGAACTTATTTGTGTATTCTGAGGAACTACTGGAAATTACTGCACGAAGCATTATAGAACTCCGAAGCAGCTGTAACAATAATTAGTGATAGATGTAACTTCTTTATTAGTATTATATTTAACACTGAACCTTGTTAAAGTGACTTGAGTGAATTGCGTCCAAAAGAATAAATTATTTAAAATTGTTCTAAAATGAGAAAACATTATTCATATTTTCTTAATTATAATTTTACCTCTCTAAAAAAAACAAATGAAGCTCATGAGCTCAACCCTAAGAGACCCACAAATGACACTACAACAAAATAGTTTAAACTATGCTCTAAACAAGTCTGGTCATAACTAGCTAGCATCCTTTACGTATTTTTTAAGTTTAAGTTTACTTAAACAAAAAAAATATTTAAAAAAAATTATATATGAATAATAAAAAAAAAAAATATAAATAATCAAAAATGCCCAGAAATAGTAAAAAAAAACTTATTGGTGGACGACTCTATTATATAACACTTTCTTAATGTTTGATAAGGATTAAATGTGACTAATTTATCTATGTCCATAAATTAAGCATCTCAACAGATATCCTTTTATGACGGATACTTGACTCCTTTAAAGAACTTTTAGCAAGACGTGAAAAGTAGACAATCCCTAATAATCGACACTCAAGAATCTATGTACCTTGCACAGTTATCTCTAGACTTAACGGCTAAGCTCAAGAGAGCTTAATAGATTCTATTTATTCATTAATTAGTTAGTTGAAAAAATATGTAAAACAAGAATTTCGACGAACAAAATTGTATCACGAATGCGTGGTAGAACTTTGAAATACTACAATTCAACAAAACGAAGTAGTACGAAATGTCTATAATAAAATAGTTTTTGTCACACAAACTCCTTCAACAGCTCTATTGACTCAGTTAAATAATGACAAACTCAAGACAATACAAAAATCACAACTTAAAAAATCACCACTACAAACGTTTATCAGTGGCTTACCTGACTTGTTGAAATTGAGTATAAGACTTTTGAAGCCTAAAGACATTTATAAATCTTTAGTATCTGCTTTACTGACTGAACTTATTGGCTCACTTGTATACAGTTAGGCAAAGTACGTTTACAAGGCCGCACCTACGACCTCTACTTCTACGACTCATGGATCTTTGGTACCAAACGGTACCGAAACTCCTGTTTCTATTTTAACTAACTTCGATAACCAAAAAAATACGTTAGTTTTGATGACCCATTGACCCACTACGTAAATTTCTTCCCACATACTGACGATAAAAGTTATGTCAAGATAACTCAACCAAAATTCGACGAGTACAGTCAAAAAACTGTATATCCTGCACTTAGCTACGCACCTCAACGTTAACTAAGCACTTCACCACCAAGCTGTACACCATCATCACCACCACCTTAAAGTAATCAACCTAATTACTACTATTAACTACTCATCAAATTTCTAAGAATTTCTATGTTTTTAACCACAACCTTTTAATCCACCTTATTACCGATAAATGGACTATTCTTATTATCATATTCAAGGCTACCCTTGCTATCAACGAGCCCCATTTCAATACTTTAACGAAAAACAATATCTTAATTATAATCAAGAACGATACTAAGACTTTCGCCCTAACTCTCTAAAAAACGAGAACGAGACCTGCTGTTTAGACAAGACTGTGTTTCGTAGGATTCTATGGTCTTGGGGTACGCACGAAGTAAATAGGACGAACTGCTAGATTTGCTTTTCTCACCATCTGTTTAAAAAGCAGAAAGTTTATTGGATCTCCATTGAATATAGGGATGCCACTCGTTGCGCTGTTGATATGGGACAGTGCACTATAGTGCACACGAACAGGATACGTGTTTTCCGCTCGCTGTTGACTCATAATAGGGTTTATGTAAGTTGGATTTGGCTGCGCTTGATGTTGCTGTTCTCGGAAAATGTATTCCCCGTTCATGTTATTATTTCGAAACGGCCAGTCAGATGGCAGTGCTATCGGTTGGCCTCTTACCCTTTCATTTATTGGGCCTGTGGGTTCGTAGCTAGGACCAGCATCATGCATCCTCACGCCCGAAAAATTTGGGATTCCCATTTGCTGTCTTCCATACATTCTTATCTCTTTTAAAGCCCTTGACGGTAAGCCCCAATTGTTTTTATGGCCAAGTTCTCATTCTCTACAATTTTTTATTAGTGCTTCCTCCAAAAACTATGTTACACATTGCTGTGCTATTTGCTGCACTGCTTATTTTTCTCCTCGTTTGAATGCATGTTAAAGCGTATCCTGTGTATCATTCCTGTCGAACCTATCTTTCAAGTGCAAGTTTACGTCTCTCGAAATTTCTCTCATCCCGTTTCCGGCTGTATGATCTGCATTCTTTAAGGGTGACATATTCGCTGCGTCGTTTCTCACGGTGTTTGAATATTCTGCACCCGCCCTCATTATGCATAACGTTGTTTGCGAGACTTTCTCCCTAATTACCCCTGGTTTCATTTTTATTAAGAATTTTAACATTAGCATACGCTGTTTCTTGCCCATTTTTTCCCATTCCATTTGAGTTTCGGGGCTGTGCTCTAAAAATACGATCAGTATTTCTGACTCCGACTGGTTTTCCGGACATGAGGGAATGTCACCCTCCCTAACATTCATTACATTATTTTGCGCTTCATCAAAGTTCTCCATCATAGATTCTTTATTATTTTTTTTTTTGTTTTCCTTTATTTTCTCTTTGTATAAGAGTGCTTAAACACTTATAAGTAAATTTCTGTACGATTCTTTGCGTTCCTATTTTACAATGATAAACTCACTTTACTTTAACATCTACCGTGTATCTAATTTATTATTTATTTATTTACTATTTCCCTACTTTCAACCTGAACAATTCATTTTCACGGTTCGAAATCTTTCTGACTCACGATAAATTACCCTAGTGATGCATCACCGATACTATGAGGATACCGAACGCAAAACCGTTATAGCAAAAAAATAAATATGTAATGCAGTAAAATTTTAAGCAGAACCCCTGGGACAGTTAAATATATTTGTTTATTTATAAATCTCAAGTACTTACCATATGCTCCTGCATAGAAAAATGGCGACCAAGATCTTTATCATCCTTGTTCGCTTGATTTCTATCATAGTCCCGGGTATCCTCCACCTTGGTCCTGGATTGAAGCTTCTTTTTTCCGTACTTCAGCAGCTAGCAGAGCTATAATGCGGAGAGGGGGCATGGCTTACGGTGGTGGCTTGCCACGCCACTGTATCCACGGTAAATAGCTGGTTTTTGACAGCAATTTCTCACGTACTTCCGAAATGTCAAATTATCAAAATTTTCGTAGGTTGAAAAGTAACTTTCGACAGGTACAATGCCATTTGAAAAACGGCAATATGTTAAAAAACTAGCCACGTTGAACTTTGTTCCTCTTTTTGCTTTTTGCAGCGATTTGCAAAAAATTTACAACCGATCGTCTTAAAATTTTATGTGAACGTTGAGAGACACAAGATATACCTTGTATCCAATTTTTAAGTCTTAATATTTAAAGAAACGTGAGCAATAGATTTAAAAAAAAAAAAAAACAGACCTTTGTAGCACTTTTTTTGCAAATCGCGAAAGAACCCCTGGACTGATTCTATCCCACTGGTACTCATTTTTTTTTGTCTTGAAATTGCGCATCTTTTTTATCAGGACAACTTTTATGTCCAACTCTACAGTTTTTTCATAAACGTAAAAAATTATTTTTAGCCACTATTACAATTTTTTTGGGCTGTGAGCTAACACAATTTGAATTAAACGATTGATATTTGTTTTAAAACCGCTTAACTATCACATAGATTTTTTTCGCGTTAGAAACAATTTTTCAAATCGAAAAGCTAATTCTATCCTATTAAAGGTAATACATGTACAAATTTTTAACAAGGTCGATGGAATTTACGTCGGTGCCAAATAAAAATTTTATATAAGGTTGATATGACTCTTGCCGTACGAAACGCATCACAAATTAGAGTTACAGTTTTTTGTTAAGAACTGTTGACCGTACAATCGGTTACAACTTTTTAGTTTTTCCGTGTTTATATATCTTTTCATATTATGTACATGATATTGTATGTATCGGCTAAGAATATTATTTGTACCGAGGAAACTCTAAGATTAGGAACCAACACACAAACAATGTTAGTGTTTATATGTCGGAGGGCAGGTTCGTTGCCCTGTGTAAAAGAGCGAAATTGCTCAGATTGCCGATTATATACAATATTTAAAATAATTATTAAGTTTCAAAATTTATCTGTTAAATAATCAATTANTTTGAGATTCTAGCCGCAAAAAAACTTTCTTAATACTTAATTAGGAGTCAAAGACAAAATCTGACAACTTTTTCAATAAAAATTTTTTATGTACTACTTTTTTGGGCAGAATTTATTTACAAGCACTTTCTCGCTAGGTTCCCGAAGTTAGTAGCATTGATGATGACTGAGTCGTATGACGGGAATGTAAAACACATATTATAAATTCTAGATGATAGAAGTGACCCGTTGCATTTGCAACGAAAATTAAGATTTTGAGATTCTAGCCGCAAAAAAACTTTCTTAATACTTAATTAGGAGTCAAAGACAAAATCTGACAACTTTTTCAATAAAAATTTTTTATGTACTACTTTTTTGGGCAGAATTTATTTACAAGCACTTTCTCGCTAGGTTCCCGAAGTTAGTAGCATTGATGATGACTGAGTCGTATGACGGGAATGTAAAACACATATTATAAATTCTAGATGATAGAAGTGACCCGTTGCATTTGCAACGAAAATTAAGATTTTGAGATTCTAGCCGCAAAAAAACTTTCTTAATACTTAATTAGGAGTCAAAGACAAAATCTGACAACTTTTTCAATAAAAATTTTTTATGTACTACTTTTTTGGGCAGAATTTATTTACAAGCACTTTCTCGCTAGGTTCCCGAAGTTAGTAGCATTGATGATGACTGAGTCGTATGACGGGAATGTAAAACACATATTATAAATTCTAGATGATAGAAGTGACCCGTTGCATTTGCAACGAAAATTAAGATTTTGAGATTCTAGCCGCAAAAAAACTTTCTTAATACTTAATTAGGAGTCAAAGACAAAATCTGACAACTTTTTCAATAAAAATTTTTTATGTACTACTTTTTTGGGCAGAATTTATTTACAAGCACTTTCTCGCTAGGTTCCCGAAGTTAGTAGCATTGATGATGACTGAGTCGTATGACGGGAATGTAAAACACATATTATAAATTCTAGATGATAGAAGTGACCCGTTGCATTTGCAACGAAAATTAAGATTTTGAGATTCTAGCCGCAAAAAAACTTTCTTAATACTTAATTAGGAGTCAAAGACAAAATCTGACAACTTTTTCAATAAAAATTTTTTATGTACTACTTTTTTGGGCAGAATTTATTTACAAGCACTTTCTCGCTAGGTTCCCGAAGTTAGTAGCATTGATGATGACTGAGTCGTATGACGGGAATGTTAAACACATATTATAAATTCTAGATGATAGAAGTGACCCGTTGCATCTGCCCCCTATAATTTGTGAAAATAAAAAAAAACGTTTTTCTTTGAACAAATTAGGTTTGAAGTAATGAGCATTATTTATTCCTATTAACATTGGTTTGTTTTCTGTATTGCTGAATGTTTTTTACTGGCTTGAACTTTTTACAGAGGTGATGTGGTCGAGGCTTGTTTAAGGGATAGAGTTGTGTGATAGTTTTTGTAGGTGTAGTAATGGGTGTGATTGTAGGTTGCAATTTGAGTTCAGGTGGTGTGTTTATTGTGTTTTGTTGATTGAATTTGGAATGGGGTGGGATGATTACGACTGATTTGATTTTTGGTTGTGTGGATGGGATGATAGGTTGGTTGATTCTAACAGGAGCGCAGTCATAGAGTCGGGAGTCGGTTATTTTCGTTTTGCTGGGTGGTGGACCAAAAAGTGTGTTGAGGGCATTCCGTAATTTTCTTTCATTAATTGGGGTTATGGTTGGTGTTTTATTAAAAAGATGAGTCGGGAGGGGTGGTGGGGTTTGGGTTAGGAGTGGGGGGAGGGGAATCGTAGGGAGGATAGATTTAGAGGGTGCGACGATTGGAGCCTGAGTATCTGTTGGGTGCGGGAGCCCCATGACCCATTGCTCCGCTTGTATCTGCTGGATTTTCATCATTTCGTGATGCTTTTCCTTTTCCCTTTCCATTCGTGCCATGGCAACCTGTCCTTGTTGGTCACGTGGCCCATGGTATAGCGTTTGGAGTTGTTTCTCCCTTTCCTTCAATTTTTCCATTTTTTTTTTTTTTTTGATTCTCCTTTCTGCGTTTTTTCCCATCTATTAAGGGTTTGTTATTTATGTATTTATACTTATAAGGTTGATATTTGTCCCAAACTACTGACGACACTGACAACACATTTTCCCTCACCTCATGCTGTTTTTATTATATTGTAAGGCGCTCGAGGTCCTCAATCGCGATATCATTTTCGATATCAATGTAATCATCGTGTGTTTCAGTATTCGTTTCTCGCGGCGGATTTTTAGTAGGTGACTGTGGTGAGTTAACTGGACCTTCTGATGGACCAGGGTCTATTGGTGGTTGGGTTAATTCCCGTAATAACGTCTCTAGGCGTTGTTTAGTTCGCTTTATTTTGCGGTTGTGCCGTTGTTGTTGTCTCTTTGTCCTCATTCTGTGTATGATAAGGACGCAAGTCAATACCATGAAACATTCCCCTGATTTTATGTTGGTCGTTTATTCAGATAAAGGTGGAGTGATTTATAATTTTTCTGATGGTATACGGGCCTTCATATAATTATAAAAATTTAGCAGTAATCCCGCTTTTCGAAAACGATACTGGGTTTGTTTTTACCAGGACTAGACTTCCTAACTTATAGTCTGTGTGTTTCTGTAGTGTGTTATGTTTATCTGCCCTTTTCCTTCCTTTTCTTTCAATTCTATTAGCTGCTAAGTTAACTTTATCAATGTAGGGTATTGGTGTTTTATCAGTGGCCTCGATATGCTTATGCCAAAATCGTATGGGCAAGGTGTCTAGTTGTAATTCTATAGGGGTATATTCTGTTGTGTCATGGTGGCTTTCATTTATACAATTTTGGATAAAATCTACCCAGTTTCCCCAATTTTTATGTTTATCTTTGACTAATACTCGAAAGAATCGTCCCAGCTCCCTATTCACCCTTTCAATTGTATTACTTTGTGGGTGTCGTATAGAGGAAAAACAAATTTTAATCCCGGCTTCTTCGAGTGTTTTCCGCCACTTATTCGCGGTGAACTGAGTTCCGTGATCTGATTGTATACGATTAGGTTTACCATATGTTGGGAAGTAGTGATTGATTAATTTTTTAATTGTTGTTGTCGTGTTGGCTCGCCTAATCGGATACAATACCACAAACTTCGTAAAAACATCGATTACAGCCAAAATGTGGCGCACCCCTCCCCGTGAAATGGGCAATGGTCCATAGAAATCAATCGAAATTAAATCTTTGGGTCCATCGGGTATGATTGGTCGTGTTTCAAAATGTGATCCCGTAGTATATACTTTTGTTCTTTGACACGTATCGCAAGTACGAAGCGTTCGTGCTGCAAATTTTTTAAATTTTGGATATGCAAAATCATCTTTGAGCATTGCTACACATTTATTGGCCCCAATGTGTGCATATAACTCGTGTACTTCTATAATAATTTCTTTGGCGAGGCATGTTGGTAGGAGAATTTTCTTTCTATGATTACATAATTGATAGAGGGTTTCTCCTTCCAGTTTATACCGGGTATATTCATGTCCATTCTTTATCTTTTCTTTGATTGCGCGTATTCTTTTATCCGTTGATTGTAAGTTTGATATGTCTTTAAGTTGTTTCAATATATTATTATCCGGTTTTCTAGTTAATATTGTAAATATATTAAATTCCTCAACCCTGTTTTGGTCCTTTTCATACGCGTATCGACTTAATGAATCGGCCGCAACGTTTTCGCTTCCCTTGATATATGTTATTTCAAAATTATAATCCTGAATTGAAAGCATCCATCGCGTTAATCGGGCACTTAAAAATTTGCATGACATTAAATATGATAACGCACGATGGTCACATTTAATATAAACCTTGGTACCTAAAATGAAAGAACGGAATTTGTGTAATGCCCAAACGATAGCTAATAATTCAAGTTCTGTAGTAAAGTAATTTTTCTCCGCCCCTTTTATCGTACGACTGGCCATGTATACTACCCTTTCGTTTTCATCTTGATCTTTTTGGCATAGGATAGCTCCAAGTGCAATATTGCTTGCATCGGTATATAATACAAAGGGTTTGTTTAAATCGGGGTGATTAAAGAATAAATCATCGTGGGACAATTCCTTTACCCGGTTAAAGGCCTGTAAATGTTTGTCTCCCCAGTTCCAAGTTTTTTCCTTGCGGATCAATTCCAGTAATGGTTTTATTTGTCCCCAAACACTATGTAAGAATTTGGCACAAAAGGTTACTAACCCTTGAAATCCTTTGATTTCTTTGGCGTTTCTGGGTATTAGAAAGTTTTTAATTTTTTCTATTTTTTCCAGGTCGGGTTTAATACCATGTAGGGATAGCATATGTCTTACAAATTTAATTTNCCTAATCGGATACAATACCACAAATTTCGTAAAAACATCGATTACAGCCAAAATGTGGCGCACCCCTCCCCGTGAAATGGGCAATGGTCCATAGAAATCAATCGAAATTCAATCTTTGGGTCCATCGGGTATGATTGGTCGTGTTTCAAAATGTGATCCCGTAGTATATACTTTTGTTCTTTGACACATATCGCAAGTACGAAGCGTTCGTGCTGCGAATTTTTTAAATTTTGGATATGCAAAGTCATCTTTGAGCATTGCTACACATTTATTGGCCCCAATGTGTGCATATAACTCGTGTACTTCTATAATAATTTATTTTGCGAGGCATGTTGGTAGGAGAATTTTCTTTCTATGGTTACATAATTGATAGAGGGTTTCTCCTTCCAGTTTATACCGGGTATATTCATGTCCATTCTTTATCTTTTCTTTGATTGCGCGTATTCTTTTATCCGTTGATTGTAAGTTTGATATGTCTTTAAGTTGTTTTAATATATTATTATCCGGTTTTCTAGTTAATATTGTAAATATATTAAATTCCTCAACCCTGTTTTGGTCCTTTTCATACGCGTATCGACTTAATGAATCGGCCGCAACGTTTTCGCTTCCCTTGATATATGTTATTTCAAAATTAAAATCCTGAATTGAAAGCATCCATCGCGTTAATCGGGCACTTAAAAATTTGCATGACATTAAATATGATAACGCACGATGGTCACATTTAATATAAACCTTGGTACCCAGAATGAAAGAACGGAATTTGTGTAATGCCCAAACGATAGCTAATAATTTAAGTTCTGTAGTAAAGTAATTTTTCTCCGCCCCTTTTATCGTACGACTGGCCATGTATACTACCCTTTCGTTTTCATCTTGATCTTTTTGGCATAGGATAGCTCCAAGTGCAATATTGCTTGCATCGGTATATAATACAAAGGGTTTGTTTAAATCGGGGTGATTTAAGAATAAATCATCGTGGAACAATTCCTTTACCCGGTTAAAGGCCTGTAAATGTTTGTCTCCCCAGTTCCAAGTTTTTTCCTTGCGGATCAATTCCAGTAATGGTTTTATTTGTCCCCAAACACTATGTGAGAATTTGGCACAAAAGGTTACTAACCCTTGAAATCCTTTGATTTCTTTGGCGTTTCTGGGTATTAGAAAGTTTTTAATTTTTTCTATTTTTTCCAGGTCGGGTTTAATACCATGTAGGGATAGCATATGTCCTACAAATTTAATTTCTTCTCGACAAAATTCAACTTTTTTAAAATTTATAGTTATATTTTCGTTTGAAATTCTTTCAAAAAGGATCCTGAGGTGGTTCAAGTGTTCAGGAAATGTTTTAAACACACATAAATAATCATCTACAAAATCGATTATAAAATCTCGGATGCCATTGAGTAAAAAATCAGATGCTCTTGTTAAAGCGGGCTACTTATTTTTAAACCGAAAGGCACAACCTTGAAATGGTACGTTCGTTTTTTATGCGAAATGCCGTGTATTTCCGTGATTCTTTGTGCAACGGGATCTGCCAAAAGCTTGTTGTTAGATCAACGCTTGTCATTACCCCAATATTACTACATTTCCTTAACACTTTGTCCATTTCCTCCGCTCCATCGTGATCACTTAATAGTTGTTCATTTAACTTTCGTGCATCAAGACATATTTGTACTGAACCGTCAGATTTTGAAACTATAGTAAGCGGGTTCACGTATACGCTATCCGAGTGTTCTATTATATTAAGTTTAAGCATTCGTTTAATCTCATTATCGACCTTTTCTTTTAGCTTGGTGAATACAGGGTAAGGGTATAAAAAGTAAGGTTCATCATTAGTGACTTTTAATTTGTATGTGTATGACTTAAATTGTCCTGGTTTTTTACGAAAAATATGTCTATAATGTTTTATTAAGCATTCAAGTTGGTTCTTATGTGTATTATTAATGTTTTTTAGCTTTTGTAATTTCTCAGATATCTTGTTGTCAGATATTTGTAAATCTGTAACCAGAACCTCATCACTGGAATTACTAAGCTCTGATTCGTTTTGAATAAAGTCTATTGTGTCTAGTTCTTTTAAATATGTATTAAATTGTGTTACTTTATGTTTGTGTTCATAAGGAAAAATAATTTTGTCTTTGTCTAAGTAGATTTCTACTTTATTTTTCTTTAAAAAATCAATTCCTAGTATGCAACCACGAATCAGTTTTGGTATTATAAGAAAATCAATTTCCAAATGAATATTTTTTATTTTTACTTCTGCTCTGAACTGTTTTTTAACTTTAAGTGATTTTTCATTGATAAAACCGCATGCTTGGAATCCAATTACCGGAAGGGGAGGGAAAATTTTCCATGCATCGTTATATTTTTCATGAATGTCTTCGGATATACATGTGAGTTTACTCCCCGTATCTATTAAGGCCTCTAGTCCAACGCCTTTTATCTCAATATTGATTTCTGGGCATTTAAAAGCTTTATCGGTTAACTTATTTTCGCTGTGTGGTTCTTCTAGCAGTGTCTGTCTTAAATCTTCGAATACTGTATGTATTTCCGGTTTGACTACTGAACAATTTTTTGTTTGATTTTTATAGCAAATTGAGTAGGAATGGCATGCATTTGTAACAATATTAGACTTATTCTCATCAGTCACTTTTTTTTCAAGCTGGTTATCAAATGGAACCAAAACTGTATACGTACGGGGTGTTACCCATTCTTGAGTCTTGATCAGTGGATTCCCTTGATTATTGTTAATTTTTAACATTATTTTTAAATTTTTATTTACATATGGTAGCGTGGTAGTATGTAAGGTGTTTGTGTTTTTTTTTTGTTCGGGCTTGGATTCATAACTTTTTAATATATTTGTCTTTGTAATGCCCCCTCTGATCGTTGTATCCCATGAAGTATAGGTTTGATAATCTTTGGGGGTCTGGGATACAACGTCTATTCGTTTTCCTGATTTGGGATTTCTTCAATTATATTTATTTGAGTTCCCTGGGTCCCTCGATTGTATGAGCTACCTTGTGGTCTTTCTACGTATGGTCGATTGGAACTATTATTGTTGTTGTTGGTTTGTTGGCCTGAGTTCGTATTTCGGTTTATGGTAGTGTTACTTGTATTGTTACCGCGGTCACGCCAATTGCTGTTGGGTGGGTTTGGTGTTGAGGCTCGGAAATTGCTATGATTCCGCGTAGGGCTTGAGTTTATTTGTCTCCCGGAATCTATGTATGAATTTTCTCGAATCGTAATTGAGCTATTTAACGCGCCTACTGCATCCATAGAATCTAAGAGTTTTATGAGATCGTCAATTTTGTCAATTCCCCGAAGAATTATAGACTGTTGTATGACTTCGTCAAAATGATTTGCAAATTTCTCAACGGCCTCCGCTTCAGTGGGCGGTGCTGATAACATTTTCACGTAACTATACAAATTCAACACATATTCACTACGGCTCATATTATTTGTGGCTTCGTATGCATTCCATTCAAGCGCTCGACGAACTTTAGCTTGTACCGTTGCGTTCCAATATTTATTCAAAAATAAAGTTTCAAAATCATTCATGAAATTTATTCTTTCTTCCGTGTGCTCAAACCAACCAAGTGCCGGGCCTTTTAACGCTTGAGATAATACTAATTTAATCGTGTCGGTTTCTATGGAAGTTATTTCAATGTAAGTTTTTAAGGCCTTAAGAAATTTGATTGGTCGATCACTTGCAGCTGCGCTAAAGGTGGGTAAATCTACTTTCAATTGGGAAACTCCTCTACCTTGTACGTTATTTAATTTTCGGGTGATGATCGATTCCACGTCTTTTTTGTGTTGTGCGATAGCCTCGTATATGCGATCATCTTCCTGTTCTAAATTGACTATGGCTTGTGTTTGTGCCGTGACTGTTTGATTAAGTTTTTGAAATGTTTGTGTTGTTTTCCCTATGTTTAGTGCAAAATGATCGAATTGGTTATTCAAGTTATCGAGTATTTCTGATTGTCTAATGAGTTCTGCCTGACGTTCTGCGTTTTTAGTACGTATTTAATTTTGTGTTTACGTTAGTCGTTCTATATGGGTCTCCAGTGCATCGTACGTATGGGTAAGTCGCACCGATTGTTCTTTCAGTGTATTCGTTTGTGTAATCAATTTATTTACTTTGTCAATGATTTGTTCCGAATTATTCTCGGGGTTGAGAGGTAGAATTCCAGCCATTAGCTGCTTTTGTACCCCTATGACCTCGAAAATATTTCTATCATTTTCACCCACTGTATTTGACTGAGGTGACTCCTCTAATGGGAAAATTCCACTTAAATTATCTTCGTCTTCCCCGTGAATCTGAGCCGTTACTTGTTGTGTTTCTTCATTATTACCCCCTCGTCGTGTTTTAACCATTTTAAAAGGAACAAATAATATGAAACGTTTAATAGAATTAAATAATGTGTTTATTTATAATATAATACAAGCCGAAGTGGTACTAAACTTTTCTGTAACTTTATGATCACTTTTCAAATTTTCTACCGATTCGAATTCGTTGGGAAAATCCCATAGTGCTCGATAATTTGGGAGTTTTTTATAAATATGTGTTATTTCTGAATCAAGGAAGGTAAAGTATCTGTTAAAATTACAATCAGTTAAATAAAATTTGTTGAGTTCGTTGGTTATTTGGGTAAGGTCTTTTTGTCGGACTTATTTTAATTTATTTATTTTTCTGTTAATAGTATCTATGACTGGCTCTAGAAAATATATGTGTGTGATTTGTGCTTTGAGTTCTAGTAGTTGTTGTTTTTGTGTAGCGCTTTTTCTCTCAAGCTCCTCAATTCGTCGCACTATTGCCTGATACTGGGGCCCAGGGTTCACAGTTGGCTTTTTATTCGCCTTGGATTTTGGCATCTACAACATATTGCGGGGTAAACTAATATTAATTTTTTTTGCACCCATTTAAACACTCCCTCTTACGATTGCGAGTCCCACCAGGGGTTCCATTTACGACTTTCCTTTCTTTTAGTATAACCCCGGTTAATTAGTGGTAGTAACAATCGGCTAAGAATATTATTTGTACCGAGGAAACTCTAAGATTAGGAACCAACACACAAAAAATGTTAGTGTTTATATGTCGGAGGGCGGGTTCGTTGCCCTGTGTAAAAGAGCGAAATTGCTCAGATTTCCGATTATATACAATATTTAAAATAATTATTAAGTTTCAAAATTTATCTGTTGAATAATCAATTAATTCCTGCACCATATACAGCAATTGTTTATTGATTATTACTTTATTGAATTCTCCTGAATATTCCCTTAATTTAATTAATTTAATGATTAGATATCTTTTTTTAACTTATTCAATATTTTTCTAATCTAACATCTTTTTTTTTAATTTATTCCTGTCCCTTTTTGGGGTACAGATAATATTCTCAGTTTAAATAAACGATTTCAAATCTTAACAGCTATTTTTCTAGTTTTTATCTTAAACTATAAAAGGAACTCGCAATCTTATGTGGAGGGGAAGGTTTGCTTAAATAAGTACAATCAATTTATTTTTAATTCTCTTATATTTATTCAATCATATGATTCTAAGGAAATTATATCTTTAATTTTTACATGTATTCATTATATTAAGTAATCGCAATTATTTACGTTAATAATAAAAAAAAAAATGTAATATACTCGATAATTTACTTAAAATTTATCCACCCTTTAAATAGGAAATTTTTACATAAATGGTAATTTGAATTTTTTCTCCTTAATCTCTCTGCTTGAACACGTCAGGTTAGACTAAGACGAGTTTTTATCACAACCACGGAAAGTTAGTGTTATGTAACTACCTATCCTTCCAAGTCACGTAAGGTTAGGTCGTTCTCAGGGCCCTTGGGTGTCTTGAGCACTGCTCAAGTCGTCAACCCAGGAACTTCGCCTAAGAACGTGGTCGCTAACCCTAGTGCCTCGACTACTTGGGGATGCGTCGTCTCCACGCTTAAAGCGGTCGAGCACCGAAAGTCCAAGTAGGTACCGGTTAGTGGAAGTGTTACCTTGTTGGTGGTGTACACACTTACTTTTCAGCTATCGGCCTTCGTACTTCGTCTCTTTCTCTCCCTTCGTGCTCGTCGCGGTATTGTACCGGTGCACAGGAAAGTTCCAGGTCTGGGTGAGCAACGGATATACCGCGTCCCAGGCTCGCTAGAAGAGGAACTGCTTTTGCATTGCGCACTAGTGCCTTTTATGCTAACAATACTTCCTTTTGAGTAGCAGGTTTTCCCACGCTCTAGCGTTTTCTTAACGTACTAGGCGCACATTCCCCGTGCGCGGCGTTCAAATTTGAATTTTAAAATAGAAATTTTTTTTAAAAAATGAAATATTTGTGTGTATAAAAAAAAATGTGTATTATTGAATTGTCAATTAGACGGATTTTTTATTATAAGAAAATATAATAAATAGAAGAATATAAATATAAATGTAAAACACATATTATAAATTCTAGATAATAGAAGTGACCCGTTGCAGCCTTATATTCTTAATCTATTAATATCGATGTTGCGTCCTAGATTAAAACTATGTTTTTATGATACGGAAGTATTGACACTTTTTTAAATACTACTCTTGTGCTGATTTAGTCTAATTTTTGAAGCTTCTGGCAACTGGCCTGTATAAAATCTATCAAAATCTTTATACGGAATACAATAAATACTACTTTTTTTATCGAATTAATTCGTTTTGTCTTTACCCAATATAATTAGCTAAACTTATAATTCATACTAAAAATTACTTTTATGCCTTTTTTAAATAAAATTTGACATTTTTATAGAAATATGTTGTATGTTCTTAATAGCTTAAGACCTAGTCTCTAATTAACTGTAGAAAAATGTATGCATTCTACCATTAACTTCCTAGACTTATAGATATTTGTTTAACTCAATAAAACTGTTATCACAAATCGGTACAGAAAGCTTACGCATTCCGGTAGGTATCTTAACTTTTTATCCCATCTCTAAATTTGTTATAAATAGGTACTACTTATACCTTAGTAGATTAAAACAAGCAAAGGTCAAACATACTTTTTTACTCTGATAACCTAAAATTATTAACAAATTTCTTAATTGCTGACAGTTATCATCATAATCTCGTAGAAAATTAGAAAAACCGAAAATTAGAATAAATTAACAACACTCAAATCTATAACAACAATACACTACTTTCTGTTCAGGTGCGACTTGAATAAAATTCGATAAGGCAAAAAAATTAAACAAAAACTTTACGCAAGTCGCATTCCTTTGTATGGTGTTTAAGTAAGAAGCCCACTGCTGCTTGTCAAGTGCAGAATTTCATTACTAATTTTGAAAAAGCTTGCTAAAAAGTGATTTGATGTTTTTTCTGCGTTCTGTGATTTTTTGTAACAAGAAATATTATTAATTTTATATAAAAGTAACAGTAGAAGGAGTTCAACTTATCCAAACAAAGAGTAAATAAAAGTCAATAATGAAGTTACCAAAGTTGCCCAGTACTCGAAGCAGCTACGGAAAGGAAAGGTAGTTTAACATGATTATTCCATTCAACTTTTTCTTTTTTTTTTATACAAACAGAAAGTACATTAAGTATTTTCTAGTCAAGCAGCCTGCAAAAAAGCGTAATATAAGACTCCAGAACCTTCAGCTCTCAATTAATGGCAAGATTAAATAATAGCAATAATCATTGAACATAATGAGTACATGAGTAAGGCTAAGTCTCTGTCTATTTGTTTGTTGAATATACATTCTCGTACAATTGTAGAAAAAAAAAAACAAATACCATTATTTGAAAAAAAATGTTAACAAAAAACGTATAACACAATAAATAATACAACTTAAGTTAACGTATGTATGGTGACTTTTTACGGAGCGGGGTATATGTGGTGTTTTGTTAAAATATAAAAAAAAACTAACAGAATAAAAAACAATAGAAATAGTATTACCCCAAATTGTAATAATGGTTATGATAATAACTATGATACTAAGAATGCTAAGTACGGTGATGATAATAATGATAATAATGGTAATAAAAAATGATGATGATAGTGCTAATGATAATGTTAATAATAATAAATATGATGACAAAGATAATAAAGATGATGATAATGATGATGATGATACTGATTATGATGATGATAATAATGTTAATCATAATGATAATAAAAGTAATGATGATAATGATGATGATAATTATAATGATGATAATGAAAATAATCATGACAATGATGATAGTAATAATAATTAGGATGATAAAAATGATAATAATGATAATAATAATGATGGTAATAATAATAATAAATATGAATATTCTAGTAAAAATGGTGATAATAATGGTGATAATGATAACAATGATAATGACAATGATAAATATTCTAATAATAATGGTAATGATCATGGTTATAATGATGGGAATGGTAGTAATAATTATTATAATACTTAAAATGCTTGATATAGTGGTAATTAAAATAAAAATGATGATAATAATGTTGTTACTGATAGTAATAATAGTAATAATAAAAATGCTTATCGAAATGATGATTATGTAGAAAATAATAATTATATTGATAATAATGATGATAATAATAATGGTAATGATGACAATAATGATAATGACACTCATGATAATAATGATGATAATGATGAAGATGATAATGATCATATTGATAATAATGATAAAAATAATTATATTATTAATGTTAATAGTAATGTTAATAATAATAATGGTCATAATAATGATACTACTGATCATGGTGGTGATGTTAAAAATTATGATGACGAAAATGATGACAATAATAATGATAACGATGATGATTATGATGATGATGATAATGATAATGATAATGATTATGATGATAATAGTCATTGTGACAATCAGGATGAAGATACTAGTAATTATGACGATGATAATGTTGATATTGTTGAGGATTATAATGATTATGATAATGATGATAGTAATAATAATGATGTAAATGATAATTATGATGTTAATAGTAGTGATAATAATAATTATGACGAAAAAGATGATGATGATAATAATTATGATGATGATAATAATGATAATAATAATGATAATAATGATAGTATTCAGAATAATAATGATAATAATGATGATTAAAATAATCTTGATAATGATAATCATACTAATGATGATAATGATGATAATGATGATGATCATGATAAAAATAATAACGATAATAATAATAATGATGATGATGACGACGTTGATTATAGTGATAATGATGGTGATGTTGATAATGATAATGATGATAATGATACTGGTGATGATGTTAATGATAATAAAAATAATCATGATGATAATAAAAATGATAATAAAAACGATGATGATATTAGGAAAATGATGATTATGATGATGATTATAATGACAATGTTAATGATAATGATTATAATGATGATGATGATAAAAATGATGATGATTATGATGATGATGATGATGATTATGATGATAATGAAGATG
>NW_019379884.1:129981-169315 GCF_000648655.2 Copidosoma floridanum | reverse complement strand
TATTAAAATATATAATAGGTATAGATGTTATTAATCGATAGGTAAGTATTATGTCAAATTGTTATACATTGACCTCTTCCATCTCAATTGCGCTATGTACATTTTTTATAGAAACGTCGCGCTTATTTTTAGAGTGAAAATCGCTGGAGTGCGAAAAAGTTTGTCAATTAAAAATTACAAAGCAGTGAAAAAAGTTATCCACTTCGGCCAGGAGTCGAACCTGGGCCTCCTTCTTGCCGGGAAGATGCGTTAACCAACTTAGCCACCGAAGCCTCGGCGGACACCCTTCTCCATTGCTCTGCTTAGGCGTGTCTTTAGGTCGAACGCTGATATTATAGATATTGATGTTATTAATCGATAGGTAAGTATTATGTCAAATTATTATACATTGACCTCTTCCATCTCAATTGCGCTATGTACATTTTTTATAGAAACGTCGCGCTTATTTTTAAAGTGAAAATCGCTGGAGTGTGAAAAACTTTGTCAATTAAAAATTACAAAGCAGTGAAAAAAGTTATCCACTTCAGCCAGGAGTCGAACCTGGGCCTCCTTCTTGCCGCGAAGGTACGTTAACCAACTTCGCCACCGAAGCCTCGGCGGACACCCTTCTCCACTGCTCTGCTCAGGCGTGTCTTTAGGTCGAACGCCGATATTATAGATATTGATGTTATTAATCGATGGGTAAGTATTATGTCAAATTATTATACATTGAGCTTTTTGGAATTTTTAATTGACAATGTTTTTCGCACTCCAGCGATTTTCACTCTAAAAATAAGCGCAACGTTTGTATAAAAAATATACACAACGCAATTTAGATGGAAGAGGTCAATGTATAATAATTTGACATAATACTNAAATATAATTGGATTTTTGAAAATTATAAAAATTAAAAAAAAGAAAAGAAAAAAATGATAACTGTCTAATAAAAATATAAGGATCTTTAACAGGATAAGCTCCAGTTCATGTTTAAATAACAAATTAACCAATAAATTGAACCAATATATATAATCAAATAAAAATTAACATTATTCTTGCAATTACTTCTTCTAATTTGTTAAGAATAGATGGTAAAATCGCAGAAGCAAACAAAAAATATCATTCTGGTTGAATATTTTACGGAAGGAATTATAGGATGAGCTTTATTATAATTTTGTGGATCAGATAAATTGTAAGGTATTGATGAGCATGTAAATAAAAAAATTATAAAAAGTAAAATAAAACCTAAAATATTTTGGACCGAAAAATAAGAATTAAAAGAAATTTTATAATAATATCTATTGAATCTTAAAGAATTAGGAGATGCAGTTTTATATAAAAATATTAAATGAATAATTACTAAATCTGTAACAACAAAAGGTATAATGAAATGAAAGGTTTTTTCAATAAGGATCCTCATTTTAGTCCTAGTACGATTTACTCTTACAAATCGTAGTATTAGACCAGGTTCCTCTTCATTATCTTTTGTAGGGGCTTACACTTTCGTGGTTAATTTTACATTCTTTTTCAGCGCTTGGATGTTTTGTGTTGATGGCTGGTTTGTCCCTTCTACTTTAATGATTGTTGCTTCATTTTGGATTGCTGCAGCAACTGCTGTATCACATAGCTAATAATATTCGTCCTCATATCTGGTGTACGGAGTGGTACGTGGCTGTCTTTTTAAGGGTAACATAAGACCGAATTTATTTAATGACATGTCCATTTGGTGTTTATCAATCAGTTCTTCAGTCATTATATTTAACCAACATCCATTCTCTGATTCATTGTGGATCTTGATTTGCTTCTTATGAGTCAGGGATGCGGGTGCTGTTGGTGCTGCTTGTTTCGTTATTTTATTCGGCAAATGCGACAATGAATTCAGCAGCTCCTGCAGTGTTAAGACTACCTCTGCCTCTGGCGGTGAATGAAATACCACCTCATAACTTAAGTAGCCCATTTCACAGGGTGTATTAATTCATTTGGTTTGGTTATAAATTGAATAAATAGATATTTTATTTAATGAAATTTATTTTTTTGGTGCATGTTTCGACAATTTTGAAATCAGTATATATTAGCAGAGCAGCTTTTATATTATGCAATAGTAAACATTCTTTTTACTTATCATTAATTTGTTACTTTTAAAATGAACGAATAATTTATTATATAATTTTTTCACATTTTTTCCAAATTATAGTAATTAAAAAAAAAAAAAAATTGTACTGTATTGATACAATAATTAATTTTTGTTGTTTTTTCTTCTTTCACAATTTTTCCACTCGTGATTGAGCTGATTTTTTGACTTAAGAACGTTTATCACATAGTTAAGAAGGGGGAAAGTTTAGCTCAAAATTCAGAGAGGTGTGAAGAGCGCAAATTTATGCAGCAACGGTGGAAATTATTTTTCTTATATGGATGTACTTACATACACGCTTTTATACGTACTTAACCCCTTCTTTTTTGTGTTATAAAAAAAAAAAAAAAAAAAAAAAAATTATAGATCTATTTGAAAATGAAATAGGTTTATCTAAAAGTAATCTTCCATAGAAACAAAAACGAGGAGGTTCATACAGACCTTACAAATGNAAAAAAAAATTATAGATCTATTTGAAAATGAAATAGGTTTATCTAAAAGTAATCTTCCATAGAAACAAAAACGAGGAGGTTCATACAGACCTTACAAATGCAATTTTAAGTGATTTTTTCATAAAATTACGTACTAAATTACAAATTTTTTGAATTAAACGTGTGAAAATGATTGCAGTTAAACGATCTGCTATTTTTTAAGGGTATTTATTATTTTCTTAGAAAGTTGTTTTGAAACCATTGGAAGATTCGATGAATGTGCACATTCTCGTACTGGCCAGCCTCCATATTGTTTATATTGTATTGTCCCGTGATATGTTGTTCATAATGTTTCAGTGATTAAATATTAAAATATTTATTGAAACCACACCCAAATAACGTAGGAACACTCATTCCAATGATAATTGCACTACCTTTGTACACAATATCGTTTCATAAGCGGTATATTTATATTTATAATCATATTATCTGCCATATAATTTTATAGAAGTATAACTTCTTACTTGTGTACCCAAGCACCCACATCCACTGGTTTTATTTTTATTTTTGTTTGTTTATTTTTTTTTTCATACGCAAATCCTAAAAATAATAGTAGTTTTCCTACGAGTTTGAAAAGTCTCTGTTTGCGAACCGAGAGATTTGCGGCCTGAGCCGAAGGCGACGGACGTAACGAGGTTCGTAAAGGAGACTTTTCGAACGAGTTCCGGAAAACTGCTTTTTCGCCCGAGGAAGTACTAGCCTCCCAAAACCACCCGAGGGTGGAAAATATACCTTACATAAATCTTAACGATACAACTAGAAAATAAAGTGCAATTAAGAAAAAGGATTACGTATTATCTATATCTACTGAGCGCGCGGTGGCTCAGTCGGCTAGGTCGTGGATTGGCAAGCGAGAGATCGTGGTTCGATTCCCAGCCAGTGCGACTTTGTGGGCAAGTACCTCTGTGATTTTTCACATGTGCTTTTTCTTCACGCAATGCTCCTCGAGGAGGATTTAGCCGACCTTCTTGCAGTAGAATTGCCTAACTTTTCCCTACCCCCTTCTGTAATAGGAGGCCTCCCATCCCTTTCCTTGTCCCTTTCCCAAGTGCTAAGTGCCCATAGTAGTGGCCTTATTAAAGGAGCTGGACGTAGAGCACTATAATGTAAAAAAAAAACAATCTGAATCTACTAATAAAGTTTGAAAATAAGACGGTAATAATTAACTAAGTATAATTCGCTCATTGATTTTATAAAGCTTAAATTAAAATCTTATAACTTAGTAATGTATTTTCTTGACGTAGAATGTAGCTAGTTAAAAAGTAGGATTCAATCATTGGGTTAATTTTCTGCTACTGTTGATTTTCTCCCGTTAATAGATAATTTTGGCAAGGGTTAGCATTGTTTCCGACATTTTCGTATATCGTTGTCTTCTGCATGTAATGACATGTCTTTGATATGTCATTAACTCAACTTGTTGTTGACATAAAAGGTGAGTCAATTTCTTGTTCATTTTGTATTGTGCACTTTTTTTAATTGGTTCAGCACATTTCGTACGATACTTGGGTTCATCGCTCTGCAACACTAAAGTAGCGCTTTCAGGCTCTATGTATTTTACATAATCTTCTGCGCCGATCTCTAACGGTATAATAATATTCTAGGGTACCAAATTGAGAGAAATGGTTAAAGAAATCTCTTTCCCTTTTCGTTTCTTCTATATCCCACGGTAGAAGACACATAAATCTTTTTGGATCCATAATGTTTCGTATATCATTGTCGCTTTTTGACGGTTTTGATGAAGAAATCTTTTCTCCTTGACCAATAGTGGATCTCTTCTGAAAGTGTCTAAATTTATCCTCCTATATTTAGTGTTTCATCATTTCTTTTAGTAAATGAATCACTATTGTATTTGGCAGTTATAGTTCGATGTTTATAACGATTTAAATCCAGAAGTGTGTGCATTTTCTCGATGTTCCCTTTATTCTCAGATTGTTTAGTAACTTAATGTAAAAGATAATCTACGCAGACTCTAGTCTTCATCGTTATTTCATTTTCGGGGTTTATCATGCTGCCTGGAAGGAAAATAGAATTACTATTGATTTATAAGTCCATTTCCAACTTTTGGGGTGTATGACGGGGGAGTATCAAGCTTTATTTTTCGGGTTCGTATTTTCTCCATTTGATTTATTATATTTTATACATGTAATTCTTCATCTGTCCATGCTTGTTCATTAAAGTTAAATTCTCGAATCCATTTTTTAGTGCCATGGAAGTCATCAGTGTCTTTTGAGGGTTCATGTAGTACAGTTAAGTTTAAGTTTACTTCTGCTTAAAAAGTATATTGTATCAGTGAGTGATCTTATGTTCACTAGTTAATTTATGTGTTTTTCCCGTACATTCATCATTCATTTGTAAAAGACCTACACCTTTTATTCTTTCTTGTCAGTCCATTTTTTTAGGGCAGATGATGCTTAATTGTTCTTCATAAGGTGTCGAGAGTAACCATGAAATATCAGCTAGTAAGTAAATCCATTGACTTTCTGTTTTAGGTGTAAATTTAATTTCACAGTATTTAAATATTGCTGTTCCAGTTTGTATTAACATAAGAATTTCACATTGGTTCATAGAATAGGGCTTTATCAACGGCTCCATAGCCGAGCATCCATCATTATATACTGTTTTATCACATTGGTTAAATGTAATTTTGTTTAATTGTAAATACGAATTATGGTCTGCTGCTACTGCTAAGTAAGGGTTCGATGGTTTTACGTTGGCAGATCCATTTTGTCCAGATTGGGGTATCATGACTGGATAAAGACTGTAATGATTATAAGGGGTTTGATCTACAAGTGGTAAATGTAATATTACCATGGTTCTATTTTCTTTATACACAACATCTAATTTGCTTAGGCTGCTTATTTCGCGGGCATAAAGATTTTCTATTGGTGCTACAAACTCTAGATTCCCTGCTAGGTTCTTTACATCCCGGGCTACGGTTCTGAATATATTTAGAGAATATAGTTTTGGATGTGCTTGACCTCTTTGTAAATCATGCAATATGTCAATTAGATCTTCATGGGAACGAATAATGTGATCTAAGGTAGCCTCAGTTCTTCTAAGGTAAGCTGATAAATGTATCAGATATTTGCTGAGAGTTAAATCTTGCCCTTAAGTCAATATATCAGCAACTTGCTATGGAATATGCTCATGGCGTTTTGTAGTATTATATAGTTCTTTGAATGCAGCTGCATAAATATGGCTATTTTGTTCATACAATTTAATATATTATTTTTGATCAGTATGCAAATCGTTGATGTTAGTGTTCATAATGTTGATATTGTCTTCTGTGACTAAGCCGAAAAGTCGTTTAGCAATGCTTCCAATAATTCCAAAAGGTGTTAGTTCTTATATTCGTATGCTGGGTAGTGGAATAATGTTATCTCCCGCATTGGTTCCTACAGTATTTTTTATGTTAAATAGCGTTGCTTTGAGACTTATTAATCGCTTTATTTTTAAACTCAAGAGGTCTATTTTCATGTAGCAAGTGCAATTATAATAATTCAACTGTACAATACAATATCGAAAGGTTTCATTTAATCCTTGAGTAGGTGTGTGTTCCAATATATATTTATTAATATCAAGCTATATCACTATCTTCCAATCAGCTCTCTTAATTTTTTTTATCCCAATTAGTTCGTATTATTTTCCAAGGTTCGTTGTAAGTGGTTCTATGCTATTGTTGCCATGTCTAGCATAGTTCAAATCTGCGCAGCCTTCAAGCACTATTGTCATTAAGATGGCCAGATATTCAGATGGCCAATATAATCCGCATCGTTGTGTTTTTATTTTTTCTTTTTGGGAGACATGTAGAATATATTTCTCACATTTCTCACATGTATCTCGTATTGTATATACATGTACATATACATGTAAATCTCTCGTATGAATACATTTCTCACAAGGATATCATTATTAGGGAACTAGTTTAAATTTATTTGTTTGTTTCCGTACGATTTCATCATTGGTTTTTTCAAGTAACACATTATTTTCCTTTAAAACTGTTTAAACCTTCAGGAGTTAATTATAAAGCGTACAAATTTATGGGAACTCACTTTTTTCTTTACCCAAACGTAATTTTCTGGTTTAATATTCAAAAGCTTTAAATTTTAATCATATCTTATTTTTGCTTGTACTTTCATTTTTAATTGTTGATTTCCTGCCGCTATTTGCATTTCTTGAAGTCGCTTAATAAGATCTTGTAAGTCTAATAAATAGATTTGTAACCTTTCGTCTTTAGGTATCTTCAAGGACGACCTTGCTACTCTCCCAAATACTTGTTCATATGGCGTAAAATTTGTTGCTGCATTTACACTCTTGTTATACGTGAAAGCTAAAAATTTTGCTAAATTGTCCCAGTTGTCATAGGTTTTAGAGTGAGTTCTTATAAAGTCAGCTAGGGCAGCATGACTTTCCTCTAGTGATCTGTTTCTTTGAGAGTGATATGCTAATGTAGTTAGATGATTGGTCTTTAGGGTTCTCATGAGTTGTTCCAATAAATAAGACATAAATGTAGCATGTCTATCTGATCGAATTGCTCTAGGCGCACCGTAAACTAATATTAGATTTTGTACGAGTGCATCGGAAAGCGTGCTTCATCTCAAGTCTGCTACAGGTACTTATATGATGTACTTATAATTAGTTAAATTGTACTGGATGGTTAGCAAATGGCAATTACCATTTATTGTTATTTTCAATTCACCGATGGTATTAATAGAAACTTTAAAAAAAGCTTCAATAGGTGTATCTGTAAGCACCAAGGGTTCTTTTCTTTTTATTCGTTGCATTTTTCTCTCTCGACATTTGCTGCATTTACGAACAGAATTGAGAATATTATCTCTTATTCTAGGCCAATAAAATCATTCTCCTATTTTTCGATAACTTTGGTTTATTACCTTTAAGTCCTCCAACAGGGCTGTCATGTAGTGTTTGTATTATTTTATTACGTTCTTGAATTTTTGGAAAATCAAACTTACCGTAACAGACAGTTAATTGTATAGGTGTCTTATAAAAAGTTGTTAGTAACATTTCTGTTATTAATCCAGGTTATAATTTGTCTGTAATGTCTCCTCTTCTTGAAATTTGGAAAGTTTTAAGATTTTGTCTCAACAATATTTTCCCAAGTGATTTAAAAGCTTTTGTAAGACTTTCTATAGTTACTAAATCGGTAGGTGTTTGATTAATAATGATTGACAATATATTATGTTCTCTATAAGGTGTTGTTATTATTTGGCCATTTTTTTGTTTTTTTATTTTAAATAACCAATGTCCAGTGCACCTATCGATCTCAACGGTCTTGAGACAGATGTGACTGGTTGACAATCTTTGCTAATAAAATGAACTATATTGTCTCTTTTGTATGTAAGGCAATATCTGGTGACGATTACATTGTTTATTAGCTCAGCTCTATTAACGTTTTTATAACTGTCAGTATTACGGCTACTATCACTAAGACTTACATACACCTTTTCATACCGTTGTTGGTATCAATTGATTGGCGAGAAAGGGTATAAGTCCGATAGTAGCATGAAATCAGGTGCAATACTTTAATTTAATTATTTATTTTCATTGCAGTTTGTTTGCTGTTGTTCTCGTTTTAGTTATCTGGGGTTGCTTCTGTTATTTGTTCCAAGTCCAGTGCTTTAGACCATCTGTTTTTGCAATTATAGAAGTACTTGTGTGGGTTAGTGTACTAAGACTTAAGGGTGTATTTTCTTAAATACGAGGAGTAATTCATAATTTTCCACTTGTCAGGTATTTTCTTAAAATTTCATCTTCATTAAAGATGGGTTCAAAGTCTGTTGTACGTCTTGATAAATCTGTAATTTTTTTTATCTAATACAGAGTCATCAAAATTATCGAGTTCATAGGTGTCCATTTCGATTAATATGTGCTGAATTTGTTTAATACTTATGTAAGTATTCTAAGTAAGTGGAAAAAAATAAAAAAGGATATAGTCCGACATAAATATGCACAGAGATCAGTAAAAACACTTTAATGGGAAAATTCAGAGTCGAAAATCATGCCAACCTATTTTTTGATAAGAGGAAGAGTACTAAAAAATGACACAAGTGACACAGTTTACTGATGTCATTACCAATAATCAAAAACTGAATGTGACAAACATCAAGTTCATAGAATAGAATGTATGTGATTAAATAATAAACAGATAATATCGAAAAAAAAATTGAAAAAATGTATGTATGTGCTTCACGTTTACAGATGCTTATCTCATTTTGTTAAAGTTATTTTTTTAGTTAAATTTGTTGGGATTTAAAAGAGGGCTATATGTACACAATGATTGTATAAAAGGCGTTTTATGAGGCAATCAGTAAAATGAACTCGAAAAGCACAAAAAAATTATTTACAGCACAACTGTCTAGGCTATTAGCCTGACTGTGATGAATACATACGACTGAGCGAATGAATAAATGATTGCATGAATGAATGTGTGTCCGTACGAGAAAGAGTTTTGTGATTCCGTCTTGATTTATTTTACACCGAAGAAGTCATATTGAATAAAATTAGTTTGCTTTTTTTACCTCCTGCAAGAAAGACTGGTCAGTCTACACTTGATTTTCATCCAAAGAGTCTACTAAAATGATTAACTTCATTACTGGAATTGGGGTTTTCTCCAATTTTTTAAAATAAAGCTTAATTAATAACTTCATTGGTGCCAACTAAATGCTTCCAACAGTTTGTTTACGAAATCAATTTAAGCGTTTTCAGAATTTGTATCAGAACTTGTTACCAATAAGTTTATTTTGTTTTTAAGAATTTTTCTTGGTCAACTTTTTTCTACGCCCTCTGTTTTTCCAATTTATCTTTGATTTAATGTCGAGTTAAAAAAACCAATTATTCCTATTGGTCAGTTTACACGTTTTCTATCAATAATCAATGCTGTCCATTTTTTACAAGTAGAAGTATATTAATTTCTCGTTCAATTAAATGTCATACCTTTCATAGTATATATCTTCCTCAGGCAAACAAGGAATATAGCTATTTCTAATGTAACCCACTAAAATAACCCATTGATTTATTTAATTCTATTTAAAATTACTCTTTTGCTGAGTTTGAAAATATACAAAGCATCTAAAAAGCTTTATTTCATTAATACGAAAACAATATTTTAGAGCGATTTTTTTCAGCAAAGGTGTTATATCTGAACTTCTATGAGTGAAGGGCGGAACTCGTAGATTCGTTCTACAAACAAATAAATTTAATTTTTATTTATCAAGAACCAGCCATCAGCTCAAAAGCCTTATTTGCTTTTACTTACAGTATACTTTTCTTTGAAATCGTTGACTTGGCGTTGTGGTGTTAGGTTTCACCGAGTTATGTGTATGGAGTGGTGTACGTTAAGCTGGCGTTGACTTACTGTTAGAGTTTATGTCTTATGTTATACGGTAGTAGCATATCTTATTCGTCTTTTTATTTCACGTCCTTGTAAAGGTCTTTGTCATACAGTGTCTACTTTATTTTTACTCGATATTCAATTTATTCATTAAGGTAAGAATTATGCGTCAATCAATTAGAATTATTAGATATTGAAATGTTTCGTATAATTTAGTAATTGGAATATTTTTGAATTTAGAAAATTAATTTAATCAACAACCAAGTTATGTCTTATCTGATGATTTAATAAATTTAGAAAAGCCAGAAATAGTTAATTTTACAAACAGTATAAATAATAAAGATTTAGATTCGCATTTACAATGTTATACAATTTATAGTTTCCTTAACTTAATTTACTTCTATGATCGTGGGTTAGCTGCTGCTCGCGCGCACGCAGTCGCAAGATCTTACAAGGTTAACCGCAAGATGTTCCTAATCCTACACGAGAGCACTCATGGCGATGAGAATAATTAGGCTTCTGCTTTTAACGTCAGAAGCCAAGTCAACGGTCCTTTCTTTCTTGTTCCTCCTTGATTCACTGTTTAGGTGAGTTTACAGTTGCCTAGTTTGCTCGAGATTTTCTCACACAGCTTAGTCACCAAACTAAGTCTTACATCCGCTTAAAAGACGCAACAGAGCTCACTCTCCAACCTTTATAGTTACTTTGGAGCACTTGATGAAAGAGGAAAGGCGAATATTGTTATGTGCGAGGAGTTTTTATACTCTTGCGTTTAAGGAGGACGCGTCAAGTTGGAGATGCGAACGACCAATCAGAGCTTAACCTAATTACCTTAGACTGACAAGAGCACAGTCGTGGTGAAATAATTTCACAGTAATTGATGGTTAAAACTGCTGATCTCTCAGATTTTTCATTAAGTACAAGTTGCTGTCGAAATTGTATATGATATTTCTTGTGTACATCTGCTGTAAAGAATGTTGAAATTGTTGATTAATCACATTATTTGGTGTACTTGTGCGAACTAATTTTATAAGATAAGTGTTTTATAAGATTGTTTGAGATTTCACGCGTAGTTCGAGTTTTGCGACGGTAGGTTGTTTCAAAAGAAGTAAGTTATGTGTCACGTGATTACAGAAGCAGGTATACTGCTCGATGGTTCGAGATCGCTGAGCTTTTGTTATTTTTAATTGAAAAACAAAACTTTGTGTTTTAAAGTAATAAATATTAAGTATATTACATAAGATGTCATAAAGGTATCATTTTAGTTGATTTTTGAGCAGATCAATTAATATATTAAAAATGAAAATCGGTTAAGTTTGTCATCACCGATGCTTGTTTGCCTAAGGGCACGTTTTATTTATAAATACCAAGAAAAAAAGTGTTGGATTTCTAATCACTATTGCTTGTTCACCTAAGAGCACGTTTCATTCATTAATAATAATTAATATCCAGGGGGTTTTCAATCACCAATGCATGTTTGCCTAAGGGCACGTTTTATGTCTCAATAATAATTCAAATCAGTCTGGTTTCTAATCTCCGATGTTTATTCGCGTAATGACATGTTAAATTTATTAATAATAATAAACATCGTTTGTGCTTTTAATGGCCGATGAGTGTTCACCTAACGACACGTTTTATGTATCAATAATAATAAAAATCCTACGGATTTAAAATGGCCGATTCTTGTTTGTCTCAGCATACAGTTTATTTATTAGTAATGATAAAAATCAGTTGAGTTTCTAATCATCAATGCTTGTTCAACTAAGGGTGCGTTTTATTTATCTATAAAAATAAAAATCCGTCGGGTTTCTTATCACCGATGCTTGTTCACCTAAGGGCACTTTTTATTTATCAATACTGTGCAACATCAGTAACATTATACTGATGTAAATAGAAAATTTAGTTTATGAGATTTGAAATCTCGCGCTTTAGGAAATTCTCTTACCTATAAGGGCCAATCATAAGCGTGCACGCGTCTATTAATACACCAATAGACTCTGTTTATACTTACCTTTGTTCAGCAGTTTGCTGCTGCTGCGGTTATCGTCAGACAGCCTCAAACACCCTTTTCGGTAAGTCGCTTTGCGATCGTGTTTATAATTTTCACGTGTATCGTTTTTATGTAAGATTTCTGTAACGAAAACGATTCACATTTTCGATTGACAGGTAATTTCTCCGTCTGACTCATAAATTAGTTCTTCCTTTTTATATTTTGCAAGTAAGCAAGTATTATGACTTGTTAAAGTAAAATTAAATAGAGAGATTGTTTTTTTATAATAAACGGCTAAAGTGTTTAAAAGTGTGTTGTGTATTTATTATTGTGTCCTTTTTTTTACATCCTTTTCACGCTTCCCCAAATCCAGCATGCGATATAAATTATACAGTCCACTATCTTACTGAGTTTAATTTCGAACAAATACCAATAAAAAATAGTTGTGTTTCTAAGTGCCGTTGCTTGTCCACCTAAGAGCAGGCTTCATTCATTAATAACAATGATTATCCATCAGCTCTATAATTTCTTATGCTTGTTCGCCTTATTAATCAATAAAAATAACAATCAGTTGCGTTTCTAATCACCAATGCTTGTTCGCATACAGGCACGTTATAGTTATGAATATTAATATAAATCAGTCGGGTTCCTACTTACCGACGCTTGTTAACCTGAGGTCACGTCTTATTTATCAATTATAATATGAATCAGTAGGGATTCTTATCATAGATCCTTGTTCGCCTAAGGGCACGTTTTACTTATAAAAACCAAGAGAAAACAGTTGGGTTTTTAATCGCTATCGCTTGTTCTTACATGAGCATGTTCCATTCATCATAATAATTATTGTTTATCGTGTTTTTAATCGCCCATGCTTCTTTGCCTAAAAGTACGTTTTATTTATCAAGGATGATTAAAATCAGTCTGGTTTCTAATCACTGATACTTGTTCGCCTACACAAACGTTTTCGTTATTTTTAATAATAAGTATCAGTTAGGTTTCTAATCACCGGAGCTTAGTCGCTTAAGGGCATGTTTCGTTAATTATTAATAATAAGAAACAGTTGGATTTTTCTTCGCCGATGCTTATTTGCTCAGGGACAAACTTTATTTATTAATAATAATAAGAATGTGTCTGGTTTTTAATTACAAATGCTTTTTCACCTAACAGCACGTTTTATTTATCAATAAAAATAAAAATCAGTTGGGTTTCTAATTGCTGACTCGTGCTGGCCTGAAGGCACGTTATATTTGTTGATAATAATAAAAATCAGTTGGGTTCCTAGTCACCTATGCTTGTTTGCCTAAGGGCACGATTTATTTATCAATGATAAAAATCAGTTATTTTCTAATTGCCAATACTTGTTTATAAGAGGAAACGTTTTATCTAACAATATCAATAATCTTATTTAATCACTAACTTAATCACTAATGTTTGTTTGCTAAAGCTTACAATTAATTAATTAATAATAATAAAAATCACTTAGATTGCTAATTACCGATGCTTGTTCACCTGAGGACACATATTGTTTGATAATAATAATAAAAGTCAGTTGGGTTTCTAATCGTTGATTCTTGTTTGCCTTTAAGGGCACGTTTTATTATTTATTAATAATAAGAATTAGTTGGGTTTTTTATCGCTGATAATTGTTTGCCTTATAGCTGCTTTTATTTTTCAATAACTATAAAAATCCGATGGGTTTTCAATGGAAAATTCTATTATCTGCCTTAGCATACATTTTATTTATTATTAGTAATAAAAATAAGTTAGGTTTCTTATCGCCGAACGTGTTCTCCTAAGGGTGTGTTTGAGTTATCGATAAAAATAAAATTGAATATTTATCCCCTGATGCTTGTTCGCCTTAGCCAACATTTCATTAACTAATCATAATAAAAGTCAGTTAGGTTTCTCATCATGAAAGCTTGTTCGATGAAATGCACGTTTTGTTAATTAATAATAATAAAAAACAGTTAGTTTTCTATACGCCGATGCACTTTTACTAGAAGCTACGATACATTTATTAATAATAATAAAAATTCGTCGGGTTTTTATTCTCCACTGCTTCTCTGTCTAATAGCACGTTTTATCCATCAACAAAAATTGAAATCAGTTGGGTTTCTAATCACAGATGACTGTTCTCCTCAAGGTACGTTTTATTAATAATAATAAAAATCCTGTAGGTTTTTGATGGCTGATTTGTATTTGCTTTAACTTACACTATATTTATTACTAATAATTAAAATCACTTAGGTTTCTTGTCCCTGATGCTTGATTAACTAAGAGCTCGTTTTATTTAAAAAGAAAAAAAAAACCATCGGGAATGATATCGCTGATGCCTTAGCTTACAATTAATTCATCAATAATGATAAAAGTCACTTGGATTTTTTATATCCAATGTTCGTTCACCTAAGGGCACAATTTATTTAATAATAATAATGAAAATTAGTAGGGTTTCTAACCGTTAATGCTTGTTTTCCTAAGCTTTTATCAATAACAATAAACATCAGGTTGGTTTCTAATCACTAATGCTTGTTCACCTTAGCTCACTTTTCATTTATTGTTAATGATAAAAATCACTCTGGTTTCTCATTACCAACGTTTGTTTGCCTAACAACAGGTTTCATTCATCAATAAAAATAAAAATTAGTTGAAAATATATCTGCCTGCTTGTTAACCTGTGGGCACGTTTTACTCATTTACAGTATTAAAAATCACTTATGTTTTTATTCGCTGATACTTGTTTGTATTAAAGGCACGTTTTATTTATCGATTATAATATCAATCAGTTAGATTTTTTATCACTAATAATCGTTGACTCAAGGGCACGTTTTATTTGTTAATAATAATGAAAGTCCGACAGACTTACAATGGCCGATTCTTGTTTACTTTAGCTTACATTTTTCTTTATTAATAATGAAAATCAGTTAGGTTTTTTAATTGTCGATGCTTGTTTGCCTTAGGGCACTTTTTATTTGACAACAAAAATAAGAATCCGTCGGGTTTTTAATCGCCAATGCTTGCTTGCCTAAAGGAACGTTTTATTTATCAATAATAATAAAAATCAGTCAGGCTTTTAATTGTCGATGACTTGTCCTATAGACTTATTTATTAAATGTATAATACTTGAAGAATATTTGTTATTCTAAATGCTGGCACTTGCTTGTATAGGAACACATTTTTTTATTTTTAATACCAAAAAACTGTTAGAAATCCGATCAGTGATGCTTGCTTGCCGGAGAGCATGTTTGAATAATAAACACTTATCATCTTAATTTTTTAATTAGTTTATAAATTACAAATGGTTGCCTGACATTGAATTGATATTATTTAAATTTAGTCTTCAGAAACAGTATATTAATGCCAATGCTCGCCTGCTTGAGAACGAATATCATAATTTTTAATAGGTAAAACTAGTTTATTTTTTGAGAACTAACGCTTGCTTGACCATAGGTAATTGTTTTGTTTTACTTTACACTTAAAAATGTTTGATTTATTACTAATCTATGCTTTTGAGATCATGAATGAAGGCTGTCATTATTTACCATAAAAATTATTTTTTGTTACCGATACTTACATATTATTAAATTTTTTTTTTTTTTTTTCGGTAATACTAAAAAATTAAAAAAATTTTAAGCCAATACTATGCTTTTAAATTTATTAGTGGTTATCGATGCTCAGTATTTACATGTACTTATATTCATGCTTTTTGCACGACAGATGTGTTAAGGTAGGACCTCCGAGTACCGTACTAGTTAAATTACTGCTCGAGTTCGAGTTTGACTTCGGCAGCAGTGTCGATAATGCAGACGACGTGTGTACCCGCATCAGTGCGTAAACACGTACATCTGCTAATGTGACAGAGAAGTTATTTTTTTGGTAGTAATTTTACTGTTCATTATTTTTGTCAGTAAAGTATTTTTGAAATAATGAATGAACATCAAAAAGATTCTGCAAACAAACTATCCAGGCACTCGTTACGTCAAATTCTCATCGATGCCTATAATAAGGATATACAATGTGGAATCAAAATTTTACTATCAACGAGCATCAATCGTAAAGTACGAGTAACATTTTGCCTTGATGTTGTTAATATTATAAATAGTACAATAAAAAATGTAATTACTAGTTTGTGACATTTACTCATTCATTATAATTTAACAAACATTAATGTGATTAAAAGGTGTGTTCATGAGATAGTACAAAAAAAATTTTATTAAATAAAATGTAAGTACAGTATTCATTTATTACTGATATTCATTATTTGTCATCAATTTTGTACTAATATTCACTCATATTTATTATTCATTAACCGATATTTTATGTTTCACGCACAAAACACAAAAAAAAAATTGACACCAAAAGCATTTTCGTTACTACTCGCTTTTAAAAAACCGCGTGCTAACATATACCAATATGGCGGCTTCCCCGACTTCCTCTCGTAATCACAAAACCAGTATTTACGTTCGTTTTTGTTCAATATCTCGAGAAATTGGCCGTCAACCCATATTGTGCTCAACACGATCCGAAAAAAGAGGATTTTCTCTACAAGTTCCATATACTCACTTTACTCAGATTTTTGTTTTTTATTCGTAATATGTGATTACGTCACTTTTTTCTCGTTTTTTTGTATGCGCCTGTATAAAACATTTAAACTTTGAGCTTGAATATCTCGAGATTTTGTCCGTCATCGGGCACAACTGAAGGTACCATTGGATTCAGTGGGTCTCCATCTGTTTAATTACATAAGTCTTGTACCCCAGATTTAGGCGGAGGTCCTACCTCAAATCGAGTACACAGTATATGGAAGAAGGAAGGCAAGAAATATTCATAGAATTCTCCTTAAAAAAGTATTTAGTTACATTATCTTTCAAAAGTTTGCAAACAGGAATTTGGAAAATGAAAAGTAAAATAATCATTAAAACTCATGCTTATCTTTTTTTTTGTACTGCAACAATAATTATTTTTGAACTTTGTATCTGTATAATTTATGCACTATTATGAGAACAATAATTTTGAATAAAAGTATATGTATACTAATATTTTTTTTCACATGAACATTTTGTAGCTTTTTTTGTGAGAGAGTTAATAATTTTGACTTTTTTGTTTTAGTAAACATAGTAATTAACATAAGTGTTATAATTTCTTGTGTTTCAACAAAATTTTATGTTCATAAAGCTCCTATTCGATCCAGTCATTTTGATTCGTTTTAAAAGTAAAGCCCAATAATCAATTGATTATTATTTTGAACCAGATCATCGCATATTTCTAAATGACAAATGAGTTTATTTGCCACGTATACCAAGCTAGCACAACCAAGTCAGCATGCCACAACGGTACTTAATGTATAATTTGCCACTAATTTACAGCAACTTTGTGACGTTAAGACTAAATTTGCCATGCACTGAGAAGCCGAAAAGCTTTTCTTTTTTATCGGTGTAAAGCTGTGGAGGAGAGTTAATTATATTGGCTTATTGAAATGTACATGAAATTTTTTCATTTTCTCATATAAAGTCTTCCCAATAGTTAGAATTTTAAGGTTATGGAGTTTTAGGGTTGTAGGATTAAGGAGTTACACGATTACAGTTTACTTATTTTTTTGTTAGACCATAGCAAAATTTTTTTGCTGATTATACGTATAAGCCTCTACAAACATGTTTATTGAAGTTATTTTTAAATACAGACAAAATGGGGCCTATAGCACCTCAGATCTGAGTGTAGTAACCTTAAAAAAAATATAGTGAACCTACTTTTCTTCTCTGACCAGAGTCAACATTTTTCAACGCTTTTTGTAGCCTATACTGCAGATTTTTGAGGCTATGGATAAACGCAGACCAATTAAAGTTATTTAGACCTTAGATTCGAATTTAGCAACTGCAAAAACGTATAGTCAATATGATTAGACTCCCAGGTCAGAAACTTTTTGTTGCGGTGCTGTGAAATGTTATTTAATGATTTCGGTGAATTCTGAAGTGTTTTTTATAATACAAAAAATACAAAGGAATATGGTTATAGCATTAGTGGCGCGGAAAAAATTTTTTTTTTAATGGGCCTGCTTTATGTTTCTTGTGACACCTTTTTTTTATGTGCTGTTTGTTCAAATCAACAAGTATACGATTTAATTTTATGTTAGCTTATTAAATATTCAAGCTGCGCTGCGTTTGAGTGTGTCAAAATGATTCTCGTTTTGCCGATAAATTCGGTGGTTGCACCTATCTAAATAGTGCGACAATGCGCCAAGCCACGCTAACAGGTGGGCCTGGCGCATCACTTCTGTAGTAGCACTCGTACGAAACAGAGCTTCCAAGTGTTTGACGTTCTAAGGAAAGTAAGAGAGAGAGAGAGAGAGAAAAAAAAAGAGAAAGAGAGAGAGAGAGAGAGTGAGATTAAATGAGACAGAAAAAAGGAGAGAGCGTGCAAGCCGAAAAATACGACCTTTGTCGCAAACTGCACCCACCCTTGTATCTGCTCGTTGTGTTTCAGGTCATCGTCGAGAGTTTCGGGCTCAGGATAAGTAGGATTGAATTAGCTTTTTGAAAAAAAATTGCTATCAGCGTGGAAAAAATCATGGTTGTAGTTATTCGGTTTCTAAACAAATCTTAATAGTTTTAGACTCCAAATTATGTCAGCTAACGGCCCAAAAAAATGGTAAATGAGGTCAAAAATGGTTTTTTGCGTCTAGAAAAAAAAATTGACAGTTGGACAAAAAAGTTGTAGTGTGGAAAAAGATGCGCAATTTTAAGACGAAGAAAATGAGCTCTAGTGGGATAAAATTGGCCTCTCCGTTTTTCGCAATTTGCCAAAAAGTGCTCTTTTGGACGGTTTTTTTAAACATCTATAACTCACGTTCATTCACGAAAAACCATTTTGGATGCATTTACCACCTTTTTTTGGGCTGTAAGCTGACACAATTTGGAGTCTAAAACTATTTAGATTCGTTCAGAAAACGAATAACTACCACCATGAATTTTTTCGTGCGTATAGCAATTTTTTTAATTAACCATGCTGTTTTGCTAATTCAATCCTACTAGATGATAAACCTCGAGGTATTGTAGTGTCGTGTAGTACCACCGGGATCTCACTGTGTGAACGTATGAGTGTATCTCTTTGTGTGTGTGTGTGAGAGCGTGTGCAGAGTGCGTGTTTACCACGAGAAGCCGTGTAAGATAACCCCTGGAGTCGAGGAAAAGAGAGCGAGAGATAGTTGTCATTGCGTGTCGTGTGGCGTGCGTAGGGCCGAGTCGTGCCGAGATTTCTGGGCTTGGACGTTCGCGTATGTGTTTACTTGATGTAAAATGAAATTTATTGTTCTTTGGGCGACGAAATTCCGCCTTTTGATTTTCATACGCAAACCGATATTTCGAGATTGTTGTTTACAGATTGTACCGATCATTTCCCTCTAGAAAAGCAGCTTGCTTCCCGACAGGCTAACCCCAGCTATCTGAAACTCTCTCTGCGTGAGAGTCTTCAGGAGCCGAGCTGAGTTTGTCCAAGCCGTAAGTGTCGCTGGCGTGGTGTAACATTCGTGGAGTTCGTGTTTCAGGTGCGGTATTGTTATCGTCTTTTCCTGTATAATTGTTTGTGTATGTGGCTTTGGAACCATCATCATCACAGCGCCTTAAGTGCCTCGAAAGAAGAAAACGCCTCGTTACAAGTTTTAGAATAACTTGAAAGTGTTATAAGGTTTATATATACACGAAAAAATCAGTACATTCTTTCTTAATGTAAATTAAATTAATTACAAGCGTTTGTCTTGCAACTTCAAGAGTACCAAAGTATTCATAAAATAATAATACAGCATTTCTACAAGTCTTCTTACCATATACAGAACTACCCCTAAATAAAATCCGCTTATGTAATCTGTAACGAGGTAAATTTGGTCTGCAGGCTCGTGCTGCTCTCGCTGACGCAACGCCTATGACGTCACACCGGCAAAGGCTTACATTCCCGGAGTTATTTTTTTGTTTTGGCTTCCGGAAAAATGAGAAGAGGACGACGCGACGCGGGGCACAGCAGCAACAGCAAAGAAAGTGTAACAGTGAGCACGCGCAACACTGTTCGGGCCGCGGCGGTGGCCCACAGGTCAGAGAGAGAAAGAGAGAAAAAAAAGGGCCGAGATGTATGCGCCGCGGTTGCAGCGGGACGGGCTGACACAGTCTCGAGTAAGGAGCCATCGTGAGCGGAGAGTGCTAGCGAAGTTTTTTTGTTCTTGCGAGAGAGAGAGAGAGAGAAAGTGTGTGATTAAGTCGTTTAGGGAAGAGAAGGAGATCGTGTGTATCGCCATTCTTCATTCCTTTCGGTGTGCGAATTCGAGGTCACGAGAAGAAAAGAAAAGAGAAGTCAGTACGAGGGAGAGAGATCTGGATAGAGACGTCGCTGCTGTGTCCGTGCCCCAGGACACCGGCCTTCCCGGGAGACAGAGAGAGCGCGGGAGAGAGAGAGAGACAGAAAGTGAGGATCCGGATGAGAGGAAAAGAAAGAAATCCGAAGGACTAGCCACCGCCCGAAGACCACCAGGCAGCTCGAGCACCAGCGAGACACCGATACGTTACCGGCACGAGTTTGAGAATCCGAAAAGTAGCGTGTCTTTTTTTTCTCCCGTTTTCATGCATCGTGCTAGGGCTCGCGAGCGCCGGTAGGGCGCTTGGACGAGGTCTAGGAGTAGAGGAGAGAACTGGGAGAGTGAATGAGAGAGAGGGTGAGTGTGTACGAGTGCAAGTGAGAGAGAGAGAGAGAGAGAGATGGAGAGCAAGGGCAAGAGAAGTCGTGGGTGCATGCTCGGGAGTGCTGGATTTAGGGTGTTCACGCGTTTCCGTTTTGGGTGTGCAGGATAGAGGGGTATAGCCAAGAGAGAGAGAGTGAGAGAGAGAGAGGACTGGGACTAGAGACAAAAGAGGACAAGGGTAAGGTTACTGGGAGATAGAGAAAGTGCGAAAGAGGGAGTGTGAAGAAAATTTATCCGGACGAGAACGAAAGGGCAGTGGGGAGAAGAGAGTAAGAATGTGTGGTTAGCAGGGAAGGAACAGGGGCTAGAGGGTTCGTGGAAGGGCGTACGTGAGTGTGTGTGTGCGTGCGTGACGTGGCCAGGTGTGTGTCAGAGCAGCGGCCCCTCCTGGTCTCAGGACCCTGAACGTTCGCTTGCGGTTCGCGCAGCGAGGTAGAACTGCTGTAGCGCTGTCGAGGAGTTAAGTTGTACCACGGGGAGAAGAGTTTGATTAATCAATTTCCTTAAAACTAAAAGTGATTGTGTCCCCTTTATTTTCTCATTTCTTAGAAAGAGAGAAATCCCGCGTAGACCCCTATTCTTTATTACAGGTGCAGAAATCCAGAGGAGAAGAGACAACAAGGAGATAAACGAGACGCGTAACGTCCGCAGCTTCGGTACCACCCCCACCCCCATTTTTCTTATTCCCTCTTTACAGGTCAGGAGTGCAGCGTGACAAATCTTAAAATTCAGAGGCATAAATAACCTTCGTCTCAACTTTCACTTAAAATAGCACAATGTAAGTCGCTGAAAGTATATTATAATCAGGTTGGAAATTATATTTAAGTCATCATTAAATAGTTTGAGAAGTTAAACTCAAAATAATTTTAATGGAGGACCCCTTAATTTGAGTTACAATAATGAGAAACACTCGTTATTAATGACAATGGCATCGCAGCATCGCACGTCGACTGTTTGGTTAAAAAGTTATCATATAAAGTATGTCATAACCGTTTATCTAATCCTTATAATACTTGCTTTTACGTATTAATAACCATACGTAAGTAAAAAGAAAAATATAGAGTTTTTTGTAAGCTTATGTTACAGCAGTTAAATTAACTCTCGAAGGACAAAAATGAAAAAATTTTACAATAACTGAATAAAATCAGTGAAAAGTTTTTAAAGAAAAGAGACTTAGAATAAGCTACTAGGTTCTAAAACCATCTCTTATGTAAAAAATATTGAAAACCTAATGTTGAGAGTAATTTAATGTAAAACTATCTAGGTACCTTCTGGTTTTTAAGGTTAAGTATTAGGAATCAGTTATCAGATAAAAAAGCTACATCTAGGTGATTCCATATAGTTGACATTTGTTTCAATATTTGGAAAAATTATCAAATACCTGCACACTAAGTTTGTTAATGAAGAACTTGTGACCTTATTCAAAAAATTTAAAATGACAGATGTGATATCATAGACAACATTTCAAAAACACTTTTTAATATCATTAAAAAACACAGTATACTCACTTTTTCGATATTGATCATTGAGTATGTAGGTTTTAGTGTTTCAAATCAGAACCGTGAAATTTTTTTATTTAAGTTACCTGTAATGATAAATTAAATTTACACAATATAGTTAAAAAAGTCAATTGAACTAACAATTTTTCATGATAGTTAAAAATTCTGAGACACAGTACACTATATTGGATGCGTTTAACTTCATCTATCAACGTTTGTGGCCACTAATGAATGTTTTAGGTGCTGCACTTCTTGTCTGTTCGAAAATCCATTTGTTTTTAGCGTACTAACATACTAATTTCATTTATAATCTGATGAAAAAAGCCTTCAGGTTATAATAATAATATTTATTAATGGTTTTAGTTTCTTAGCCCAGAAACGGACTAACTACATGTGATATTTGCACAATTATATGAGATCACTCAGTTACATAATTATACATAAATTTTACATTGCACGTTAAACATCCTCTTTACATACCCCAGCGGGAATTTGAAAACGTAACAAAATGTTAGAAAAAGTGAACATGTGTAATAATATGCCGTAACCCGCAAGAAAATGTAAGAAAATGTAAGGAACTGTAATAGTCTCATGGATTCTGGACGTTTCTTACACTTTATTATGTTGTGTTACGTTTTTTAACATTTTCTTACGTTTTAATATGATTTATCACATGCTGTTACACTTATACTTTTTCATAATAGTTATTCAAGTTTTTTTCATTTAAGGCAAATTTTATTCGAAAATGTAAGGAAATGTGTCTAAAAGTTATCAATGATAATAGAATAAAGAAAAATGTAATAAACTGCAAAAAACTGTAAGCTGTTATAAAACATTACAGATGACAACACTTTTTTACAGTTTATTAGAGTTTACTACAGTTGCTTTTTCACAAGATTCAAGTATCTTTTTTAGAATTATAATAAAATGTAACGAATCGTAAGACAATGTGTTGGGTTGTAGTTGACTATAATTAAACGTAAAAAAACGTAACAAACTGTAACTGTGGTCTGAAATCCAATCAAACTGTACATTACATCACAGAAAGTTACGGTTTGCTACGTTTTTTTACACTAACTTTTTCCGTTGGTACTTACATAAGTTACATAGTTAAGTAACAAAACAGATAAATTATACTGGCTTATAATATTTAATTACACATATACGTTATTTAATATTGTACATACTCACGCGTTCTCTTTTTTTAGTTCTTTTATTTTAGTGTCTATTACTTTCAATACCTTTATTGTTATACATAAAGCTTCTTCTCTGAAAGTCATTTTTGCATAGCCTATCCCCCTAGCTCCAAATTTTCTTTGCCGCTACGATGTCCTCAATTTTCAAATCCTTTATACGATCCTTGAAGTCACCTTTTCTATTAAAAACGAAATCTAGATATTTAAAGCTTCCTTCCTCCTCTATTCTCTCCACCCCCCACTTCCATTTTAAATTCCCTACCCTTACAATGCTGTTAAATATCATCAGTTTTATTTTCTTACAATTTCATACTAGCTTCCCTTTGTTTATGAACGCTTTGAGCACCCTCATCATGTCTTCCAAAGCCTCCCTATTCATAGCAACTAGCACCAGGTTATCCGCACACGCTAGCGACCATATTTTTTCTTTATTCATTTGGATACTCTCTCGTTCCTTGTTTCAAACTTATCCTCTAGATCTGCAATATATACAGAAAAAAGTGCTGGGCTCAAAAAACATTCCTGCCGCAACCATTTTGTTACTTTAAACTCATTTGACATACTTCCTTTACTTCTAATCCTTACTTTTGTTTCAACGTAAGCCTCCTTCAACCTTCTAATTACATATTTACTCAATGCTTCCTTTCCCAAAACCCTCCATAAAATATTTTTATCAACTGTATCAAATGCTGCGTTAAAATCTGTAAATACTACATATAATTTTTCCTTATTAACTTTTGCCCTCTGTATTAAGTAATTCAGTACGTATGTATTATCCATCATTGACCTATTCTTATGGAACCATGCCTGCCCTGCCAGTAACATCTTTTTCTCGTTCATTTCTTTATTTAACCTCGCTCTCAATATTTCTACGTGAACTTTGTATGCTGTACTTATCAGCAAAATTTTTCTGTGAGTCTCTAGGATGTTTCTGGCCTCCTTTTTGAACAGTGGCACTATAACGGCCGTTTTTAGTCATCCGGGATCTCTGCCCCTTGCCAGACCTTTCTAATGACCATCTTCAGCTCATTTTTTATCGCGGCTCTCGCGTATTTCCACGCCTCTCCCTTCTTCTATGCCTGCCACTTTTTTTTTTCTTTAAACAGTTAATAGCATTATTTATCTTGTAATCTATCAACTCTGCACCACCATCTCGCTCATTTTCTAAAATCCCTTTTACCCCTACTGTTTTTGAGCTAACCCCTCTACGCCCACTTTCAAAATGCCCCTTCCACCTGTCAAACTATATATTCCCCTCTTTGTTTTCTCTTTTCTTATTATACCTATTCGAGAATCCCCACACCTCTCTTTCATTTTCAATATTAACTGAAGTATCTCTTTCACGTTCATGATAATCCCGTTCCTTTAGCTTACACAGCTCATATCATTTTTTTCTCAATTGTATGTACTGAGTTTTTTTCTACTTCTCTTCTTTTCCATTTTCCCAAAATTTTCTTAACTGCCCTCTTCTTTACTGCGCACTCTTTATCCCATCAAGGCCTGTCCCCAAGGTTCATAACTTTAATTTCTATTTCGTTCTTAACCATCGTATCCAGGACATCCCTCATATAATTTCCCCACTCACCCGTTCCCTCTGTCATTGGCCCCTTTATCTTTTCTTCACTTGTTTGACTTTTATATATTTTTATGTTATTATCCGACCACGAGTATATTATTTCCTTCCTACTACCCTTCACATCATCTTCATTGTTTCATGCTACCATCACGCCTTCCTTTATTCTCACCTCCAGCGGTAAATGGTTAGACTCAAACCTCACACCAACCCTGAAATTTTTAACCATACCCATTGCTGCTAGATTCACTGAAACATAATCAATCGCCGAGCATCCACATACTTTAATGTATGTGAGATCCCCTTTTTCGTCACATTCTTCCATACCATTTATAATCATCCACCCTTTATCGTTTATTAACTCCATCGTCCTATGCCCTTCGTTGCTCACAACTTTACTACAGCTATTTCTTCTTATACAGGTTTTCGTATCATCCCCGCTGCCACAACTTAACTCGTATATTCTATCATTAAAATCACCCCTAATTATTAATTTTCCTTTCTCTAAAATCTCTATATTTTCTAATATTTCCAGTCTCCTATTTAAATTTTCTGAGTTGTAAACTGACACAATATTCAAGCTTTCTTTCTTGCTTACTATTTTAGTTTTTATGATACCCTTGTCTAATATTTCAATCAGGTTGCTACCTTTCTCTAGCCCTTTCTTTTTTGTTTTTTCTTACCCCATGAACCGCCACCCAAGTCATATTTCTATTGAGTTTACCCTTCACTTTTTCCCAATCTTTCTCTTCTAACCAGGTTTACGACAGACTCATGAAATCGAATTTCTTAACATGTTCCCAAAAATATCTTTTTTTTTTGTACAACCCCTCCACGTTCCAAAAAATAATATTTTTTTCAACATCACACTCGTTATCGCTCCATTTATCCTTGCATTCACTCCACTTCTGGTTTAGCTGAAAAATGGCCGAACGTTTTCCGCCTGGTGATCATCATAACAATCATTTTTATTTTTATCGATCACCGCTGTTATATTTACCCGTTTCATTCTTAAATACTCGCTTGTTTCTTCTCTTGCATTCGTGCGTTCGCTTGTACGCAGTATACCGCTATCAATTGACAATGTTTGACCCTTCTTACATTTCAGCCACTGCTTCCTGTACCTAACTTTACCCTGTCCCACTTTTACGCCTACCTTAGTCTCTCTTTTTTTCACTTACTTTGCTAGTTTCCTTTCTGCAAATGTAAGATCGTTATCAATAAAAATATCAGAGCCCTTCAGTTTCGACTTACTATTCATAATTTGTATCTTATCCTTCCTTTTTTCTAGTCTTATCAAAATTACCGTTCTATTGATCCTTGCATTTACTACATTTGCTCTTATTCCCAGTTTCGAAGCTCAAAAAGTGTCTATCTACCCGTTCAATTTTCCTCTTTCAGCATCGTCTAGCTTTGCCCCCTTTATAACAAAATTACTTATCCTATCACATTTTTCCCTCTTTTGTATTAATTTTTTCATTTTAAATACCTCTCTTTCTGAAAGACCCGCTACCTCACTACGCTCGCCACGCTCAGCTTCTGCACTCCTCTTTTTCGACTTTTCACTTCTTGAGTTCCTCTCTAATCTCCACAATCCAATCCTTGGCTTCACTCTCAGACTCACTCTTCTTCAGTATTTTATTCTCCTTATCTGTGTTTCTTCCTAAGTTATATCCAGAATTGTTGGGAACTTTATTTTTCTCATCGTGCCATCCAATGTAGACTGTTTAAGATCACTCAGCTTCCCTTGTCCCATCTTTTCATCGTTATTATTGTTGCGCTCTTCATCTTTTTGGCTGTTTTCAAGCAATCTGTTTCTGGCTTTGCTAGCCACTTTGCCACACTTCCTATTTTTCACTTCCGCACTTTTCGTTGCTTGTATCACCAGAACTTTTCACCTCTCTTTTATTTCTTTATACTTTGTTAACACTTTTTTTATTTATTTGTTTATTCTGCTTACTTCTTTTTGTGCAAATTCTTTTTCTACACACGGGTAAGCATCACACATCTGACCACGGCGACACCTTATGCGCAAGTCCTGGCCTTCAGATTATAATCAATACCATTAACAAGAAAACAATACTTTTATGTGCGTTTATTTTTTCTCCACATCCCATCATGCAGTTATTTTATGACTTTTACGTCAAATTGTTGTTAAATCATTCAACACGGCGCAAAAATACGTCATTTACCTTGGTTGTTTTTTGAAAAAGGATACTTTAAAAGCGTTTAATAGGCTACAAAGTGCTACCATTTGCATAGTAACAGAAAAATATGGGAATTGAAATAGTTTTTGAATTCCGAAATTTTTTTTTCTTAATAGAGAAAAAATATGTTTTTTCATAGGTATCGAAAAATACTTGAACCCCCAGGATTTAAGTGTTACCATACTGGTGGTAGCACCTTGAAGGCGAATAAATGCTTTTAAACTATATGGTGTAAAACAATAACCTGTCTCAATGACGTCTTTTGAGACGTGAACTACGTCTTATGCGACATCGGAAATACCGTCGATTTAACGTCTTTTGTTACGTCGAAAATGGCGTTATCAATAAAGCCATAGCACGAGATAGAGTAATAAGTCGCAGCAGCAATGCTGGAAATAATATACAGCTAAAGTTTCATAATTCAAATATTTTCTATATTTTTAAAAGGATATCAAATGTATTTTAGCATCAAATTTTATATTTTGTTCTATTGTTAAGTATATTTGTGGATGAAAACATTTTATTTACTATGTTTACAGACTTGCAGTTGGCCGCCAAGCTTGGTAAGACACTGCTGGGACGTAATAAAGAGCTAGAAAACTCAATAAATAATTACCAAATTGCATGTGATGATCAAGTGCTAGAGATAAAGGTAACAAAATCACTTTCGCAAATAGCTTTTTTTTTTTTTTATATATTGTTGGTTACTTGACCAATCAACAGTTACGCAAAGTATCAGATTTCTCGGCCTACCCCAAGGACAGTGATTAAGCAAGTTTGTGAGACAGTACAATTAATGTTTTAGGTCAGGTATTAACGTATATAATACACTCAATATATACGCAACTGCCTCATCTAAATAGTTTAAATAAAAAATAAATTACATATTTATGTATATCTTGTCAAGCTACCCCAAATCCTTCCCTAAAAGATTTTCATAGGTGGTATAAGAGGTAAGATACATAAGGTTTGACGAGCACGTCCGATTTGAAGCGTGAAAGTTCAGTGCAGCAGAGGAGCCATATCCAAGCGCTGGTCTCTCCCCCCACTCCATCGCTGTATGCCTGTTGGCGCGCTTGGTTACCGCACGGTAAACTTGACGTTTGTTTTCTCATCCCAAAAATAGTAATATGGAACTGAAAAATTTTTTTCATTAAAATACAATTATTAAACTTAAACCTCACCAAATTTCAAGAATTAACAACGTGAAATACGTTGCCATGAATTTTTAGGAGAAAAAGTTTTCTCGGCTCCAGAAGATCTTAGAGTGACATTTTTTTTTTTTTAATTCGTAAATAAATATCAGCTTTCAATTTGTGTGGAAGTGAAACCTTAATGTTTACAATTAAAAAAGTTATATGGTTTCTTATGTCTGTCGTAAACCAATGTGGTCAAAGAAATCGTTATAAAATTAGTAAGAATTAGGTTTTTTTTTTTTTATTCTCATTGGATACTACGTTTGAACAGTTTTTTTGATTTTTTATCCAAGTTTGACTAAAATTTGACGGTACCAAAAACTTTGGCACGTTATGCAACTAAGCTCTTTCAAAAATACCGATCGTCAATTAATCAAAAAGTTCAAAACCGATGGTTTTGAAATTTAGATAACTTATTTTTTTAACTTTGAACGCAATTTATTAATCAACAAAACAACATAGTGACTTGAAACTATTGTCATTTTGTAGATAATTATATAAGTAAAAAAAAAACTTCGACGGCACATATGGCAAAAAACGACTGGAGAGGAGATATTCTGCAAAAAGTAAAAAAAAGTCATTTTTTTCCAGAAATTGTTGAATTAAAAAATATTGCCACACTGACTTCAACAGTAGATAGCGAAATTCATAATCAGCGAATTTTTTTACTATTTGTCAAAAAATAAAAATGCGTTAAAACGAAAAAGTTGATTATCGAGGGAAGAAGAGCCTTGTCGACTGAGCTGTAGAGGAAAATAAAAAATAGCCCCTCCACAATCACTAACGTTATGTTTTAGGATTTACCTAGAGGTTTTGTTAGGTTACCTCAAAAGCTTAGAATATTTGAAGTCCCCATTTTTCAACTTAATCTTAGTTATTAAAAAAGGTTAGGTTATGTTAAATTATGTAAGGGACGCTTAGATCGTTGCTGGAAAAATAATTAGATAGTAATTATAGCGTGATTGATTATGTTGATTGAGAAAATTCTCTACTTCTGTTGACAATGGCTGAAGTTTTCTGGAGACAAATGAAGCTTTTTTTGCTCTGTTGATTAGTAGAATTTTGGTGAAAAAGTTCAATTTTTCTTCAGTGTTTTAAATCAATCGATTAATAATTCTGTTACGCCAATCATAAATTAAAACAAGATTATACAATTCATCCCTATGTTGATAAAATACACTGTGTGATAAATATTTTGTAATTCCTTATATAACTCTCAAGGTCATGCAACGGTATGTTAAATTGTTTTTCTTAAAATAATATATAAATTTCTTTTTTTCCATTTGAACAGAGAATACTTAATTAAAATAATAATGTGGTTTAAGTCACGTATCACGGTTTACTATAATGTATTTAATGTAAATCGTAGAATGCCAACTAAAAAACAAATTTCCTTACGGGGATTACTCGTGATTAATTTTTTGTTGAAAAGCCAGATACATCCCTAGAGATACAGTTTGATGCACAATACTGAAAGAAGAATATTTCCTTTTTTCCTTTCGTCACACATTTTTTAAAGATCATAATTTTGAGAATGTTCACTTACTTTAGTGCAGGATGCGCAAATGGAAGTGTAACTTCATCCACTGAGATTGGGCCACCACGCATGCTCAGAGTTTTTTTTGCCCGATCATGCTTTGTTCAACTTCTTCGTAATAGCTGGGTGATAGCTAAAAAAATAATGAAAACTTACAAATCTGGAATTTGATTTCTTTTTTCGATAGTGCTACTTGTTTTTTCTAAAAAAATTTTTTTAGTGGAAAAAAATGAGACAAAAGTTCAGAACGTTCCTCTGAAATTGGCCGCAATTTAAAAAAAAAAATTCGCAGACATCAAAAGAGCAATGCTAATGTTATGACCAGACTTGTTTAGAGTATGGTCTTAACTGTTTTATTTAAGTGTCATTCGTGGGTCTCTTAGGATTCAGCTCGTGAGCTTTATTTGTTCCTTTAATTGAATAATATTATTTACTAAAATAATATGGGTCATTTTAATTAATGTATTTCTTTATTATAACAATCTAATAATAATTTGTTCTTTTAAATACAATTTAATCGGGTCACTTTAACAAGGTTCAGCGTTAATTTTACTGCTTCTGAATAACTTACATCTATCACTGATTGTTGTTACTGCTGCTTTGGAGTTCCTTAATGCTTCGTGTGGTAACCTTCAGTGTTTTCTTAAACTACACGAATGAGTTCGTGGCCAGTAGGAAGTTGCGATTTCTGTTTTCTCTGCTATCGCTAGAACCACTTTCGGCGGGCCTCCTTTGCTGTACCTCGCTCCTTAGCGTAGTCCGATACTACTATGTTCTTGATACGCACTCGAGTTGCCTCAGCCAACACGTTATGCCTTACGTGTATGAGGTACTTACGAGTCGTGAGAGTCAAGATGTTTGGGATTGAAAACCCAATGATTGTGGACTAACATTAAAACATTAGTTCTACAAGTTTTCAGAGTGAGAAAACAGAAAATTCGTAAATTACAAGCCAACGAAGACGTTGGCATAAGCAAATTGCATGGTGGCGAGTTTGTGGAGATAATATTTAATTGTTCGAGCTGTTCTTATCCATCAATTAAATTTTTTTTGATTAGAATAGTTGTCCATTAAAATGGCTTGGGCTTTTATTATTAATTAAAAACAACGTCCAAGGGTGGTACTGTCATATTTTGAATTTGTTAAAAAACAAAACGACGTTTCGGCCGTTTGGACCGAATCGTCCCGGCCCTCATCAGGTACAAAAATCTATGAGTAACAAAATTCTTTGCAATACAAATTTAAGTAAAATATAATAAACGCAAATTAAGTTACATGTATAACATACCTCTGACTCTTACGAAAGGGGTGTAAAATCGTAATGTAGTCAAAGTTTCAAGCTAAGTAGCTTTTATACCCTGCACATACACAAATGACATAGTACACGCACGTAATACAATCGAATAAGAATCGCAAGCAGTTCCTTGAGACGCACATAAACAGTTCATGTTTTCCTAATACTATGAATAAAAGGGGTCCTCGAATCATGTATATAAAGTTGGTCACCTTTCTTAATTGACATAACGAGAGACCTATAACAATCTTTCAATTTTTCTGTATCTTGTTGTCTATTAATATTATTATTAAAGTAATGTATATTTAACATTTCGGAAAAAAGGCGCTTTTTGTAATTTTGTTCTATGTCTAAAATTTTAATATTATCAAAATTAAAATTATGCGTAAATTCAATGCTATGTTGTGATAGTACCGATGTATTCTTTTTTTTCTCGATGTCTCTTTTGTGTTCTGTCATTCTTAACTTTAGAGCTCTCGATGTTTGACCACCATAACAGCAGTTGCAATTCGCTTGGAAAAGATGTAACTGAGCCACTCGATAAAAAAAATGTCGCTTACCACATACCATGTGCGAATGTAAACTGTATCATTAGCCTTACTGTCAGCGTGTGCGCGCCTTCTAATGACGATTCGATGGTGGCTGCCGAGAGGAAAATAAGTGCAGAAAAGTCTTGTCAACTGACCTTTTTGTTTTGTTAAGCACAGTCAGTGCTAATTATCTTAAATACGAACAAACAACATTTTGCAATTAACATTTCATTTCTTTAAGCCGGATATTAAAGACACAGTGGTGCATGGACAACTTCTAATCTACTATCCATGTGAATAAACGGTATTTTACAGTCGATACACTTCTTTGTTAATAAATTTGATGAATTCACAATATTTTAATAAATACAATAAAAATTATGCTTAAAAGTAAAGTAAATGCTCACAAAATTAATGACACAAATGTATTTCTCATCAATAAGAGAAGATATAAAATTTCTCATTTTTCGTGTAATTTTTAGCCATTGTAATATTATATAGTGAAAACACAAAATAGTATGCATTCTTATACTTTTTTTTCATTCAATTAATCAGACATTATTCAAAATTGACAACTAAAAAATTTTGGCACCTCTAATCTATAAAATAAAGGAGAAAAATCCACATCATGCTGTAGCACTTAAATTTGTTACTTGCAAATGCTGATTTTAAAATTCGACAAAATATAAGATTGTGTTAGTTGATGTGGATGGTTTTTTAAAAGAAACGATATAGATCGAAAAAAAGTCATTTTTATTCAAAAAAGGTGCAAAGCAAGATTGAGCAGTAAAATGATCTTTCTTTCAGTATTTTGAATTAATGCACCTAAAGTCCAACGGATAAATTTTTCAGGAAAACGTATTCCTTACGTCTAAAAATATTTTGCATACGTAGTATGTATGATTATAAGTCTGTGAAATGAAATGAACTTGGGTGTCGTAAAATATATTTTGCTACTTTGTAAATAACAAAAAAACTACAAAAATCACTGGTTTCTTAATAACGTTTTGAATAAATAATTCTGATCATAGACGCAGCAAATTTAAATAAATTTTAGATTCTGCTCTGTAGTATTACTCATTTTTTTAAATTGATTTTTTCTGTATGGGTCACACAAGACAAGTTAAATAAAAGTGCTTCATTGCAAAATAAAATATCTGGAAAAATTAAAATGGTGACGCTTCGAGAATTTTTTCATAAGAAAAGTTCCACTCTAACCTTATTTTTTAAATGTATACATATATATATTTCTGTACATTCTCCAGATGATTGTTTTTAATGAAAATTCCTGACGCTTCGTTTTGCAACACAATCAATTAAAATCTTCAGAAATTGAAATTCAACACTTACCGTTTTATGAAAAAAAAATTCACATAAGGATACGCTGACATTATTGCATTAGCAAAATTAACCGACATGACTTCTTAGGATAGTGGAACGAGATCAGTAATTTAGTATCAATAAAGACAAACAATACCAAACTTGAATTCTTGAAGTCGTGCACACTCGCAAAATTGTTATTGTCTTAGCTTCCTGTGATCCCACAGAAAGCTATAATTCATCGATTTGGGGTATCTTAGCTAAATGAAAAAAATATTTTACCATATTCTTATATACAAATGGTTTTCAAATCATAAAGTCGTTTATGAAAGTATACTGTACACACGAATATTCCTTTATTCAATAAAAAAATGTTTTGTGCAGGTAGCGATGTCATTCAGTATTACAATTATAACTAGGGAGGTTTAAACCATTGATCAATAAAATACATCTCTGTTCACGTAAGATATGTTGAATTATAAATTTAAAAAATCAGTAATATCGCATATAATATATTGTATACAAATCAAGATTATACGGTTCATAGTCTTATGTGTATCATGCTATTCTTTATTACCATACATAAATAAAAAAAATTATTTTGGCTTTTAAAAGCCAAACAGCTTGAAAAATTTGTTTTCAAAAATCAGATCGATGTCGGGATTTTCTACTAAAAAATTTCTGTGCCATTCCATTAAATTTTTTTTAGAAATCATAACACCAATACAATAAAAATACGATTTCTGAAGTTAAAAGTCAGCCTGGATACGATATATGCTATAACGTCTTGAAGCTGTAGAAAGTTTCAGAAACAGCTTTTTGAATAAACATTAGTTAATTTGCAAAAACTATGCAAGCAAACCAATGAAAAACAACCTTTGAAATCATTTATTTATTTAAAAGTGTCTGGTCTTATTTTATATGTAATTATAATACCTACGACTTATTTTATAGACGTATAATCAAAACTGATACCATGCTAGTGAAATCTAGTATTATTAGTATGGTAGAGTTAGCTAAAAATCGTAATAATATTTCGAAAATTCTGTCTAGCTCAAAAAAAAAGAGTAGTAGTCTCAATGCATTATAACAAATTGACACAGAATTTAACAAGTAGAAATGTCACCAAGACCCCTCAACAAAATGGTAAAAACGACTAAAACATGTTTTTCACATTTAGAAGAAATCCGAAGAATCGTATATAAGAAAGTGTTCAGAAAAAAAGATTTGCAATTTAAATACAAACAAAATAAGCCCCGAAGAATTAATAAACTCCAAGGGCTTACTGTTCAGTCTTTTATTTAGTTGACAACGTTTTGACTGCACTTAAGGCAGTCCTTTTCAAGTCTCTGAGTTAAAATAATTATAATGAAAATAAATATTACAACAGCTACCATAAACTACAAGTGTAAACAATTAAATAGAATAATTGAACTTACAAATTATGTAGAGCAACGCCCACTTAATATTAAATAATATCTATATCTGCTCTCATTCAACCGACTGGCTTTTAAGCTGTCTGAATATAATCTAAAGTAGGACTAGATACATGTAAGTAACGACACACATGAATATCGAAAGATTGTATACATGTATAAAACGGCACGAATTCAAACACACGATAAAACTCTATTTGTATTTTGTAAATATTTTAAACAATGTTTAATGTATTTTTAATTATTTTAAACAATGTTTGATATAATATTTAAGTACTGTACTTAAATTATTTGTGTCAGTAATCTTATTTACAGTATTTAACTTAGTGATGTCTACAATTTCTGATATTAAACGTCTGTAATAACAAATTTCTTGGTCGAGTACTTGTACTGAATCGAAGTTGAAAGTGTGGCCGTAATCTCTCATATGTGTATACACTACAGACGAATCTTTCTCGTTGATACAATCGCGTTCATGTTCTTTCGTTCGAGTATCAACAGTTCTACTAGTTTGTCCCACATAATGTTTATCACAATTTTTACACTTGAAACCATTAACGGAACACACTTTGTCGATGGTGTCAACGCTATCTTTTCCTAAATTATTTAAAAAATTAAATTGACAAACAGATCTGAAAATTACTTTTATATTGAACTTATTAAAACCTTTTCTAAAAATTTTATCACAGTCTTTTATGTATGGTAACACTACAAAATCTTTAGGTAAGAAATTCACATTATCACATTTGGTTTCGCCCGTAGATTGGAATTTAATTTTTTTCAAACGAACTTTTGTGTATTTAGCAATAAATTCTATCGGATAGTTGTTAGCCTGTAAAATAATAGAAACTTTTTTTAAATTTTGTTTGTGAAAAGAATCATCAGATAATTTAATGGCACGGTCAACCAAGGAAAAGACGACACCTATTTTTTGAGATACAAGTAAATGTGAAAAATAATTCAAATATGAGTTTGCGTGTGTATTTTCTTGAAACCAATTCGTTTTAATGTTACCTGAGCTATCCCAATGTAAAGTTGTATCTAGAAAGTTAATAGAATTATTCTTGGGTTCTTCTATTGTAAGATTAATGTGATCATCAAATGAGTTTAGAAGTTGTAAAATATCCTTGGTATTGTTTTTTGGAACACAAGCTATAATATCATCTACGTAAATTTTAAAATATGCAATTGGAATGGGGCTTGTAAAAAGTAAATCATTAATTGAATCGTGCATGACTAGTTCTGCCAATATAGGACTGCAAGGCGATCCCATGGCAGAACCAAAAATCTGTCTGTAATATTTATTGTTAAAGACAAAAAAATTATTATTTAGTATAAATTCAATGATCTCCAAGAATACAGTCAATGATAAATTAGTTTTAAGAGTTAAAATATGCCAACGTCTTTCTATTGCCGTTTTTTTGCAAATCGCAAAAAATTGCCATTTTGAGCGATTTTTTTGAAATTTAATAATTCTCATTCCATACAATGTTTAGAGCTAAAATTTTAACACAAGACATATGTCCTAGAACTTATCATAGACACGAAATTTAAGCTTAATTTGTTCTAAACTTTGTGCAAACCGCAGTAAAAACAGAAAAAAGGTCCTTTCGAAAAATGGCTGTAAAAAAGTTGTTAGCCGACATAAGTTCATTTTTCAAACATATTTCGCTTCATCTATATATACTCTATAACTACTTAAAACACCATTCATTTTGACCATCTAAAAGTATCTGGAAAATTGATTGCAAAGAAGCACTTTTTCGTTTTAAACGCGCTCGATCAAAACATGCATGTGAAAAAAGGGCGTGGCCTCCAGTAGTGGCCCACCTCGCGGCGAGCCGCTGATTCCACTATCTGCAGAGAAAAAAGCCGTTTTTTGCAATTGATGTTTAAAATACTTCTAAATCGTGAAAATAAATGGCATTTTAGGTACTTGTAGAATACATATGTACGAAAAGAAATGTGTTTAAAAAATATACTGGCCTAGTCGCCAGGGCTACCCACTCACCACCTATGTGTGGGAGTGAATTGCCGCACGCATTTCAAACCCTTTTTACTGATATCATACATGAATCCATGTGCACAGTGTAAGTATCTTCTGTGGAACAACTTGCCAGTTAAGCTGACACTCTCTGCACCAACGGTGCATCGGGTCCACTTGCCACTATGTAGCCTTTCCCTGGAGAGGACTCCATAATATTCCAGGACGTCCACTCCTCGCCGGTTAAGCCAGCGCTCTCTGCCAAAGTATCAGATCCAGGCTAATTAGCATCCCCAGAGAAGCCCCATGTTCCAGGGACCACTCCTCGCCGGTAAGACCGATGATCCGAGCCCGACGCCTGGCATCGGATCCACTAATCCCTACCTATTCATGCATTACGTACTCACGAAGTTTAACTATCGTGCGTGCTGAACTAAATTTTAGTTCAATACTGGTACAAGCAGTAAGTACTTTACGATGCAGGGATTCAGAGACCCAGTATCGGTGGCTGGACAGGGTGAGAAAGTGGGCCTGCCGTCGTCGTCATCATGCAACCGCAGCTCTACATTGGTGGGTGACTTGGCCTCTGTAGAGTGTAATGCCACAAGAAATGTCTCATACGTGTGTGACAAAAGTTTTGATGTATTTTGCTGCGTATGTGGCGAGTTTGAAGATTCTAAATACCAGAGGCCTCTTTCTAATAAATTAAAGTTGCTCTACAAAGAGTGCTACGATTTGGAAATTTCTAATCAGAATGATAACTGGATGCCACATACAGTTTGCGGTTCGTGTTATACGATGTTGACACGATGGAGTAAGACTAGAAAAAAAGAGATTTTGAGATTCACGAAGCCAATGTTATGGTCTGCCCATCATGCCGTGAAAAGTGTTATTTCTGTACGAAAAATACCACGGGTTTTACCACAGCTACGAAGACTAAAATTTTGTACACTAATGTTTCTTCAGTTGTGAGATCTGAAAAAATAGTAGCCTCAAACAAAACAACAGCTCCAGAAACTATGGATGTTGACCAATTTTGCGAAGAGGAAGCAATGCAAACTGATGAGTTTTTCGAAGAAGAACGTGAGGAAGATAACGAGGAAAACGACCACTCACCAGTCTCTAAAAAAAGTGCTCCTCAAACTTTCACCCAAGAAGAATTGAATGATTTGATACGAGATCTTGGTTTACCAAAAGATGGAGCTGAATACCTGGCAGCAGCACTGAAGAAGAAGGTGAAGGGATTAGTTGACGAGTTGAAACCAAATATTTACAAGGACAAAGAGTGGAGACTTTTTATTGATTTATCAAAACAAAGTCTCAAAGCAGTTCTGCTTCACAACGGAAATTCGTACGCTCCTATTCCAATAGCTCATTCCATAAAACTAAAAGAGACCTATGAGAATTTCCAGATAGTATTGGAGAAAATAGACTACGCGAAACATCAATGAAAAGTTTGCAGTGATCTCAAAGTTTCAATTTTAATGCTAGGTCAACAATCCGGATTCACAAAAAATCCCTGCATCTTACGTTTATGGGATAGCAGAGACTGGAAAAATCATTATATTCAAACAGACTGGCCAAAGAAAACTGAATTTCATCCAGGATCGAGGAACATCGTACGTGAACCATTGATTAAACCTTCCAAATTTTTGCTACCACCTCTTCACATCAAGCTGGGTCTCATGAAGCAATTCGTCAAAGCTCTCAACAAAGATGGTGATTGCTTTCAATATTTAGGTGAGAAGTTTCCCGCGATATGTGATGCAAAATTGAAGAAGGGTATTCTCGATGGTCCTCAAATTCGTTCACTATTTCATGATGACAATTTTGTTACAAAGATGAATAATATAAAAAAAGCAGCATGGCAAAGTTTTAAGAGCATATCTCAGAACTTTTTAGGGAATGAGAAGAGTGAGAGCTACCAGAATATAGTTGAAGAGTTGTTAGACAATTTCAAACAATTGGATTGTTCGATGAGTCTCAAATGACATTTTTTACATTCTCACCTTGACTATTTCCCAGAAAACCTTGGAGATTACAGCGAAGAGCAAGAAGAAAGATTCCATCAAGATATAAGTAAAATGGAAAATCGATATCAAGGAAGGTGGGATATCAACATGATGGCTGATTTCTGTTGGACGTTAAAGAGAGAAACAACTCAAGAGAGGAATAAGAGAAAGAGAAACCCGCTTCATAGGTCGTTTGAAGAGAAAAAAGTTTGCTACAAAAGGAAGAAAGTGTGAGAGCAATATAAATTAAAACATTTTTCACATGTGTAGACCTATTTTGCTTTATTTTATATCCATGATATTCAAACTCGACACTTGTTACTCCTTATATTGGCTGGTTTTTTCACATAACTTTTCGACGTACAAGAAGAACATATTTCGAAAAGATTTAAAAAAACTTGTTTTTAGTTTTTTAATGCTCACAAAAGCAATTTCCTTCTGTTTATACGATTTCCTCGCAATTTTGAAAATTTTGGAGCTAAACGAATCTCTAACCTCAACTCAGTAAAAAATGAAACATGAGAAGTGGACAAAATCTGCATGAAATTTTTTTTTATATTTAGAGAGAGCATAAAAATTCGATTTTTTCGGATTTGAGGGTGTACGGATCAAACGGACCTTGGATTCGGATTGAGCGCGTCAAAATTCATAAAGATAAGTGGATCTAGTCAAAAGTACAGTCCACTTTTTTTTTGTGCGCCGGTGTTATTAGCATTATTTTAATGCCAAAAAAACATCAGGTTTAAAAAAAATTGATCAGTATTTTATGCATCAAGAGCATATAATACTAATATTTAATGCGTAATGACGCGCCTTATTTGATTTAATCTACTTAATTATATTTATGCTTTTTAAATTTTTTGTTTTTTAAAATTTATTATTTAGAAAAAAA
>NW_019379884.1:102238-129694 GCF_000648655.2 Copidosoma floridanum | reverse complement strand
TAGAATTGTAGAAGAAAAAAATTCAAAGTTAAATAAAAATTATTGTGGGAAATTAAGATTAAAATTCGTTTAAAATTTAACTGTTTAGGAGTGTGAAGGGGAATAATAGGCTGAGGTGTGTAGGAGACTAGTGCAGCACGGTTGGAAGATAAAAGGCGAGGGAAAGTGTGTAGGAAACTGATGGTGAGGGCGACGAGATAAGGGGGGAAGTACAGTGAATTGGGAGGAATAGACTTTTGGTAAGTGACTTCTGTTTCATACAAATCTGTCGTTTTTAAAATTCCAGCCCCCTCCCCCCCCCAGTACGTGACATGAAGAACTTTCTTCTAAAAAATGTGTTTGTAAGTGTAAAAAGTCTTCTTAAAAGAGATAGTTTCAAAATCATCATCATTACTGTCATTATCACAGTTATCATTATCATCATCATGATTATTACTATCATCCTTATCATAATTATGAATATCATTATTATGGTAATGATGATAATTTTTAATTATTATCATCGCTAGTACAATGATCATCATTATCATTATTGTCATTATAATCAACATAATTATAATTATTCTCATATAGCCCTATCATTCCTCTCACAGATTGGTTTACGAAAATTCAATCTCATAGTAGTATTAGTTGCTGAGAATTTAAAAAATAGACGATTCAAAGTGCATTGTAGTTGTAAACTAGGTAATAAGATGTTTATTAACGTCTGGCATGTTCCTTTTCTAATTTTTTTTAAAGTTATTTGTGTATGTTTATATATCTGAAAACCTGTAAGTACTACTGACTTAAAAAAATTAAATGCTTTAATTTTTACATGCTATTACTATTCAAAAAAACACATACTACTCGAAAAAAGGTAAGAAGGATACAAATTCGGATGTAATTTAAAAAAAGTATATATATATGTATGTGAACCACCTGTGATTTTACCACTTTTAAGTCAATACCATGAACGTATTCAGCTGTTGTTATAACGTAATGGAAAGTTTGGATAGTTAACTGAGTTATGTACGAATTTGTTCGTTTTGCATCATTCAAGCAAATACATTGCAAGAAATCAAAAACAATTTATAAATTGAAGTGACAAGGTCATGTTTGACACACTACTTTTTTTACTTTAGATGTTCAAAGTAAGAAGTCAGTTATATATTTATGATAGGATTACAGCTATTAAAAAAATATTAACATTACACAAAAAGCTTATTAAAAATCACGGTGAAATTTTTAAAAGAAATTGAAAGAAAAATCTTACAGCAAAAAATTATAAAAATGTATTATACATCGCTAACATACATTCATTACCAAACAACAAAATGTATTTTGTACGTACAAACGATGGAGAAGGAGACAAAAAAAATTAATGCCTGCTACATGCAGCCCAATTATCGTATCAAACACTGAAATGTTTAAAAATTTTCACGTTTGTTAGTCTCAAGAAGGTATGCCAAACAATATACTTAATAACACATACTTTAATAAGTTAGCATAATTTGTAGATACAATGGTATACCCCTCGAGGTTTCCATTGCAATATCTGGGTTGAACTACTTACAAAAATTGTGAGTGTGATAAACATATTTTGATTCAGGCTTATATTAGTGTATATATCATATTAATCACTATAAAAAACCAAACAAAATTTGATTTTTTCGATTAAATTTATGAAGCATATATCAAATACGATCAATTCAGGTCTTACAAATGTTACTGTTTTAAATAATAAACTAAAAAACTTTCATGTTAAATTAGAGTATCAGAGGTTTGTTGCTCCACTAATATAAATTCTAAAAAAATTCTACTAACATAATGTATTTAAAGCATAACTTAGATTCTAGAAAATATTAACAAGCTATTTAATAACTTATTTAGCAGAAAATCATTTTTGGTGAAAAAAATTACATTCTACCAACATGATTATAATCATTTATTACAAAGAAATTAGTATTTTTATTGCTATATTATTCCAATGAATAATTACTTATGGCTGCAAGATCAAAGGTGTTAAAAAAACTCTTACAACCGCTTAAAACTAGTTGCAAATTATATTGGTCAGTACGTTATGGGTAAATCGTTTTTATTGTTGCTCTACTGTTTCTGCAATACCTAAAATACATTAAGGTGGATTATAAACGTCACAAAACAATAGCAGAATTAATTATTAAATACAAACAAAAAATTCTGATTTCTCGGTTTTTTCTAATTTGCAACTTCGTCGTTGATTATAACGCAACTTTTTCTTCGTAAATCGTAGATATTAAAGTAAGCTACAACTTTTTAGTTTGAAATTCTCCAGTACAACTTACAGTTTTTCCAATAGTTAATGAATGATACGAAAACAAGTTGAACTTTTGCGAATGATTTGTCAAAAACTAATGACGCTCGAATAAAAAGGTGTTACTCTTTTTTGTATATTTTGTGAAACACTTTGAATTGGTCAAAACACAAACCAAATATAAGCTGATCGTGGTGTGTTTTAGACAACTCCACTAGTCTTGTAATGAGTAGTCTCGTGCTCAACATCTCCTACTAAAAATTGTACAACGCCTACCATTTTTAAAAACTCTAGGAAATAATTTCATTCAATATATTAATAAGGTATCTAACTGTGTGGTAAGGTAAAGTATCCAGCCAATATTTTTATACTATTGATCTTGATGCACCCCAACTATTGTGTACTTGAGTGACATAAGTACATCTAATACCTCATAAGCACTACAGAATTTTTACAAAATTGTTGATGTACAACTTGGTTCTACCTTTAAGCTGATTTTTATCTTTTATTTTTTAGTACTTATGGCAGTTTAAATCTTCACATTACTAAGTATTTATTAATAGCTTTGGCTACGAAAAATTTATCTGTTATGTGATTGTAATTAGGTTGTCAGTGTTCTCTCTTTTAGTATTTTTATTAGTAATCTTGTTTTAAATCAAAGGTTCCTTTTTTTTATCACATTTTGTTAATACTTTATATTGCTATTTCAAAGTATACTTATGGTTTTTGTAGGCATAGCCAGTTACTGTGAAACACAATCACTATTCTTACTCGTGCTAGCTTCCAGTGTTATGTCTATCATATAATGATTATCCATACTCATCAAAATGCCGCTTCATTTGACTTTCTGTATTAAAGAGTTTTTTTATAGCTAATCACTCAGTTTCTAGTCTTACTATTACATTTACGATTATTACTTAGTTATTTATCTCATTAACTTATAAGCCTTAAAATTAAAACTTATTCTTATTTAAATATAGTTTAATAGGTTACAGTGGAATTTCTAGAAAATAGCGTGTAGAGAGATTTGTACGATGCGAAAGTGAGACGTATCATTTTCTCTTCCATATGCTGTCTTCTCATAAAAGGCCGTTCTAAATCATTATGTTTTAAATTATGTTCATTATGTATGATCTTTCAAGTGTCCGTTATGAATGATTTATTGACTCAAATATCAAGTACTGGAGTAAATAGTTACTATATGATTTGTAAGTCTACATTATCTTTCTATTGTAGATTTGTTGTAAATGTTTTCAAACAATCTGCTTTTCAGATTTAGCTCCCTGGATGAGTCTTGTTAACAGTTTTAGTCAATAATGGTCTAGCATCCTTACGTTATTTGTAGAAATTATAACTTAAGTATCAAATTGTGACAAAGCTGTTCCAGTACAAGTGACATTATTAAAGATGTACTAGAAACGGACGGTAAAGATCTATCGAAGTTTCACACTGTCTTTAGATCAACACAGTTAGAAATTAGTTCCAATAATATTAATTATGTTAGTAAATTTTACTACAGTACATTACCATTCAACCAACTTTGTCATAATTTAATGCTTTGGTTGTGTCTATGCACGTTATATAAGGTTGTTAGATCATTAGTGGATGGAACTGTTGATATGATTGTTTTTGAGAGCTTACTCTAAAAGTCAGAATTATCGTAAGTATTTATAACAAATCTTCAATAAAAAAAAAAATACGTTACCTCACGCATTGTTGTTTTTATCAACAAGTCATTTGTTATCTAGACTTGAAAAATCATTTTGTTTTAAATACTGTAGTATCATTAAATATAGTAGTAGTACCTTATGATCATATAATATTTTTACATGGTAGTAGTACACAAATGGCATACAGTAAATGATCGCGTACTCGTAAAATCAGCTTTGGACAAGTTTTGTTAGCCTCCCAGCTGAAAAAAAACTTAGTGAGTAACTGATGGTGCTTAGTAATAATGTCTGCCACTGGATGTTACCAGCTTGAGCATAATGTCCACACGAAAAAAAATAAACACAGTCTACCTTATATATTTTTTTATCTACGTAGTACAACTTGGTATGGAGATACTTTGCTGACCACTATATTGTATGGAGACAAACTGCCTGTATATCTAAGTACGTATTGAGTTAACGTAAACATGTGAAGATGACGGTGTTAATTTACATTTTTACTATTTACCCGTATGTCTTCTTAACCTATACAAAAAAGCACCCTTTGCAGAAGACATTTGACGGAAGTTCTTTGCTATGAACAAACAGACATTGTAGCTGAGCCTTGTAAAAAATAATTCATTGTCTTAATTAAGCCATCTGTAAATATGTTAACTGTAATATTCATTGAAAATAAAATTTTAAAAATAAAAAAAAATTGCCTCTCTTTATAGGTCAATTTAATTTGTAATTAGGTCTTTTAATATCATCAGAATCGATGTATGTTGTTAAGCAGATGGATTTTTCTCCTCTCAGTAAAAAATTATTAGCTTTTATTTTATATATAAATTATAGCTGTATTTACAGCTATAATCCGCTACAATAATTGCTATAATTGACTACAATGTAGCTATAATCATGTATAAACAATAACTATAAAAAGTAGCTGTTTACAGCTATAAATTTCTAGCGAATTTTGATTAACAGAACTTATTCAATAATTTTTTTTTTTGTAAGGTATATCAGTCTTAAAAGGTGATATTATCTGTATAATAACACTAAAAGTGGGGGGTTCAAGTATTTTGAAACAATAAACGAAGAAACAAAAAAATGTTACTGTTTAAGTTTCTTTCGTTTATTGTTAAAAAATACTTGAATCCCCCACTTTTAGTGTTATTATACGGAACGGATAACATCATTTTATTGGGCTGATGTACCTTACAAATAAAAAGATTATTGAATAAATTCTGTTAATTAAAATTCGCTAGAAATTTATAGCTGTTAACAGCTACTTTTTATAGTTGTTATTTGTACATGATTATAGCTAATTTTTAGTCAATTATAGCTATCATTTTAGCTGATTATATCTGTAAATACAGCTATAATTTGTAGTTAAAATGATAGCTAATAATTTTTGACTGAGCTATCATACATTGATTATGAATACTGACTCTAAAATAACTTGTAAGGAAGAAAAGTTATCTCTATTATATGTTAAAAAAGCTAAAATAAAAGTAACAGTTAATATTAGGGTATTTCCTCTGTGCACATTGTGGAAAAAATTTGTACTTTGATATCAAACTCCCTTTAAAATTTGCGTATTAGCTTGACATTAGCGCTAATAGCATAGGTTTGGTATTAAGATGCATTGTTGATAGAACAACAACAATCTCTATGAAGTAAGCTTGGACGTGAATATCTTATATTTTCTAAATACAGATTGAACGTATTTGGAACGACACAAGATTTGGTGTGACATTAGTTATATGCACCAGTTCAGGTCAAGACGAGTACACAACCAGTCATCGTTTTTGCATGACAAAGAATCTACTACGAGCAACTTAAGCTTTAACCTGAAAACCATTTTTGTGAACTTATTACTTTTAGAATAAACGGTAATCTGATACATGCAAGATACAAGATTATAACACCAAATCAAAGCAACTTTCACTACATTAGTTGAACCATTTACTAAAGATATTTCTCAAATCAATTTGTCGAAGATAATGTAATTCTCAATTAACCTACTGCTACTAAAGAGGAGAGATAAATAAAATAACTTTAGTGAGAATAGTAGGTCTAGATGTAAATACAACAGTGACATATATACCTATTGTACGCAGGCCTGGACACGTCATTTGCGCAATGGCAAGTTTCGGTGCACACCACAGTATAGCATGCGTAATGGCCAATTTTAAAGGAACTTCAAACAAGGAGGTACTATCCTTCTGCTTTAGATTAGGTACAGAGGTAAAATAAGATATAAAAAGACAATGGATTTGTGATTTCACTTTAATTTAGCTGGTCTAAGAAGGTCGTATGTGCATTAATGAACTTCTAGGCATGATTGCCAATTGATAGATATTTTTCTCTGTAAAGTCCTCCGCAAGTCCCCACAAAATCTACCGCAAGTCCTTCAAAAGACCTCTGTAAGTCCCCAAAAGTTTTCCAAAAGGTATTAATAAGTTCCTTAGGTGTCCCTCACAAGTTATTTGGCATTCTGAACAGATCCTCTAGAAGTCTTCCGCAAGTCCTCCATGAGTTCTCCTCAGGTCTCCTAGATGTTGTTTACAAGTCCCCTAAAAATGCTTTGTAAATTATCTTTAAGTCTATCAGAAGTCCTAATTGAGCCCTTCGTAAGTCCCTCAAAAATTCTCGACAAGCTTACGTAAGGTCCTGTGTGAAATTTGAATCAATCCTTCAAATGCCCTGTGCAAGCCCCTCAGAAGTCCTCAGGAAAACTCTTACAGTCATCTATTAGTCCACTTAAAATCCCTTATAAATCTTTCAGATGTTCTTCTCAAGTCTATCTGAAATTGTCCAGAAATTCTAAATAGGGCCCCTATAAATTCTTCTTAAGGTTTACTGGGTTCCCCTAAAAATCCCTTACAAGATTCTTAGAAATCCTCTATAAGTTCTCTTGAAATCAGAAATCATTTTTCTGAAGTTCTTGATAAAATATTTGTGAGCGTACACTGATTATGAGTATCCTATTGGAATGTATTGAGAAAAAAACAAGAGGTAGGTATATTTATTTGAACTTAATAAAAGTACAAATGTTGTAGATTTTAATGGATGGAAAGTTTAAGAAATCGATTAACTAAATATTAAATTAATGATATTATTTTAATAAAATGTAAGTATTGGTCAACGTTCACTTAAGGACCAAATAAATATGTAGATACACATTTACTGAAATAGCGACGTTTCACTGGTCAAAATTGCTCACCTCGTCAAGCTAATTTTTATCAACTAAACATACTAAAATCATTATACAAAAGTATAAATACATGAAAATATTTAAAAAAAACATCCAAATTTAGGGAATAATAGTTATTAAAAGATTTACGCAGTATGCATGTTTAAGTGGAAAAACACTCGTGTCGATAATATCGTGTATGTAACATTGGGTGAATTATAAGGATCTGAGCTTTCAGTAAGGTCGCGTGCCTCATATATGGGTTCCGGTCAATGATTTAAACATTTATTATTATGTATTACAATTCACTACAATGGTAAATAAATTGTACTCAGCGAATGAACGTCCTCTTTTCCATTAAGTATATTAATCGTTAGATTAATGTATGCCATTTTAAGTGTTACTCTTTTTTCAATATTTGACTCTTTGTCACAAATTTTAATTGGATTCTAATCGAAATTATAGAAATAATTAAGAACATGGTCAGAAATCACTGAATCCTTTTTAATACATTTTCTTGTGTTCTCTAACGCGATGTGTGAGCGCTCTTTATGTTTCTTCTACATCCTCGAACCGGCAGTCACCGCAAGAGAATTCATATACGACCTCAGTATTATGAAAAACTTTTATTTTTTCTCTACCTAATTGTATGAATTTATTTAGAAGTTTTTCTATTGACGGAGAAACTAAAATGTTTTGTGGCTTGAAACTTTTTTTAACTTAGTTAAGAAAATTATTGTTTACAAAAGGGTATGATACGGTAAGTTTTTAGGTCATGTTAGTGTACTGAGATAATTTATTCAACTTAGACATTTTTTATACAAAGGAAATTCTAAATTTCATGTATTTGTAGGTAAAAAAAAAAAATTAGTTAATCATTCTCAAGCAGTGACTGTCTGTCAATATAAATAAGGCACAAGAGCTCACTATATGCTCAGACATTTTTTCTTTTGTCCACTGTTATGCACACGATATTATCGACAAGAGTGTTTTTCCGCTCAAATATGTATGTTGCATCTATCTTGTAACAACCATTATTCTCTATATATATAAGTATTTCTTATATATATTTGTATGTATTAATACTTTGAAAAATTTTTATGGTGCTTTAATTAAATAATTAAAAATAGCCTAATGAGGCTGGAATCATGACCAGTACAACGTTGCTATTTCAATAAATTTGTGTCCACATACTTATTCGGTCCTCAAGTGACCGTTAGTCAATCCTCACATCTTATTGAATTATAGAGGACGATTATAACTCACTTGTTTAATTGTTATTCAATTTAATATTGATTAAGATAGAAAAGCGTGTCACGATTAAAACTTTTTACGGTACTTAATGAATTTGTCAACATAATTAATGAAGTAATAACTATGATTAATAAGCAATTTAGTGATTCAAGAAGAAAGTCAAAATTAGTTATAAAAATATCACTATGCATGGTAGAAGAATATGCGTCAGTTCACGTACGTGTTACTCTCTCGACGACTAAAGACAAATTGCCAACTGTAGAAATTACTTACATATACTTAGTAAGCCACTGCTTACTTTGCATGAGATTAACTACCTATTGAAACTCGGCAGCCAATAATAGGTTGAAAAAAAAGATAATATTAGCTTGCACTTAATTCGACCTATTTATTTTAATTCCAAAAATTCCCTCATTGTTGCTTGAACGGCTAGAAAAGCAATAATCTTATGAAAAAAACGAGTAGTAAAGTTTACAGGGATCATAAATTAACCCAATTGAATTATGTACGCATCAAAATTATTTGAAACATAACTAGTTTTGTTTATTTTCCCTATTACATCATGAATTTTCATCAAGCAAACGCCAATTCAATTGAGAATTCAAGTTTTTCCATACAAACTACAAACAATCATGTAATCAACAATTACTCTGCTGGCATCTATTTTAGTGGCTAGTGAACCCCCCGTCTTGACTATGCCCGAAATTTACTGATTAGAGCACCGTAGTGCAGAATCCATGCAGTTTTAGACAAATAATAAACTGTACTAAAGTTTAAAAAATATAGTAATACTGAAAATTAATATGCGTTCTTCAGCCATAAAATAGTAGTTAAAATTTCTAAAGGGACGTTGATTTGCACTTTCTCATGTTATAAGTTAAAAGCGCTTTTTGTAAAATTGCAAAAATTTAAAACTGACAAAAAATATATGTTATGAATTTTTTTCTTAAGTAACAATGCTTTACCACCAGAGGAACAAAGTCCTGGAGCCTCAACTCTTGCCACAATTAATACAAATATACATTATTTCATCTGTTGGAATAGCTGAAAGATTTGAGTAATGAATGTCAGGGATATAAAGGAAAGCTAATCTATCACTTAATAAATTCTTTATTCGTCGATTTTGACGCGGTTGTTTCGATCTCGATGAATGTTCTGCGTCAGTTTTTTGACGCCTAAAACTGTTTACGTTTAAAGCATTTGAAGTTTTCTTTCCAATTTACCCTCTTGCAACTATTAGCATTGTTGAAGATTCATGAGCCCTAAGGACTGTTGTTTGTCAACTTTGTTAAGTTATAATATATTTGTTGGCAAGGTAATTGAACGATTGTCCTTAAAAACATCAGTGAAATAAACTCTTTCTTGATTGAAGTTTTCAGCAAGCATCATTGTCTGAATACCTCAAGGTGGTATTCTCTGTCCTGCTGTGGTAGAACGAGACTGATAGAAAAACCACAACGCTCTGAAGCGTTGGAGCTAGTTGTAGTGCTCTTTTCCAACGTCTCCTGGTATCACGAAAAAGACGTTGGTGTCTAAAGCACCTTTTTTTTTTGTAGAACTCAGTCGTTCTTGTGATACAAGGTAGGAAGATTGGTTTGTAACGCTTGCCAGTAGGAGACCGTGTCCGTTTTCTTAAGTTCCTTTTTTTTTCAGTATAGTTTCACTGTTAGGTTTACTCATTGCAGACTTCGAAGACGATAGATAATTTCTGGTAGAATGCTTATAGTCAAGAAGGTAATGCATGGTAGCTGGCGGCGTCCAGGGTTCCCAACCTCGTGGCGAACAAATTTGCTCGTGACATCTGCCAGTAAATGACTGATTTGATTTCATAGTGGCTGGCTTAATATAGTTTTTTAGAGGTCGAATCGTTATCAGAAGTAGAATATATTTGTTCTCAAGGTAGTTTGACGTTAGATGGCTTTAAAAAAAAGCATGAGATTGATGTTAAATTAGGAAAAGTAAAATCTTATGATGGCCCTGAAACAGCCAGTAGTGATACTTACAGTCATTCCTTATTATGATTCTCAATAAGCCAGATTGATAGCTTGACTCTTACCCTCGGAGTCCCTACGTACAAAAGGTACGCCACTGGCAGAAGAGTATCTTGTCGTCAGGTAGTTCTCTGGATAACCAACCACTCACCGTTGGTCAGGGAAGAGAGCCCGGAGAATACCTTCTCTGTGGGTATTGGGACAAACCAGTGAGAAGGAGGCTGATGAAATTTCCAACTACTGTGGCTGCCTGAACTCCTTAGAGTTGTTTTTCCTGACTAACTGTCAGAGCAAAAGGTATTCTGGTAGCACCAGATCAGTTGGAAGAACGTTCACAAAACTCTAAAGTGTTAAAGCATATAGTTCTCTGACTGGACGTCTCCTGGTATTACATCCAAGACGTTGACGTTCATAATGCCTACTTTTTCGTGGCTTTTGCTAATCTTGGTGGTTCAGGGTAGAATTTGGAGTTGCTTGTTCATTGAAGAAGAGTGGCGTTGGTAGCCGAGATACCCAGCTGTACGACTAACAACTCTGTTCCTAATGTACTGCTGGTCGACGACTATGGTAATCGATCATTTTCTGTATGATATTATAACCATATCCACTTGCTTCGATTGTAGGTGACTTTGATTTTACTGTGACGCTACCTAAAGGATCCTACAGAACTAAACTTTAAGTGGAGAACTAAACCAAACTTTAAGCTTATTTTTGTTGTTGTTATTTATTTTTTAAAGTAAAAACTATACAAAAACTACCTAGGTATGTGAAGAATCAGTATGCAAACTTTCAGCAAAATCGGTAGAGTAGTTTCGTGGTTAGCGATTACAATAATTTTCGGGACTTGGCTTTATGTATTAGTTAAACTACATTAGATTTATGAGAAGCTTAAATTATGGGTGTACTCAACAAATTACTTTAATTCAGCGTCCACCTCAGATCTCATATTCTAGCTAGTGATTATATTTTGCATATAACTGTTAAAAATACTATGTTGACTGTAATAGTAGACGGTTATAGTTGGATAGGTTAAAAAATAGTATTCCTTTGTTAAACAAATGGACATAAGATTGGTTCTCTTCTAATAAAATTTTACTATATTTTCTATATCTTCCTTATGGTAAAGTAATCATTTAAATATATCTAGAAAATTCTTTTGATTAGAGCATTTACCTAAAAATCGAGTTCTAGCTACTATAAGATTTTACCATACTAAAAACTAGTATGTTGTCGATCGATGTTCTAGGATGCATTATTTGGAAAAAAACCTTTGAGACACTTAACAAAATTGCTCGTGACTAAATAACAGACATTTTTATTTTTGTGATACAATTAAACCGTAAAATAGACATGCTTAGCAGCAAATAGAGTAGACTCTAGCTTCTTATTGTGATATTCGTGATATTTATAGAAGTAATCATCTAAAACTTTTAGTAATTTTAAGACATTTTATTTTAAAAAATTCGCCACTTATTTATTAAAATTCTTAAAACATAAACTAATTGTGTGATGCAGTTTAACCTTAACATCATGAACGGATTTTGTTTCAATTTTTTTAGGTACAAAAACTATTATCACACAACTAATACTACTTGAATTGGCCTTAAGATTATTAATGGTGCATTGGTCTCCAAAGAGGAAAAGTATGGCATTCTCTTCCGATGCCACACGCCAGGGAATAGCATGTATGGTAGAATTAGCTAAAAATCATAACGATATCCCAAAAATTCTGTCTATTTCGAAGAAAAATATTGTAGTAGCTTCAATGTATTAAAACAAATTGGCACAAAATTTTACCAGTAAAAATGTTAGCAAGAGCCCCAAAAAAATAAGGAGAATGGCCAAAACATTTTTTTCGCGTCTAGAAGTGAGCCAAAGAACCGTAAAAAAAAAAGTTTTTTTGAGCCATTTTTTCGAAATTCAATAACTCACATTATATACAATATTTAAAGCTGAAATTTGAACACAAGACAAGTATTATAGCCCTTATTATACACACGAAATTTCAGCAAAATCGGTTCTAAACTTTTCGTGAACCACAGCAAAAACCGAAAAAAGGTCCTCTCGAACAATGGCCATAAAAAAGTTGTTAGCCAACATAGGTACATTTTTCAAACATATTTTTCTTTGTATATATTTTTATACAAGTACCTAAAATGCCATTCATTAAAAAAAATTAAAAGTATTTAAAAAATTGATTACAAAAAAGCACCTTACTTTTTTAATGCGCTTGATCAAAACATGCATGCGAAAAGTTGGCGTAATCTCCAGCAGCGGCTAGTCGAGCTGCCGATTCCACTGACCGTAGATCAGAACATCGTTTTTTGCAATCATTTTTAAAGATACTTTTAATTGGTCAAAATGAATAACATTTTAAGTAGTTGTAATGTAAATATAGACCAAGCGAAATTTGTTTGAAAAATGTACTTATGTTCACTAACAACTTTTTTATGGCCATTTTTCGACTGGACCGTTTTGCGATTTCTGCTGTGGTTAGCGAAAGGATAAGAATTGATTAGGTTGAAATTTCGCGTGTATAATAAGGGCTATGATATATGTCTTGTATTAAAATTTCAGCTCTAAATATTGTGTAGAATGTGAGTTATTGAATTTCGGAAAAATGGCTCAAAATGGTAGTTTTTTTGCGATTTGCAAAAAAACGGCTGAACCGATTTGATCCAAACGTGGCTTATTTTGTTCGTGTTAAGATTGCAAATCTTCTTCACACAACACTTTCTTATGAACAATTCTTTGGTTTTCTTCTAGTCGTAAAAAACATGTTTAGGCTATTTTTTTAAGGGGTCTTGGTGACATTTCTACTTGTAAAATTCTGTGTTAATTTGTTATAATACATTAAGACTACTACTTTTTTTTTGAGCTTGTCAGAATTTTCTTGGCCGAAAAACTAATTTTACCATACTAGCTTTTCTACCGTGGAACATATAAGATTTTTCACTATGCCCGACTGAAGGTTCGTTTAGTATTATATTACGAATGAACTCAGCCAGATGCTAAAGGTTCGTTATTTACAAAAAGGTCTTTCGGTACTGAAGGCTAAGACCATTATTTATGCTACACCAACGCAAGTAAGAGAAAATGACAGTGCATAGGTGCACCCAAAACCGTGAGAGTTACACAGTATATTTTATGATACCTTAATGGGTAGCTACACATTTTCTCTGAAAGTAGTATGGTGACAGTTGCTTATTTTTTTAAGAATTTAAAATGAAGAGTGAAAGTTCTCTAAAAGCCTCAGCAATTAGATGGAAGGGGCCTGCGAAGACATAACCTAGACACTGAAATCTACTGTACATAAAGCATCAAATAATTTCACTGGTATTTGCACTCTGCTGAATTTTTTAGGTAAGTAGTTATTGCACTTGCCAGAGTAAAGTGTCTCTGGTTAAAAGGTTTAACTCCAAGACGTAACTCCGAGACGAAGCATCCAGTATCTCGTGTATCTGCTTGTACCTTTTACCTTGAAATACTATATAGACGGTTGCACGGTTTTTAAGGGTATTATACACTGCCTCTTTTAGATACTGCTTAGATTTCTCATACTTCATATTTACTTCTTACTTCTTATTCGTACTATATAAATAGAGTCTGAACAGTTAAATATAACAGAACTCTTTAAAGCAGAAAGACAGTACTTCCTAGTTTGAAGTTGCTTTAAAATTTTTCATTGCACAGTTCCATGCAGTAGTGTGCACTGAAACTTGTCATTGCACAAATGACGTGTCTGAGCTTCCATAAAACACCTATACTTGTCGCCATTGTATTTAAATCTGGATCTGCTACTCTCGCATCTGTTTTATACATCTCACACCCTTATCTGCACTTGGTTAATTAAGAATTACATCATTTTCTACAAGTTGATTTAAGAAATATCTTTAGTAAATGTTTCAATTAATGTAGTAAAAGTGACTTTGATTTGGTGTTATAATCATGTGTCTCGCAATTATCAGATTACCTTTGATATTGAAAAAACTAAGTTAACAAATCAACTTTTACATTAAAGCTTACTTTGATCGAAATATAATTACCTTTATGTCCACGGTAACCAATAACCCTTATGCCAGGTAAGTACAGCTGATTTCATTTGGTCTTTAGGATTTTCAGGGTCAATGTAACAAATATTTGTCGTAAAAATTTTTCTCGCTGGTTTTTTGCCGATTATTAATCTGACATCCTGTTTTTGTAGTTTTGAATAACGTGCCAAATCTGATGACCTAAATTTTCATACTTGTAATTTTATTTTATTCTAAAAACTAGGATCATGAAAATAAATTAAATACAGCAGTCACTCGAATTACTTATATAAAACAAAAAAACATTTCAGTGTTGTATTTTAAGTAACTAAGCTAAGGTATGGCAATTGTAAAATGTACTACGTATTTAAATAGCTATATTTATATTCTACTTTGTATGAAATAACTTATAAGATTTGTGAACAGCTTTAATATCTTTACTTTGCTAAGTTATTGACAAAAACCACATATTAATTAAACTTGTAACGTTCAAATTGTAACGTTCAAAATTTTATACGTAACTGCATACTCCTTTCACTTGCCCCTGCAACATCAATTTTTTTTAGTCATCTCTGAATGACGCATTTAAAATAAGTTCTATCAAATAACGTTTATAATTACACTTTGAAAGCTTTTAATTGTCATTCCTATTGAAAGCATCTTGAATTTTAATTTTTTCGGACAATCGAGCTTTCATCATCCAATTCTGTAAAAGATAAGCTTTTTAGAGGTTATGCTGTGAAAATATTTGTAATTCGTTATTTATCTCCTATGTTTTTGCAGAAAAATGTCATGAAAATATTTATATAGTAATTGCAAAATAATGCGTTATTCACAGACTACTGTACATGCTAGGCAAATCGGGATAGTCTCAACCAACTCCAAAAACTCGAGTACCCCAAGACTGCGTAGTAAGCATCTGGAAACTTAACATGCTTAAACATCCATGGTCAATAAAAATGGACTATACGCTCAAATCCACTAAAAACCCAAGTACGTTGGCATAATAAACCAATGACTACTTTTAACTGTTATATGTTTGTTAAACCTAATTTTCAATAAGCATTTGTTAAACATTATAAAAATTGACTATTGCTGGTTTTAATATAAGTCTATAAGAATATAATCTTTTCCGACCTCGGGCGTTTTTAACGGTCGGGTGTGCCCTTGGTAGGAAAAATAGGATTCGCCACATAAGTGCCATCGCTTCGTGACTACCTTATGTTTCTCGGGCCCTGCTTCGCAAGACCTTTGGGCCACAAAAAAGCCCCGAAGACAATGGCACTTATAAAACAAGAACTACCATTACATACTGTGCATAATAGAGGTAGACAATCTTTTTTATACCAATTTGGTGCTTAAAAGTCTTATGTATTTCTAAGTTGTTGTCTTAGTAACTCGTTTTAACACTTAGACAAAAATAAATAAATAAACAGCGAATAAATCGTTTTTAATACACATCAAGTATCTTAATAATTCATTACTGCAGTTCCAAAAACTATAGTTAATAATTTAGCTATGAAAGTTATAAATATTTAAGACCATACCAGTGATATGACACTAAATGTACATGAAGCCAGAGTTTTTAAGCCTATTGATTATCTTCCAAGCATAAGTAGGTAGTCAATGAAGTACTATGGAATAATTAATACTTTTATGCTTAAAAATAAATAGCAATATTGGTATTCATTTTTAATTTCTTTAACGACTTATTTTTTAGCAAAACCTTAATGATCAGCCTTTCAGTAAATCAACTATCTCTAGAAAAAAACCTTACCACAATGGTTTGATAAATATTAAAGCAATTGATTTTTTAGGAATAGAACACTTGAAATTTAATACATTTAATAATTTTAAAAAAAGGTCTATCGGATTGCTTCATTAGTGGATAATTGCGTCAGATGATGGTAAATTGATATATTATTAAATATTGTAGACAGAAGTACACAATTTACGTTGCAATAGTGTTGCAATTGTGTCTTGAGATTAAGTGCTTGAGATTTTATAAATTTATTTGTTAAAGAAGCAGTAGAGAGTATTGGCTCACTGGAAATTCATTGTTTAGTTGAAAAATTACTTAATAGTGCAGACAGTAAATCGTATGAGATTCATCAGAATTAAGCACATGGGATATTTTTTTCATTTCTTCAAGAAGTGGATAAGATTACTGGCTCACTCTAAATGAATTGATTAATCAATCAACTGAAAAACAGTACAGACAATAGAGCATATAGAGTGATTGAGGATTAAGCGCTCGAAAATTTATTTGTTTATTTACGAGAGAAGAGAAAGAGTTTTTATCTCACTATCGATCAATTCATTAACTACACAACTTATAAAAAGTTCAGACAGTTAAGCGTATAGCATATATATTAGAAATTAGGCACTTGAAATTTCATTTATTTATTTAATTGAAAAGCTTCACACAAAAATGATTTTATGTATTTATTTATCAATGATGTTGTCTTGTACTAGCTTACTGGCAATTCATTAAATGTTTGACAGATAATTAAATAACTTTGACTGTATAAAGTAGAGGGTTATTAGAGATAAAACACTTGAAATTGTATAATATTTATTTATTAAAGATGCAGTAAAGAGTACTGGCTCACTGGCAATTCATTAGTTATTAAATTAATTATTTAATAGTACAGGCAGTCAACCGTATAAGGTTTAACAGGATTGAGCGCTTAAGATAATTATTTATTAATTTATGTAAGAAACGATGGAGAGTACTTGCTCACTGTCGATTTCATGATCAAATAGTTATCTAATAAACAGTGTAGACACTACAGCTTGTAGGATTTTTTGAAATTAAGCACTTGGAATTTCATTAATTAATTCATTAGAGAAGCGGTAGAAAGTATTGGCTCGCTAGCAGTTCATTAGTTAGTTAATAGTGTATTAACTGGTACTGACAGTAAAGCGTATAAGGTATGTAGGGATTAAGCGCTTGGAATGTTTATTTATTTGTTCTTTAAAGAAACAGTAGAAAGTACTGGCTCATAGTCGATCAATTGATAAATTAATTAACTTATAGACAGTACAGACTGTAGAGCGTATAGGATTACTGGAGACGAGGCAATTAAGGTTTTATTTATTTATGTTATAAGTGGCTTTGTACTGGCTCGCTGGTAATTTATTAGTTAGTTAATTCATTGCTAAATAATTTATAAAGCAGAACTTATAGGGTTATAAGGGATTGAGCGCTAAGAATTTCATTTATTTATTTACTACAGTATCAGTTAAGCATACTGGCTCACTGGCAGTGGAATAAATCATTAATGAAATAACAATACAGGCAGTAGAGCGTATTAGATTTATGGAGATCAACTGCTTAAAGTATTGGTAAAACAATGATTAGTAGTCAGGAATATTTAAATACTGTGAATTAATTTTGGAACGCACTGGATTATTACGTTAAAGAACTTAGGTTTTTGTGGATTTGGGCATTTAGTCTGTTTCTGTGACCTGCAGAAAATTTACGCATGTCTAGTTTCCAGATAACATATTTTTTAACAGTAGAAACTTTAGTTAGCTAATTATTTACAGTGTCATGTAGTGGAAGCTTGATTGGATAGAAAAAAAAAAGTTCAAGGGGCTTCGAATAGGGGAACAAATTGAAAGCTTTAAAGCATGTTTATAAGTATAATTTTAAAAAAAGATTACCATTATGGTAAGTCAATAAAATTTGATGAGTTAAAATAAGCTTGCATAAGTCATTTGGAAGTAATTAAAAAAATACGTGAAGTTGCAAAAGCAAATTGACTACAGTATCTTGGTCAGCAGGTTAGGTGGTCCTGAAATAACAGCTTTCACTGTATTCTGAAAGTGACAGAAGATCTGGAAATACATAAAAAAACATTTCGAACATTACTATGATAAAACTATATTTTTCTAGCACAGCTACATCAGAGTATAAGTAATGTCTGAATTTCCAAAAAAATTTAGCATAGGAAAAGATATTAAAGCTGTTCAAAGATAATATAAGTAATTTTATGTAACTGTAGTATAAGTAAAGCTAAGTAAATATGTAGTACATTTTACAATTGTTGTGTCGTATTTGTCTAAGTTTTTCAATAAGAACACTAAATTGATTTTTCTATTATGTTAGTAATTAAATGCAGTGATTAAAAAATTTTCCTCTTGATCCTAGCTTTTAAAGTACAATAGAATTGCAAGAATAAAAACTTAAGTCATCAGATGTCACACGCAATTGAAAATTACAAAAACAGGCGGTCCGAATATCAAGCAACAATCTTTGAAAAACTGTAAGAAAAAATTTTACGACAAACTTTTTTTGTGTTGGTTGTCATATTATATAAAGAATTTTTAATTTTACATTTTTAGTAGTAGATTTGTTGCAAACACCCTGTTGCAAACATCCTGACACCTTATCACAAAACTCTTCCGTACGTTACCTTTGTCGTCCCTACACAATGAATTTCTATTATCCAAGAGGTCTGACACAGGTGTCTGGCAAAATACTTCTGAAAGGAAACTAGACAGGGCACAATGGGGCACTGGCTAGGAATGAACACTGAGCACTTGTAGACTCTTACAGCACATTAGTGCTATTCATTCACCCTCACACACTTTCAGTACTCCAACTCTTGTTTCCTCTCTCTTACTTACCTACCTACCTACCTACCTACCTACCTACCTACACACACTCACACACACACACACACACACACACACAAATATATATACTGGTGGGGCTAACGCCCTCCTGTGCGCTCCGTGCGCCTGTCCCCCAAAAGAAATAAGAGACCAATAATGTTAATATTTCGTCGAATTTTTAAACTATAGGATTAATTAGTTATAAGTAACAAAATTATGATACATTTGAGGAATCTAGTATTATCGCGTTCCCATATCAATTCCAGAAATTTTAGTTTGGTTTTTAATTTTGAAGAATATACAAGGTAATAAAATTAGAGAAAAATGTAAAGATCATTTTAGGAAAGACTTTATCAATGATAAACATAATCGTGCTTGTTGCGTGTGAACACAGCCGATCCCACATGGATTGCCTGGTTCAAATTCAAAATGAATGATATATAGATATAGGGGGGCTTCTACTGTGTAGACGGTTGGTTTAAATTAAAATAAAAAAAGAACACAAAAAACAAATAGTGATCAAAAAATAAATATCATGAAAGGGAGAGTAAGGTTTAAACAATTAAGAACCACTAATTAATGGGAAAAAGCCTATGGCATAGAAAACCCAGATTTATTAAAAAACAAATCAGAATCAATACAATTGAAGAAAAACAGTGAAACTAATTATACCATTAACAATGGGAACAATAATAAACTTGTGTTGTGTTGGTATGTGTATGTGTGAGGATGTGCGGAAGGACCTGGTGGTAACGACTCCCGGTGTGTGAATTCAAGGCGAATGAAAGAGGAGTGATCTCCTCTGCGAACCGGCGGGCCGTGCACGGTCGCACGAGTCAACGCAAGGTTGGTGAAAGCGGGCCGACGTCCGAAAGTCGAGGTTAACTACCACCTGCGGCAGCTCAGTAGTGACGTTTAGTGAGTAGAGTGTTCGTGTGAGGACCCTAATTCCGGAACGAGAAACGAGATTTAACGGATAAGACGTGGCGTGATGACAGCGGGATGACGATATGCACTGGTTATGGTGTAATAGACGTGTTATTGTGTAATAGACGTATGATTGGTGCAGGTAATGGTGTGATTGAATGCAGATGGATGAAGAGAATTTAACCACGAGGATGATGGAGGGGCAAGGTCGTGTAAGATGAGATGTGGATGATGATGAGAGTCGTGGACGTGAGGCGACTAAAGGTCGATTCTACACGAGGATGCGCGAGGAAGATAGATATGGAATGAACAAGGAGGCGATGTGACAGGCGTATACGTGCGTAGGGTAAGGAGAACAAGCCCGAATGATTGTGATGATTATGACCTTGAATACAGGAAGGAAGGATAGCGTTAGTGAGATGAAAGAGTTAAGGTGGCGGTGAGGACAAGCAAGAGATCGATGGATGAACGATGATCAAATGAGAATGGAGGCTGTAGAGGCACATAACTAGAACGACGTGTGCTTAATCAGATATGATGAAGAAGTAAGTCATGAAAGAATGAGATATAGGTCGAGTTAATGAACGAAAGATGAAGATGAAATAAAACTAAATGAATTATGATAAAAGACTTAGCGTCTCGATGTCGATCTCCTGAGTCCTGGGGCTCGATGACAGCGGCAAAATCTCCTGCTTACGGTGCAGACTGCAAACGATGAAAACACTAAGCGTAAAGATGCTTCCAATTCGGCAGGCCAAGCAAGAGAGAGCGTGCAAGCGAAGCGTAACTGCCAAGTCCTAAAGCCTCCCCCTCCCCCGATCCCGCGCCGATGGGAGATGAGCCAATCGGCGACGGAGGCGGGCGCGCGCAAGGCTCCAGGGGAAAATGAGGTGCGTGTGACTCTGAAATGTGAAGCTAGATGAGATTTTCCGCCGAATTTCGTCCCTCGACGGAACAGTGCTCTTTTACACACAAATCGATTTTTGGAATTGGATTATACATCTTGTAAATCGTTAGGTTCACTGATTCCTGCAATTAGTCAATCAGAAAAAAATGATAATCTTAAGGAAATTACAATTCATACAGAAATCTTTTAGTATATCTACGGTAAATCAAATCCAGATTGAATAAAATTTTCAGAACGTCATATGAAGGAAAAAATAGAATTATCTTCATTTATGGTCCTGATGGTCCAAAAGAAGCATTTCTGTACAAAACCCCAATATCCCTAATATATTGCATTATTTATCTTCTTAAGTAAATTTTATTAATAACATGAACTTGTGTTGCCTTAATATTACTTCCTGAAGGAATGACCAGCCACAGAACGCTTCGTTCACCATTAGATTTGAATAATGTTGACAGTTTATTTTTCGAATTAAAATAGAAAAGAAAAAAATTAATAGAAGAAGATTTAACAATTTAGAATGCGGCTTTAATGATTTTAAAATAAGCATTATAAATAAATGACAGAACTTGACGTCATTTATGTATTATGTAATACAGACGTACAGTTAGGAAACAAATTAATAATTTTAGGTGGAGATTTCCGTCAAATTCTGACAGTTTTAATAATAAGTAATAGGGTATGATTACATCTAAAAGTATTAAGGACGTTCGGTAGAGATAGAATTTTCCAGTGAACTTTACTGAAATTTTGACTGGACCTTTTTGTTGTTGTTGCAATAAACCAGTCAAAATTTTCAAAGATTCGTCTATTTTGTTTTCGAGATCTTCAATTTCAAAGCTCAGTCATTTTAGCAAGGTAGCTTATGGGAAAACTGATTAAAACTCAGTTTTAAGCAAAGTGACCCAGTGAATTTTGCCAATTTTTTTATATGTTACAGATAATGTTATGAGTTAAATGTATACAAAGTTTTGCGACAATCGTCTGATTCATTAATGTATAAAAAAATAAATAAAAGTTTGATAGAAACGCAATGGCAACATCGCAAGTGGCGGGAAATTCAAAATGCTCTGGGACGTCAATCAGTAAATGTTTCAATATTATCGTAGATTTTACGTATTTTCATATAAAATACAATTTTATACATGTGTATGAGCTTATGTACATTACGCCCACCCCTCCCTATAAGAAAATAACAATATATTTTAATAACACGTTATTTATTTTTCTTATAAAATTTCAAATTTATGATTATTTCTGTTCCTTTCTTATTTTTCGTACTTTGGAGGTTATACTGTTTGGCTTTGGGCATTTTTACGAATGAAATCTACAAATATATATACTATGGTCACAAGTCTTTTTAATTACTATTTTAATAACACGTTATTTTTTTACTTATAAAATTTCAAATTTATGATTATTTCTGTTCCTTTCTTATTTTTCGTACTTTGGAGGTTATACTGTTTGGCTTTGGGCATTTTTATGAATAAAATCTACGACTATAAATGCAATGGTCACAAGTCTTTTTAATTACTTATTTATTCATTTTTATTACATTTTCATAACGAATTTAAATTAAATACTTACTGCTTCATCACAAAAACATTGAAAATTCACGTATAACACTGTCGTAACCGACTCAGTAGACGAACAGGCACCTGATGCGTGTGCATGAACACTCATACATTAAAGACCCGTACGGCGTTGTCAAATCTTCACTCATCGCTGGTTTCACCTTGCCCCGCAAATGTTTCCCCCCGCTATTTCTACCGAACGTCCTTAAATCATCATTTCTTTAGTAATATTTTTATGCAGTAAAATAAGGTATTGATATTCGCTGTAATGACCCAGGATTTTAATAATTATTGTTAAAAATCGGAGAAGGAATAATAAGATCATTCAAATTTTATGAAACAAAAAACTGATGATGTATGCTTAAATACATAATGTTATTCTCGCTTCCCATAATGAATACACTCAATTTTCAAACAACAAAATTCTAAACGATTTACCAAGAAAAATGAGCACTAACTATAGCATAGATCATGGAACTTACAAAAGGGTTGCAAAATCTGACGATGATGTTGATAAATTTTCCAGTTGAAGTTTTTAATAATATTTACCAAGGTTTGCAGCGACATGAGCTAAATTTAAAAACTAAAGCGATCGTAATGATGATCAGAAATTCAAGCTTAAATTCTAACTGGTGAAAAAATCGAAAAGACACTTCTTATTCTAAAGATGACTTGAAATATTGCAAATGAATCTTCATTACTCATCCTTCTGACCAGAGTTTTGACGAAATGGTTTATATTTAAACAAAAATTATTCTTGCATGGTCCATGATATGTTGCTTGACGAAGATGCAAAAGGAAAAATGAATTATCTATTTAAATAGATCGGGATAATAAACTAGAAATGTTATAAAATTGCACCTAATAAGCAAATTTTACAAAATAGTTTTATTTTAAAGTTTTTCTAATAATACTGTCAATATTGAAATGTAAAACTAAAAATTTCTTTTCCAAAGCAAAAATTGTAGACTCATAATTAAGTAGTTTAAAATAAATTTTTGGGTCCAGTATATAAACTGCTTGGAAAATACAAAAGAAACAAAATACTTAAGTGAACTCTACTGAATTATTTAAATTGCTTTTTTGTGAAAAGAAGGACTAATGGCGAGAACCAGGATTTAGATAATCAAACGGTTGATTAGTTGCATGTTACATTAGTATACTTTTATCATATAGTAGAATCGTACTTTCTCAATAATATGATTAATATACTTATTGAAAATCTAATAAGAAGTCACTAGCAAGCCATTAGCAATACCGTTTAGGTGGTGTGGAAATTTGCTAAATATTTTATTCATATGAATTGTACAGGAACATTTTTTTTTTTTGAGATAACGAAAAAACGTAATAAATTTTTTAACGAAAGCTTCTACCTATTGTGTAGGGCATTGAAAGGTTTTAAACAATTAAGACCTTATCATAATAAGGAAAAATATCATCTGATTATGCAGGGATCAGCAGGGGCCTATGGATAGGTAGAGGAGGGAAGGGCACGTTGAGCAGGACTGCAAACCGTGGCACCTTAATAATATTGATATTCATGCGTTTTTATGCCATAAAGCTCGTAAGTTAGCTGCGTGGATCGTATGTTAATTTTATACCTAACCTTCTCCATATGTTAACAATACGAGATGCTTTGAGTGCCTACTTGCAATGTTTAGCGATTTACGTAGTTGATTACGCTTATTAACCTAGATATTGCAATGGAAACCACGAGAGGTATACTACTGTATCTACAAATTATAATAACTTATTAAAGTATGTGTCATTAAGTATATTGTTTTGCATACCTTCTTGAGACTTACAAACGTGAAAATTTTTAAACGTTTCAGTGTTTGATACGATGATTGGGCTGCATGTAGCAGGCATCAATTTTTTTTGTCTCCTTTTCCATCGTTTCTACGTAGAAAATACATTTTGTAGTTTGGTAATAAATGTATGTTAGTGATATATAATAAATCTTTATAATTTTTTGCTATAAGTTTTTTTTCTCAATTTTATTTAAAAATTTCACCGTGATTTTTAATAAACTTTTTGTTCAAAGTTAATATTTTTTTAATAGCTGTAACCCTATCATAAATATTTAACTGACTTCTAACTTTGAACATCCAAAGTAAAAAAAGTAGTATGTCAAATATGACCTTGTCACTTCAATTTATAAATTGTTTTTGATTTCTTGCAATGTATTTGCTTGAATGATGCAAAATGAACAAATTCGTACATAACTCAGTTAACTATCCAAACTTTTCATCACGTTATAACAACAGCTGAATACGTTCATGGTATTGACTTAAAAGTGGTAAAATCACAGGTGGTTCACATACATATATATATACTTTTTTTAAATTACATCCGAATTTGTATCCTTCTTACCTTTTTTCGAGTAGTATGTGTTTTTCTGAATAGTAATAGCATGAAAAAATTAAATCATTTAGTTTTCTTAAGTCTATAGTACTTACAGGCTTACAGATATAAACATACACAAATAACTTTAAACAAAAATAAGAAAAGGCAGTTTATTTTTCGAATTAAAATAGAAAAGAAAAATTTGAATCGTCTATTTTTGAAATTCTCAGCAACTAATACTATTTTGAGATTGGATTTTCGTAAAACAATCTGTGAGAGGAATGATGTGGCTACATGAGAATAATTATAATTATGTTGATCATAATGAAAATAATGATAATGATGATCATTGTGCTAGCAACGATAATAATAAAAAATTACAATCATTTACATAATAATGATATTTATAATTATGATACGGATGATAGTAATAATAATAATAATGATGATGATAATGATAACTGTGTTAATGATAGTAATGATGATGATTTTGAAACTATCTCTTTTAAAAAGACATTTTACACTTAAAAGAAAATTTTTAAAGTTATTGTTAGGGGGTTAAAGATATTCATTAGATTATTTAATGAATATTTATTTCCATATGTCCTAATATTAGGAAGTGACTAGATTTGAAAAAAAATATTGTCAGAGTACTGACTTTTATTTTTCATGAATGATATGCTGAAAAAGAATTAATTGTTGTTTATCAAAACTCGAATTTATCTGCATATTTTTAGAGTATTGTAGATAAACTGAAGTAATTAGATATTTGTTCAGAAGCGGTTATTGGCTCAGTGGTATGCGTGCTTGTTACTGATACAACGCTGTTCTAGGGGTCGTGGGTTCGATTCCCGGTAAATGCAGATTTTTTCAAAACTGTTTTCATCGACAAAAGTACCTATGTAACCTCGGCTGTTTCGGGGCGGATTTTTCCGTAGAATTCTTCTTCAGAATGATTTCAGGATCTTTTTATTGCCTTACAGATCTTAAGGCCTGAGAGAATGTGAAACAGTGTTAATGCTATAGGTAGAGATTAGTGGATCCGATGCCAGGCGTCGGGCAGGGATCACTGGTCTTACCGGCGAGGAGTGGTCTTTGGAACATGGGGCTTCTCCAGGGATGCTAATTAGCCTGGATCCGATGCTTTGGCAAAGAGCGCCGGCTCAACTGGCCAGGAGTGGACGTCCTGGAATATTATGGAGTCCTCTCCAGGGAAAGGCTACACAGGGGTGAGTGGACCCGATGCACCGTTGCTGCAGAGAGTGTCAGCTAAACTGGCAAGGTGTTCCATAGAAGATACTTACACTGTGCACATGGATTCAGGTATAATATCAGTAAAAAGGGTTTGAAATGCGTGCGGCAATTCACCCCCACACATAGGTGGTGAGTGGGTGGCCCTGGCAACTAGGCCAGTAGGCTGTCGTGGTAAGCCAGTAGAAAAAAAAAAACTAGATATTTATTTATTTTTCTTCCAAATAAATATATTTAGATATTTGTTACGTTACTACACTTGATCTTTCGGTGAATTTACAACATAAATTTTGTGATAGATCTGGTATCAACATGAGTCACGTCTGACAATTAAGGATTGATAGTATACATTGACACAGTAATTGATTATGTAATAATTTACTTTATTCCTTAAATAATTTTCAGCCACAATCTTAAAAAATGCTAGAACTGTAAATTAGCTATAGAAGTACAAAAAAAAAAATGTTCTTTTACCAAAAGAAAAATTATGTTTCGAATGACCATACGATATACAAGGATGCATAATGTATGGTATTGTGTTTAGATTTTACGTATACCCAATGGTTTCATGTCTTCTATTAAGTCAAATTCCTAATTTTTTTTTTTTTTTTTTCTGTAATCATCCTTTTTTTTCTCAAGTTTGCCAGTCTTTCGTGTAGGCCTATTGTATAGTTCTTCTCAGACGACTTTCTTAACGGTTGACGGTCCTGGTGGTTCTGGTGAAACTTTTTATACAAAATGTCAATATAATTTTTTATTACAATATTAAAGTATGACTCCAACGGCAATGCTGTCTAATGGTCTTTATTTATTTTTCAAAGCAACGTTTTGGACACTTTAGAATGAGGCTCTTTTCAAGCACTATAAATTTCATACAAATCATGACAAAATTAATAAAAAGGTAAATAATTATACAATCGCTCGTGGTTTGAAACACTTAAACTTACAATTATATCACAGTATACAGGCTTTACGTGATCGCTTACATTTGTCGAGATCTTACTTAATTGACTGTAGCCTGTAAGCGACTCGAACATACTAACGAAAATTAATTTTTATACCGAGGACAGGTATCTATGAGGCAGGACCAATACCAATACATATATGTGCAAGAGTTGAAATGGGTAATGTATGTATTATAGAAGGCGTGACTATATGAAATGATATTTTTGAATAAAATTTATTTAGTTATTATGCTATTGTCTGCGGCTAGTGTAAATTACTTTTGATAAATTCTTTAAAAATTGGTAATAAATTTTGTGTATCAAATTGTCTATTCAAGTTATGGATATTTCTACTTATGTGTATCATTTCTGATACCTCACGCCTACTCCTTACATTTTCAACATCTAAAATCTGTCCATTACTATATTCAAAATCTATATTGTGTCCTGAATCTTTCACATGGTAATACAATGCAGATCTGTCATCT